>JBCNYH010000009.1:21173674-21192458 GCA_039654325.1 Tandanus tandanus
CCAAAAAAACAAAAAAAAAAAAACCAGCTTTCATTGTTTGGAAGGGTTTTGTTGGTTTGTTTTTACACACCCCCCCCCCCCCCCCCCCCCCAGGGTGATGTGGAGGAGGACGATACGGTTCCAGACAGTGAGCAGGACATAAAGCCGCGTTTCCACAAGTCTCGAACTGTCACGCTGCAGCATGAAGGTGGAGAAGGACAGGAGGATGAGGACATCGATGAAGATGAGGATGATGATGACGACACTCTGTCTGACTGGAACCTGCGTGAGTACTGAGGGATTTTGTGTGTGTGTGTAAAAGATACTATAAGGTACTGAAACACTGAGAATGATGCACAGTGGCCACGCCTCCTTCTCTGAGACTGACACACACACGCACACACACACAGAGTGGCCACGCCTCCTTCTCTGAGACTGACACGTACAAACAGTGGCCACGCCTCCTTCTCTGAGACTGACAAACACATTTTTGTCTTTGAAACATTTCGGTTAGGTTCAGTTTGTCCTTTGAATTATTGGTGTGTGTGTGTGTAGGTAAATGTTCAGCGGCGGCTCTGGATGTGCTGGCGAACGTGTTTCGTGATGAGCTGCTGCCCCACCTGCTGCCTCTGTTAAAGGGGCTTCTCTTCCACCCGGATTGGGTCGTTAAGGAGTCGGGAATTCTGGTGCTGGGGGCAATTGCTGAGGGTGTGTATCACTTCGTCCCCTTCTCTGTCTTTGTCTCTCTTACACACACATGTGTATACACACACACACACACACAATCATTTCCAGTATTGTAACACATCTGTATCTGTCATCTCTAAATCCAGTTAATCATCACGTCTTCCATATTGAAATGTTTCAGCTGTTTTTATTCACCCTGATGGTCATGAGCTAATCTATTCTCTCTCTCTTTCACTCACTCTCTCTCACTCGCTCTTTCACTCACTCTCTCTCACTCGCTCTTTCACTCACTCTCTCTCACTCGCTCTTTCACTCACTCTCTCTCTTTCGTTCACTCTCTCACTCGTTCACTCACTCTCTCTCTCTTTCGTTCACTCACTCTCTCTCTTTCGTTCACTCACTCTCTCTCTCTTTCGTTCACTCACTCTCTCTCTCTTTCGTTCACTCACTCTCTCTTTCGCTCACTCACTCTCTCTCTCTTTCGCTCACTCACTCTCTCTCTCTTTCGCTCACTCACTCTCTCTCTCTCTTTCACTCACTCACTCTCTCTCTCTCTTTCGTTCACTCTCTCTCTTTCACTCACTCACTCTCTCTCTTTCACTCACTCACTCTCTCTCTCTTTCGCTCACTCACTCTCTCTCTCTTTCGCTCACTCACTCTCTCTCTCTTTCGTTCACTCACTCTCTCTCTCTTTCACTCACTCTCTCTCTCTCTCTTTCACTCACTCTCTCTCTTTCACTCACTCTCTCTCTCTCTCTTTCACGCACTCTCTCTCTCTTTCACTCACTCACTCTCTCTCTTTCACTCTCTCTCACTCTCTCACTCACTCTCTCTCTCTTTTTCACTCACTCTCTCTCTCTCTCACACTGTCTCTCTCTCGTGTTCTTTCTCTCTCTCTTTCACTCACTCTCTCTCTTTCACTCACTCTCTCTCACTCTCTCTCTCTCTCACACTGTCTCTCTCTCGCGTTCTTTCTCTCTGTGTGTAGGCTGCATGCAGGGCATGGTTCCGTACCTTCCCGAGCTGATCCCTCATCTGATCCAGTGTCTGTGTGATAAGAAAGCTCTGGTTCGCTCCATCGCCTGCTGGACGCTGAGCCGCTATGCCCACTGGGTAGTGAGCCAGCCGCCCGACGCCCACCTCAAACCCCTCATGACTGAGCTGCTCAAACGCATCCTCGATGGCAACAAGAGGGTGCAGGAGGCGGCATGCAGGTGCGTGTGTGTGTGCGTGCGTGCGCATGCGTTAGACTGAGTAAGCCATTAACAATGCAGTTCTTTCTCGTTTTTTAACTTCTCTGTGTTCCTGTGCTAGCGCGTTCGCCACTCTGGAGGAGGAGGCCTGCACCGAGCTCGTCCCCTACCTCAGCTTCATCCTGGACACTCTGGTTTTTGCCTTTGGAAAATACCAGCACAAGAACCTGCTGATCCTGTATGACGCCATCGGAACCCTCGCCGACTCTGTGGGACATCACCTCAACCAGCCGGTACTCACGGATCTCTGTCACTCACACACACACACACACACACACACACACTCACTTTAATATGAGTATAAATACCATGGTGTGTATTAATCACAGCTCACCGTGTCATCATGAATCGGACCGGATAATTTATTTGTTTGATCTCGATTTGTAACTCGAAACATGACTTCCTGATTGGTTCTGTGTAGGAGTACATCCAGAAACTGATGCCTCCTCTGATTCAGAAATGGAACGAGCTGAAGGACGAGGATAAAGACCTGTTCCCCCTGCTGGAGGTGAGACGCAGGGACGGACTGATGATGGATGAATAGAGAAGTGGGAGAAATACCTTAATAACGAATGAGGAAAATAGATAGAGATTTGGATAGACAGATAAGTGGATGGGTAGATGGGGTTATAAAGAGATAATGGTAAGTGGCTTGATGGAGAGATAATGGATGGCACTGGACACATAATCTGGACACCCGGACATATCGATTAAAAAGACATTTGGCAAGATGGACAGAAAGCACTTGGACTGATTGAAATTCGGGAAGATAGACTCTTGGACAAGTTGACAGATGGATAGAATGACATTTGGAGTGATGGACAAAGGAAAACTTGGGCAAATTGACAGAAGGACACTTGGAGAGATAGTGGATTAACAGTGCAGTAAATGATTTATTATTATAACCATAACCTGTATATCAGCTCACAGTTGCAGTTCAGTAAATGGCCTGAGGGGGGCAGTGCAGAACAAGTCTCACACTACTGTAAGTGTAGAACAGAGCTCAGTTTCGCAGCCCTCAAGCATCTAGTCTGTACTTCCTGTGTCCAGCCTTTAAACTGTGCTTATATGGTTTCCGTGGAGACGTGGGGAAGTGGCTTGGGGTTTTGTTGTGGGGGAAAATGTTGTCCAAATAACCTGTGTTTAGTTTTCAGCTCTGTAAGTGTGTGTGTTTCTCTTTAGTGTTTGTCGTCAGTGGCGACGGCGCTGCAGAGTGGCTTCCTGCCCTACTGTGAACCTGTTTATCAGCGCTGCGTCACACTGGTGCAGAAAACGCTTGCTCAGGCTATGGTAGTGTGTACACACACACACACACACACACACATACACACACATCAGAAAACAAGCCTACAAAGTCCTCAAACCTCCTTTGTTGACACGCAAAGTGAAGCTGTGTGTGTGTGTGTGTGTGTGTGTGTGTGTGCAGATGTACAGCCAGCAGCCGGATCAGTACGAAGCCCCTGATAAGGACTTCATGATCGTGGCTCTGGATCTGCTCAGCGGATTGGCCGAAGGGCTCGGAGGTCACGTCGATCAGCTGGTTGCCCGTAGCAACATCATGACCCTCCTTTTCCAGTGCATGCAGGTGTGTGTGTGTGTGTGTGTGTGTGTGAGATGACTGCACTGTAAAGCAAGTAAGGATTTTTTTTTTTTTTCTTTTTCAATTTCTATTTCGGTCTCTCTCACTTCCTGCATGTGTGTGTGTGTGTGTGTGTGTGTGTGTGTGTAGGACACAATGCCAGAGGTGAGACAAAGCTCCTTCGCTTTGTTGGGTGATTTGACCAAGGCCTGCTTTCCTCATGTTAAACCCTGCATTGGTAAGATATTTTGCGCGCGCACACACACACACACACACAAACAGTGCCAATGATTCAGTTGTTAATATAGTCTTATCTTGTACTTTCTTGTTTTTTTTTTTTTCTCTGTGATTCTCTGGTGACCTGTGTGTGTAGCTGAGTTCATGCCGATTTTGGGGACAAACCTGAACCCTGAGTTTATCTCTGTGTGTAATAATGCCACGTGGGCCATCGGGGAGATCTGCATGCAGATGGGTGAGTCATCTTTAAACCATCAGCTGGTCATTGGTTTGCTCAGAGGGATTACATTTTGTGTGTGTGTGTGTGTGTGTGTGTGTGTGTGTGTGTGTGTGTGTGTGTGTTTATCAGGGGTGGAGATGCAGCCGTATGTGGCTCTGGTTCTTCCTCACCTGGTGGAGATCATTAACAGACCCAACACTCCCAAAACCCTACTGGAGAACACCGGTACTGCATCCCTACACACTCCTCAGCTCTCACCTTACACTCAATTATTGTGTGTGTGTGTGTGTGCACGTGCACGCACCGTTAAATGTGTACCAAAGGCAAGGTGATAAATCTTCATAATAGCTCTTTAATGACTGTAATTAATGATGTACCTAATTAAAAGTGATGCATCGAAATTACATACAGGGACTCAGCTGTCAGGTTCTGACTCCTCCCCCTTTTCCTCGCAGCTATCACGATTGGTCGGCTGGGATACGTGTGTCCGCAGGAAGTGGCTCCGATGCTGCAGCAGTTCATACGGCCCTGGTGAGTCTCATCTTCCTGAGCGCTCGTCATGCACACCCTGCCGTGTTTACCCTAGTGTGTGTGTGTGTGTGTGTGTGTGTGTGTGTGTGTAGGTGCACGTCGCTGAGGAACATCAGAGATAACGAGGAGAAAGACTCTGCCTTCAGGGGCATCTGTGTGATGATTGGTGTAAATCCTGGAGGTGTGGTTCAGGTGAGGAGAAAATAAAGCAATCTGTCTGCGTCTCTTCTGTCTTTATCTCATGTTTAATAATCACTTCTGTCTCTCTCTCCTTCTCTCTCGCATGCTCTCGCTGTTTCTGTCACTCTCCATTTGTATCTTACTCTCTGACATTCTCTTCTGTCTCTCCATCCATCTCTCTTTTTCTGGCTGTCTCTCTCTCTCTCTGTGTCTGTCGTTTGTCTCTGTCTCTCTCTCTCTTTCTGTCGTTTGTCTTTCTGTCTCTCTTTCTCTGTGTCTGTCGTTTCTCTGTCTCTCTCTCTTTCTCTGTCGTTTGTCTCTCTTTCTCTGTCTATCGTTTGACTCTCTCTCTCAGGATTTTATATTCTTCTGCGATGCCGTGGCCTCCTGGGTCAATCCCAAAGAAGACCTCAGAGAAATGTTCTACAAGGTTATTAACACACACACACACACACACACATGTTTATTTATTTATTTATTTTTTATTATTATTTATTTATTTTTGATTTTGATTTATGTAACTGTAAAGGAAATCGTCCACACCACTCTTTTTTCGTTTATACGGCGAATGCTGAGTCAGGATTTATTTGTTCCAAAGAAAAGAAGAAATTAATCAAACATGAAAGAGCACTATGGTCATTTTAAGTGATTAATCGAATTTTTAGGTTTTATCATGACATATATACACCGTTCCCGTGAGGGAAGCTTTTGACCTCACTGCCCACACCTAGTTTAAAGCATTTGTTGATGCATGTACAGCTAACTGTGTGTCGTGTCTTTCTGTGAAAGTGGGCGGTTAATGTTGAAAGATTAACTATTAATGTTAGCTGTACATGTAAACAGGCAGTTTGATAGCTGTGTGTGTGTGTGTGTGTGTGTGTGTGTGTGTGTGTGTGTGTGTAGATCCTGCATGGTTTTAAGGACCAGGTCGGGGAGGAGAACTGGCAGCAGTTCTCAGAGCAATTCCCTCCCATCCTGAAGGAGCGTCTCTCTGCATGCTACGGCGTGTAGAACCCGCCCTACGTACGCACAGCACGATCACGCGCTGTCAGGTGAAGCTCTGCCCACCATCACAACCACAACAATCTGTGTTTTTATTTTTCTTTATTTCATTAGATGACCTGCTTTATGAGATTTTTGTAAAACCTCTCTCTCTCTCTCTCTCTCTCCGTCTCTCTCTCTCTCTCTCTCTCTCTCTCTCTCCGTCTCTCTCTCTGACAGTTGAATCTTTAGGAGGGTGCCCGGGGGGGAAACTCATCCATCTGTGTATTGCACTGCCCTGTTCGTGGGGGGAGAGGGACGTGATTGGCCGCTCCGCCTGACGGACAGCCCCCACGACCCTGTGTGTGTCTCCATGAGGGTGGGTGGGTGGGAGGGAGGGAGGGGGGAGGGGAACTCCTCTAGTTAACCGCAGAATGCACCCAATCGCAAGGGGGGATTAGACCTAAATGTAACGTAGGGACGAAAGAAGGATAGAGTAAACCGAGGGAGGATGTAACGAGCGAGGGAGGGAGGGAAGGTAGTTCGTTTTGAAAATAAATCAGTAAGTAAATAAATAAAGGGAGGCTAACCGATGTATTAATAAGACGAGGGGAGGAGCTGAGCGGCGATGGTCATTTTTAAAACACGAGGTCATGAAAACAAATCCCATTCCAAGCAAACCTGTAATAAAAAACGGACTCGCGGTAAGCAGGAATGTTTACTACAGACTTCAACATGGAGGCTAGCGTTTTATATAATTATGAGTAATAATAAATAAATAAATAAATAAACGAAAACAAGGCGAATAGAACAACGTCGAGCTCTCAGTATGTTTTCAGTTTTCTGTAGTCGCCTTTTCGTTTTTCTTCGTCTGCTTTCCGCGTCACTGGTTTTCTCCACTCACTACACGTTTGGTTTGTACGTCGATGTTTTTTTTTTTTCTTTTCTTCTTCTCACACTTCTGAAAGTCCAGACAGGCCATGCACTGACCGTTATTCTATTATTATTATTATTATTATTATTATTTTCTTTCCTGTTTCTTTAAGATCACATTTTCTCCTGATATCAAGCTGAAAAGTTTTCCAGATCCAAAAGCAAAATTAGGTTTTCTCTCTGGGAATAAAAAAACAAAACAAAACAAAAAACTTTTCTTCTTGAGATCAGAGTGATTAGGATTTTTATTTTTTTTTTGCTTTATAGTTAACATTAGCTACCTAGCATTGTTTCTCATGGTTTTATTACGCGTCGCTTAGATAACTGGATATTACGAACTGTCATTCATCATTATAAAAGAATAGAATAAATAACGCTACCTTCGTAGCCCCTCCCCTTCACACACCGACATGTTACCGTTATACTAATTATGGTGTATCTATGGTAACACCCTCTTCGCTTTTTTTCCTGCTTTGAATTTCCACACAGAAGATAAGAATTAATTTCTCACTGTGGAATTAACTACCGTGTAGTTAAACCACAACGCTACAACGTAAATATTGACGTACCCCCCAAGTGATACCCCGAGTGGCCACGCCGCTGCCGCCGCCGCCGCTGCTGCTACTGCTGTATCGCTGTGTCGTGTTTCTTTTAACGTCGTGATCTCAAGAAAACGGGGACGAAGGGAGGAAATACATAAATCAACAAATAAGTAAATCGCGGCTGGCTTCTGTGGACTTGCGTAAAAAGACGTGCTGTAGCTGGTCAGTAATTGTTCCTCGCTCCTTTTTTTTTTTTTTTTTTGTGAAACACATCACCGTTTATACATTTCGTGGAAAATCCAGTAAGGAATGACATGGGGAGGAGTTAGTATACTGATTATAATTTGTGTTTGTGAAACTGTTATTTTATTTCATTATTTTGTGTGTGTGTGTGTGTGTGTGTGTGTGTGTGTGTGTGTGTGTGTGTGGGATGATTGTAAGTGTAAGTTTATTTTGTGTGTGTGTGTGTTGCATATGTTTTAAGGTACATCATTACACTTGATTCCTGGACCCCTATTGACCTGTAAACTGTGACCAACGTGTGTGCGTATGTGTGTGTGCGTATGTGTGTGTGCGTATGTGTGTGTGCGTATGTGTGTGTGTAGCCGAGAGACAGTATTTGTACTGATGATCTCTTGATGCCATATTGATATTTGATATGTAGTGAGTTAATCCTCATGCAGCACCACACCTCTCAATCATACTCCAACAAAACGAGTTTTCTTTTCTTTTTTCTTTTTTTTTTTGCTGCTACTGCTGTTTATTAATTGTTGTTGTTATGACCATCATATAAATGATTAAACTGCATATCTTTAAACATATCCACGCAAAGAAAAAACCCAACACCTTTTACATTACAGTGATCTCGTTAAGCACTTTTCTCCCCCTCTCCTTTTTTTTTTATTTTATTTTATTTATTTTTTTTGTATTAGAATCTAATGCCGAAATATTTCCAGATGAAATACAGCTGGTGGACTCATCGTTTGTCTCAGTTGTGTCTTGTGAGATGTCTTTTTCTTGGGAATTCAATAAAAAAAAAATTAGAGAAATGAAGTGGGCGTGGGTGTGTGTGTGTGTGTTAGCAGGTGGATGGAATAAAGTCGCAGTTACCATTATTTTTATACATTTGTGACCCGCTCCAATATAATAGGGATTAAGTATGAAATGTGAGATACTGAGATATTGATATATTTGGAAAGAGAATGTAAACTGCTTCAGAATGAGGTATAAAACATGATTATAGATGAAAATGGACCGAGTTACATCACTTTGTATGTCGCTAATCAGGAAATGCTACTTCATCGCGATCTGGCGTCTTCCTAGCAGCAAGAGTTCTGTTTACACCGAGTCGTGTCTGTTTTGAGGCTTCTGACTGGTTTAGTGTTATATGATTTGGGGGAATCCTTCTGGGATTCTGTAAGTAGGGAGAGGATTCTGGTAGTGAGTTTGGATAATAGGGATGTAACAAAAAAACAATTGGGGGCATTTTTTTATTCCCCATACTGCCAGGAGTAGATTTTTCATTTTAACAAAGCAAATATCAGTAACAAATCTTAATTTTGCATAATTTCTAAATACAATGCTGTGAAGGGTGCTTCAAGTTGAGTTCTATGGTATTTAATAAATATTATCTTTGAGATACAACAAAATCTTGTTATCCAACTGACTTTCATTTTTGGTCTCATTGCAGTTTTTTCCAGGCGAGGTAAATTTTATCCAAATTTTATCAAAATCCGAGCAAGCATTCTTAAGTTATCGTCCGGAAACCAAAGTGTGATGGACGGACGTACGGACGCCACCTATTCCAATAGCCCCCCCCCCCCCCCGATGTGGCGGGAGCTAATAAATGCACACGTTTACATCGGAATTTTGGACACTTTTCTTATTGGAAAGGATGTTTGGTGGTGATGACACAATTTTCCAGGATGATAATGCGTCTTGCCATAGGATAAAGAGCGTGAAAACTTTCCTTCAAAAAATACATATAATGTCAATGTCATGGCCTGCAAATTGTCCGGACCTCAATCCCATTGAAAATCTCTGGTGGAAATTGAGGAAAATGGTCCATGACGAGGCTCCAACCTGCAAAGCTGATCTGGTAACAGCAATAAGAGAAACTGTTGAAGCTGGATTGAAGAATACTGTGAATCTATAGAGAATTCCAGCTGTGATGAAACCCAGAGGTGGTGCAACAAAGTACAAGTGTTTTTTTTATACATGGCACGGTGGCGCAGTGGTCAGCACGTCCGCCTCACAGCAAAACGGTCCTGGGTTCGACTCCCAGGCTCGGCCGCTTCTGTGTGGACTTTGCATGTTCTCCCTGTGCTTGCGTAGGTTTCCTCTGGGTATTCCGGTTTCCTCCCACAGTACAAAGACATGCACGGTAGGCTAATTTGCGTTTCCAAATCACCCCTAGGTGTGACGAGGGTGAATGGTTGTGTGAGTGCGATGGCCCTGCGATGGCCTGGCACGCTACCCAGGGTTGTACCCCACCGTCGGCTGAGATGGGCGCCAGCCTCCCCGCGACCCTAATTAGGATTAAGCGGCTTAGAAATTAAAAAAATGAATGTGATCTAACAGAAAAAAATTGAGTACAACAACTTTCAATGTTTTTAGGTTCCTAAGAGCAGGAAGGTTGTTTGGTTTGGTTTGGTTTTATCAGCTCGGCCTCCGCCTGCATCAGGTGCAATACTGTCTCACTGTTCCTGCTGAGAAAATACTGAGGACAAAAAAACCCCACGCAGTATGAGTCTCACACGCACCGGAAGTCAACTTCACATGAACTTCCTGTTCTTGTGTTTCCTCTTTAATTTCTTCTCCTTTTTTTATTTATTTTTTTAATCTAACTGGTTTCCATGCTTTTAAACTGATTATTGTATTTTGATTAGTGACTGTAACAACCAGGGATTTATTTTTTAATTACCTGTTACACCGAGACAAAACCGGAAGTGACGAAAATAAGTAAACCTGGATATTAAAAGTACTGTTTATGTATCTTCTGTGTTTTTTTTTCATAGATTAAAGAAATTCTTAAATACTGTTTACAATTTTAAGACGTTAAAATAAAAACATCTGGGGTTAAACCCCAGTTAATCTTTATAGAGCATGTGTAACTTCATGATGCTAAAATGGCGTCGTTTTCTTGTGCTTTTATTTTGACCCTTTATCCGCTTATCGGTACAAATATAAAACAAACCCGTGAAATTATGGACAGGAGGGTGAACTCGCTGTATCTTTCCTCTCAATGAAGAGATAATTACAAAGTATGAGAGAAGAAAACGTTCATTCACTCCCTCTAGTGGCGCAAACCGGAAGTACCCGACCATCTAGCAGTGGACACCGGAAGTGCACATCACCACAGGAGACCGCCGAGTTGCACCGCGTGACGCAACCGAGATCTCAACAGGGTGTTTTAAAGTCCAGGCTAAAATACTCATTTGATGACATTTTGGCATAGATTTATTTATTTATTTTATTTTATACCTTCTGTATTATCGAGTTTAAAGTCCAGACAAATTAAATGTTTTTGCATTAAAAGTAGTATAACTGTTATATATAAATATAAAGGAATTAGAAACCTCATTGTTTCGAGATGACAGTGTTTGTCTTGCTCGCTCGACTTGCTCACGTGACACTCTGGGACCTGGGACACGCTCAGGTGACCGACAGTAGCGAGCATGTGCATGTTTCATCATTTCTCCCCACCTTGCTCAGCTAAACTAATTACTTTCTTATCTCTACAACATCGTGACTTTTCATTATTACAAACGGAATCATCCCCCCCTCCTAACGCTCAAGTCTCGCAGACATTGGCGTCGTAAAAAGGAATAAAACGAGATCTCAGAGGTGGCTCTCTCCACGTCTTAACCCAACAGCCACGTTTCAAGGTTTAAAGGGTACCTGTGGTGAATTAGTGTTACTGGCTCTTTAAAAAGATCACGTATAACATCAGCGGTTCCTTCCAGCAACATCAGTCCATGCCTTCTGTTAAAGTACGTGCAAGTGCTGCGACACTGGGCGTGCTCGGAGACATGTTGCCTTCCTGATTGGCCGTTCCGGACTGGTAATGACGCGAACTCGTTGGATTGGCCAGGCTGCGTCACTGACCCCGTGCATCATAACACATTATCGTCCAGCACTGAGCTGCACAAACAACAAGCGCAGAAATCACAGAAAGCATTTATTTTTGTTTATAAACCACTAGGTCACTAGGAGGTGTCGTCTCACTGTCACCGTCTCCACAAGGCTCCTCCCTCTCTGGTTCAAATAAGTAACCGTTCTAGAACACGTTTTTTTTATCACCTAATATGTCGCTCGCTCAGTAGATCTGCTTGTTTACTTGCGCTGGACAACCCCGCCCAACGAGTTCACGTCACAACGACTGCTAACCATTGGTTCAGCCCCCGCTAGTAATCCACTGGACAAAATTACCCAGTTTTGTGTTTTTATGGTCATTTATGTTAAAATAAGCTGCTGAATCACTTAAAAGTATTACATACGCACAAATTTTGCTGTAAGGACGAACAAAACCGCTACTCTTTAACATTTTTAAAAATACATTCTCGAGAGACTCCACTTGAAAGTTGCATGCAGTGTCATCTCATTGAAGAATTCCATTCACAAAATTAACTTTAGTACCAAGAAACACGTTTTTACCGTTACCCTACAGCTAACTGCTCTCGAGTCAAATTGGTGAAAAGATCTTTTTATCTGAAGAAAAAAGTGAATCAGCACTGTTGGCCCCTCAGCTGCTCAGTTTGTACCAATGATAAATGTAAGTCGTTCTGGATAAGGGCATCTGCCAAATGCCAAAAAAATGTAAATGAATAAGTACCTGCATTTTGCCTTGCACAATCAGCGTTTTAGTGTTTTGACTCACCTGCTGAAGTTGCATGGGGTTGTATATACAGCTCAGTGCTCTGAACCAGAAACATGCCTGACGTGGGAATATTCTATAAACATCTTCAATATAAATCTACAAAAAAGGTTTTTAGCATAATACAATCATGCCTCTGTTTCAGCATGACCCTACTGACCTTTTTTGGCCTTCAGTTGTAATTACCGGCAAGAAAAAACCTCTTAAAATCAGAGCATGAAGGCTCTGAAGTCCTCTCAGGACACTTACATTTACATTTACGGCATTTGGCAGACACTCTTATCCAGAGTGACTTACATTCATCATTTTTTATATACAACTGAGCAACTGAGGGTTAAGGGTCTTGCTCAAGGACCCAACAGTGGCAGCTTGATGGTACTGTGGCTTGAACCGCCAACCTTAACACCCCCCACCCCCCACTCACACTCTTTCTCTCTCTCTCTGTGTTTTTGCTGAGGTACACATGCTACTTCTGAGATATCATTGATCCTGATCCTTCTGTTCTCTGAATCCCGTGATCCGTCCTGATATTATAATCTTATTAAGGTCGTGGGGAGGCTGGAGCCTATCTCAGCCGAGTCTAGTCGAATTCGGGGTACATCCTTAACAGCTCGCCAGCACATCGCAGGGCCAACACACACACAACCATTCACAATCACACCTAGGGCAATTTGGAACAGCCAATTAGCCTACTGTGCATATTGACTGTGGGAGGAAACCAGAGTACCCAGAGGAAACCCGCATAAGCATGGGGAAAGTATGCAAACTCCACAGAGAAATGCCCTCGCCGAGCCCAGGACTCAAACCCAGGACCTCATTGCAGTGAGGTGGATGTGCTAGCCACTACACCACTGTGGCCCCCCCCCCCTGAAAAAAACAAACATGAAGAATTAAAATCAAACAAACAAACAAAAAGAAAGAAATTCACAAAAGGAATAAATTATAATTTTTGCTAAATTTATTTTGAGTTGTAGCATCACATACATAAATATGTATGTATATATAAAAGATATAAAATACACTGTATACCATGAATAAAATGTGAATATATATTTGAATATATATGAAGAACAAGGCTGAAGTAAGAAGACGCAGATGAAAGGAAAGGTCTGAAGGGTTCCCCATTGTTGAAATATTGACGGGGACCGTGTGTGTGTGTGTGTGTGTGTGTGTGTGTGTGTGTGTGTGTGTGTGTGTGTGTGTGTGTGTGTGTGTGTGTGTATAGTATATATCATATTAAGTTGCATGGAGAACATTTTGTAAATTACACAATGACATGAAAACATTTTAGTAAAGTTTAATATAAAAATAAAAGCTTCCTGTATGTGATAATCATTCAGATTTTTTAAAAACATATTTACTATTTCTGAAATAGATTGTAAATAAACATGAAAGGAAAGAAATACCTTATGGAACTAATTACCACTAGCCTCTTTATAACACAAATTTCACTTTTCTAACAAAAAAATGTATTGTATTAGTACTAGATTACTTGATGCTGGTATTCATACAGTATATTAGTGTTTATAAAATTTGTTGTGGTATTTTTGATAATATTTGAATATATTATTACAGTGTAGCTTGTTGTTGTTTCCCCATTCACGCTGTAATCCTGAGATGTTTTCTAAAAGCTCACAATAAAATCCCATAAAAACGAACAAACAAACAAAGATTTCGATGGTAAAACTGTCCGACATGAACTTGAGTGTAAATCACAATAATGAAATGCTTAATAAATTATTATCTGCACAACAAATTCTGTAACATTTAATCAGCTCATAAAGGAAGAGATCATCTCAATGCTACATTTGCGTTTCTTTCATCCCAATCTTTGCCTGGAAATTTATCCCTTTGTTAAAGTGCTAATAATACAACTCTGATGCAGAGACCTCTATTCACAGTTAAAAATATAAACTCTGCTGCATAACACCCGCGCCTGGTTTCAAAACTTTGTCGGAGTCAAATCTCAAAACAAGTCACTTCTTTAGTGTTAAATCATATTTTTACTCTAAATTTAACAATTTTTCAGTTAACTCCACAAAATCAGTTCAAAATGAGAATTTTTACGTGTTAGTAAAAAAAAAATGTTAAAGAGGCTGTCTCGTTATACTTTGAAAAAAAGGCTAATTAACATTATTGATATTATTAAAAAAATTGACATTTATATAAATGCAAATTTGACAAAAAACAGAATTGAACTTGGGTCATACAACCAATTTACTCGGACTTTGCAGCGGCATTTCAATCTCTGAAAAACTTCAGGTTGTATTCCACTGCCATCCGCACCGTGACAGGTTCAAAAACTTTACGCTTCTTTTCATCTGTAAGTTGAAAAGCTGTTTACTAAATAAAGACTACCGTAAGATGGGGTGATAAGGGATAGTTTTTAGCATTTTTGTATTGTAACTCCCACACTGTTTTTGTTACGGTAATAGTTTTGCTGTTAAATGTTGCCCCCGTGATGCTTTTATTACTTTTCTTTAGTGACCTTTTCCCTTCAGTGAAGGTTCAGTTTTACCTATTTTTTAAACCTGCCTGTCCCTTATTACCCCACTGATGGGGTTATTGAGGTCACAAACTTGTTATGGAAATTGTGCCCAGACTCACTTACGTAGGGGTTATTAGAGACGCTCAGGGTGTTTGTTTATTTTTTGTTGTTGTTTAAAAAGGAACGACCTCCAAAACAAAAAACCTGGTCTAATACATCTCTTACTTGTATTTAGAGTAAACAGAAATTGGCCACTTTTCAAAACTTTCAAAACTGGTAAAACTTTAAACGACTATCGTAACAGACTGGCAAAATCATGAACACAGTAGAATTACACAGCAATTAACTGGAGCATCATGTTCAGTTCAAAACAGTAACTTTTTTTATAGCAGTATTTCTGCTTAAAATAGCACTATAACATTATTGTGCATATAACTTTATAAAACCTTTTCTCGAACGTTTTTTATAGATTTTATATCAGTCTGAAAGGTGTGAAGAATAAAAATACATTAAAAAATGCACCAATAAATTGCACGTCATCTTATGTTTGAAACAGAAGAGTACTTTCTGCTTAAAAGAGCACCTTAAATAAATTTACACAAACTCTATACTGGCACCGGTATGGACACAGAATCGTTGAGTACTGATGCCGTCTTTGAAGCCCAGGTTTGTGCGTAGCATGTTGTCGGACTGTCCCTAGTTACCCCACTCGTTAACAGTTTTTTCCCATCAATAAGAAAACCAGTTTTTTGAAAACCCTAACATCACGGACGTTTTTCTAAGCCAGGGATGTCTCCCCAGTAGGTTGTCAGAGGCTCTGCTGGAAAAACCCTTTATATACACGCAGCCAGTTTCTCTACACACAAAGTTTTGACCACCTTTGAAATTCAGTTCCGAATCTACACGTTGCGAATTCACGCAATATCGCTTGTCGATTTAGACACTCAGATTCCTTTACTGCAGGAAACTAAAGGTAACATAATCACCTTTCACCAAAACAGGTATCATTTTTCTAACTTGATCATAACCCCATCTTTTGCTAACGAAAAATAAACTTTCCGGAATTTTGTCCCTAATTACCCTGCGTCTCTTGTCACCCCAATCTTTGGACATTCGTGGTATGTTTCATGACTTTTTGGCAACTGAATTTGGGTTAAAAAAAAAAGTGACACAGCTCCTTTAAAACATCAGTCTTTCCTAAATACAGTGTATATTTCTGATTATGAGTCACATGGTAATACATCAGGAATAATAAACATAAATATTCAGACAGATAAGATGAGGTGGCAGTTAGGCCTTACAGAACCGAGCAGTGTTTTCTTTCTTTCTTTTCTAAATCATATTTGAAACCATACTGCTCCTACAAAAGTCTATTGCTGAAATGGCAGAAAAAGGAAAAAAAACACAATAAATTCCTCTTAATGTGAAAAGTTTCATGTGATATTGTGAACAGGATATTTTGACATCATAACAAGAAATTTTATCCTTATGACTACATGCCGCAATTCGTCGTTCCTCTACACGCCGTCTCCTCATTCAAACACAAGTTCTGACCATTTTCGTGCTATAATGTGAAATATTTAATGTTATATTTATAATTTATCATGTTATGGGCAGATAAATAGTATATTGTCACAATAATAAAAATGTATTTCATTTTATGTAAGGAATAATGTACAGCAAACTGGCATATATATTTCATTGTGAAATAAATCTGAGTGATCAATACCCCACTGGGTAGTGGAGTGGCACTGAGTAACTCTGAAGTGCACTTCATTGTATATAATCGAACTTATTACACATCGAATTACTAAGAAAATTAATAATTTGACAAAAACTTTGATTTAGGGGCGGTGGTGGCCTGGTGGTGGGGTGCTGGCTTACTGATCCGTAGGTCGGGGGTTCAAGCCCCACTATCACCAAGTTGTCACTGCTGTCCCCCCAGAGCAGCCAACTGGGTTATCAAAGGCCGGCGTGTAAAAGAACCATCGCTGTCATTCGTAAAGAGTAGGCGATTGAGTTGGCGTCAGCGTGTTTGTGCCCCGCAATGGCCTGGCGGTCTGTCCAGGGTGTACCCTGCCCTCGCCCAGAGTCGGCTGAGATGGGCGCCAGCCTCCCCGCGACCCCAATTAGGATTAAGTGGTTCAGAAAATAAACGATGATGAACTTTGATTTAAAAAATAATTTTACTGATTTCAAAATTATTTTAAAATCATTGTTTCCGCTAACGATACGCACCACAGCAACATTCTTAATAACAAGTTATATAAAGAAATAACAAACTGCTGAATGACATCATCCACCAATCAGGATCGAGTATTCAAATGAGCCGTGTAACGAAACGATATAAATGGTCAGATTTTAACGTGGAATGTTTCCCATTATAACATTATGCTAAAGCTAACATGAAAAAAATCTTAACATTGTCAAAAATAATAAAGTTTCCAATTGTAGTAACATTTATGTGCACAAATGTAGGTTTTATTTATTTTAGCAAATTTGACTCCGAATTTAAAAAATAAAATTTGTAGATAAATTTTAGAATAAAAAATAAAAAAACCCTGATTATTAATTATTTACGACCATATATGTGACTTACGCTGGTGATCCTGGAGTTGTGCTGTGAGTTGTTGTGTAGTCTGTTTAAAATCCTGAATATAATATTTAGCAGCAGAAACTGATCCAGTACTTTGGAAACATATCAGTTATCTCTATGTGTGTAAAATAATGTCTCATACTTTACAAAACCCTAACCCTAACCCTGACATCTAAAACTTTTCGAGTGAGTTCTTTTCCCACTTTTCATATTTTTACCTAAAACCGGAAAAGAAAAAAACACGAGTAAACAGTAAAGTGAAGAAAAGGAAATGACAAATTTGATTTCCTGTTTGAATTTTTACATTAATACACCCTGGTTCTCTCTCTCTCTCTCTCTCTCTCTCTCTCTCTCTCACTACATTCGATCAATCCCTTTTGTAATTCGCATTTCTTTACATTCACTTTCCAACCTCACCCTTTTTCCTTTTCCTCTTTTTTTTTTTTTACCTTCCCTTATTCACTTTCTTCTTAATCTTCTCACGCCAGCTGTTCGTTTCACTGTTGTCTAAGCTGAAAAACTGGTATTCTCTTTTCCCTTATCCGTTTCCCAATCTTTTCCGCGCTCAGAAGTTGCTGAAGATCTCGTATTTCTTGTTCCAAGCCATAGGGGGCGCTCTCTTGTTGGCTTTCTTCAACCTGACCTTCTGCCTGGCCTCGGCCGCTGTGGGGCTCAGGTGCAGGCCGCTTGCCCTCAGTGCGTCCTGGTCCTTTACCTCCTTCCCACCAGGAGGATTGTTAGACTTATGCTGCTCTGAATTCAACACCTGCAAAAGAAAAACGAATGCTGCTCACAGAACTGTTAGCTAAGTTCATATTTTCTACAACAACAACAAAAAAAAGACATTTCATTTTGCAGTTAATGTACTGAGGCGAGTTTATGTAGAATATTAACCTGCATTGTAAGGTTTCTTTCTGCAAATGCCAAAGGGAGACTAAACATCAGCTGCATAATGAGCTAATGGAGCTGACCACTTTCTCGCGATACTGTGGACAAGATCGTGAAGAGAGAGGAATATTCATGGGTGCTGAAAGGACCCTTACGAGTTGGTGTCAGGAGTTGGGTGCAAACACAAGAAAGTAAGTAGACATGATTTTTTTCCTTCGTTTTTTGCAGTATTGTTTCTCTGTGTGATGTTTCTAGCATAGATACCGAGGTTACACCTTTTTTGGATGCAGAAAGAACCCTTAATTATTTCAACAATGTCCTTAATCATTTTAAGTGTGAAAGCTTATTGTTCACCAGATATTGTAAACATTTGTTTCTGGAAAGAAGCAAAAAAACAAACAAACAAAAGAAAAGTTACAGCTTGAAATGAGCTTTTTAAAAACAGCGTGAAAAAATATTGCAAACATCGATTCTTTTCCTCATTTATGACTTTTTGTCATGACATCACAACTGGGTCATTCTCTGAAACTGGGTCAAATTTGATGATCCACATTTTGGACCTAACATTTTCCAAAAACCGTAAAGTATTAAAAGGGCGATCCCCGCCCAAAACATACCACAAGGACACATACGACATGTCAGACGAAATAATTCAGATCCATCCAGTGAAAAATTGTGGCATTTTTCGTTCTTTATGTTTCGTGCCGTGCTGTCACCGAAGTATCAACTCAAAGTGCAAACAGTACAGAAGGGCTTGCAAAAAAGATCTCACAGTAAAATTTATATCCAGAGTAGAAATTCCTGTGTTTCTTTC
>JBCNYH010000009.1:21238100-21248302 GCA_039654325.1 Tandanus tandanus
TGTGTGTGTGTGTGTGTGTGTGTGTGTGTGTGTGTGTGTGTGTGAAAGAAAGAGAGAGAGAGAGAGAGAGAGAGAGACAGCACCACCACTTTCACTATCAATAACAATGATGTCATAAAGAGAAACACATCACTGTGTTACAGAAACCGGTCTGATCTTCATAGCGATGTACTTGAGACCATAATCATAGCCTTTCCAATGTTGCCACACATTTCCGATGGCGTAATAAGTGCTGTCTCTTCCCCACAGGTATATCCCGTTAGGGTTAGTATGGTGACACTGACTGTACCAAAAAGCCCCGAGGTAGCGTTTAGCACAGTTCAGCTCTACAGAAGAGTCCTGGTCTTTATCAAAAGTGGAGAATTTCTGTTCATTGTTTGTAGCCAGAGAATCACCTGCAGATCAGAGAAAGTGTCACTACAGACTCTCTGTATTATCTGTACATTATTGTGTTCATCCTCCTTAGTGTCTGTAGTTCTGTCCACATTTCTCCCTCTTCCTTACCTGCACCTCCATTGACGAAACCACTAACATGGAGTTTGTAGCCATCAGCTTCAGATTCGACAGAGAAAGAAGAATACCGAGCGTAAACGGTCACTCCATCAAAGTCCTGCAGGTCCACTTTCAGCTCATATTTCCTCTTACGTGTGAGCTGGTAGAGGTTTTCTAATCCTGGGGTAAAAAGAAAAGATATTTATGAAAAGTCTGGTGCAAAACAATTTAAGCACAAAGCCGCGTTCACACAGAAAGGCACAAGGGACATCGCCTGGCGAGAGGGGTGAATCATTTCACCTCGCAGCTCTCGTTGCCTAGGTAACCTCCTCGCATGTTTCCCGCTTCAAAATCTTTCCGAGTGAAACTGTGACCAGCACCATGCTTCCCTACTGCTTGAGTTTATTTTAACTCATATTGTCATCATACATAGATTATTATCAATATTATTATTATTATTATTATTATTATTATTATTATTATCCACTCTCTGTTTGAGAAAGAGCACCACAACATCACTGGTCCTGCTTGGGTTCACCCAATGATACAAGCCCGGCATCATCAAGGGGAGAATCAGAGACTTAAGCAGGAGCTCCGTTTTGACAGAGAGTGCTTCCAGCAGTTTTTATCCACTAATTTATTAATTTTTGTTAAAATTTATCTGTTAACATGACTAGGTAGAAAAATCCGTTAGCAAAACCATGTGTTCAATTTAACTAGCTAACCCATATAATGTACATTTCATGTAACACATATAAACTCACAAGGAATGCAGACCGCTTCAGAAACATGGACCCAGGCATCACGTATCAGGTTATTATCCTTATAAAATTTCTGTGCACAGTCATAAAGCACATAATATTTACACACTGCATTAATGAACTGCTCTTCCATGTTGATGTGAGTGGAACATTTTAACCCGCGTTTATAATTTCCACACGGAAACATTACATGGAAGTCCATGTATGGAAGCATCCGTCAATCAACAGTATGTTTAAGCTCTGATTGGTAATCACCCGACCCATGTCACGTGAAAGTTGAGCTCAGTTCAACCCCATACCCGCTCACTTGGTGTCGCACAAGAAAATTTCGCTTTTTGTCGCCTCTTGTCATGTGTGCTGCATGCGATCATTGACTTTGCATGGTCGACTGCCGCTTCCTGTGTGAACGAGGCTTAACACTTTAAGCATTAATAGTATAGCACTTTTGGCTTTCATACCTAGCCAGTATTCTCCAAGCTTGTTCCCGAACCCTTTCTTGTAGTTTTCCCATGGTCTATAGAAATTCACACTGCCGTCCGTTCTCCTCTGAAACACCTGGTGTAAAGGTAAAGGTTAACACTTTCGATGAATCTCAGTCATGTAAAAAGAAAAAGAACCAGGATAATTCTTTTGAGGGAGATACACATCTAAACATACCGTCCAATTCCCATCGTCTGTTACACTTTCCCGGCATCCCATATCACAGTACACCTGGACAGGTGATTCCCCTGTGGGGTAGATTGTGTACACCCCACTGAGTGTTTGTCCGTTGGCATAGACATCAGAGCAGTCTGTCGGAAACTGATCCTGAGAAATAGGAGTACTCCCAACCAGCAGGGCGAGCACATAAAACACAGAAAATACTGAAAGCACCATGTCCTGTAAGAACAGAAATATAAACAATTGGCCTCACTGATCAATGTCTACACAAGTTATTTTGTAAATTTGTTCTTAATAAAATTCATCAGAAAAATATACGTTGGATTCATGACGTGTTATTAAGCCACGGATTTGTTCGCAACTGTGTTCTTAGATTGGTGAATCCCAGCGTCTTTGGGAAAGGATCGGGAGAGTGTGTACAGTCTACTGCGCCTATAATGTTGGTTTGAGCAGCAACAGAACAAAATGCCTTGATTGGAAGCTCTTTATGTTCAGGGTAGGGAAGTTTAATATATTGTCTCACCATTGATTAATACTCTTCCAGACTCGCTGGAGGAAGCCGCTGATGCCTGTGATATACCTACCCATTCTCTGAGGGTAAACGTTAGAATGGCACCAGTACAGGGCGGCTCATGAATATTCATAGAACAACGTCATCATTCATTTCCCACTACCTACTTGGAGGTGGCCGCTTATGACCTAATATGTCACGCGCTGTTAGCGGCTAGCGTGCATGTAGTTCGGGGGTTCAAAACTAGTTATAGAGTGTACAAAACACGGTATAAAATTAGAGTATTTCACTTCAACGTCTTGTAACTTTAATACAGACTTTCATTGAATATGCCTTCATGGTCAAGAATATGGCATGAGATATCATCTCATAACGGTTATGTAGACTCTATAACTAGTTTTGAACCCCCCCGACGTGCATGCCAGCTGCAGCCTCAAAGTAGGTAGTGGGAAATGAACGATGGCATTATTAGCCGCCCCATACTGGGCCATTCTGACGTTTACCTTCTCCGAGCTCCGTCTCAAATGTCCCTGTGGCCAAAAAAGCCCAGAGAAGTCAGTACCTGAACAATTGGTGGCACCTGGTTGGAGTGTCGGGTATAGGCAGTGCTGGCTCAAGATTTTGCACAGCTTCTTGAGAAAATCCCTTGGTAGGCGAAACCAGCTTAGAAGTTGGTCTCCAAGAATAATTCAGTGTGGGCTTAGAAAATGCATTCTCTGAATCTGTATTTTTTCTACTAAGAGCAAATCATGCCATTGTACCAGCCTTGAAAGAACTGGTCTACGTTCACTTTGTATATAGCATTAGCACTTTATTACATTAAAGTAATAATTATTGCCACTTAACATAATAAGCTGTTTTCGCATCTTATGGGATCGGGGCTACCCAGCCGAACTGTGTAAATGGGTGGATGAATGTGAGCAACCGGTGAAGCTTAGACGACTTTAAAAGGTGGAAAGTCCAGGAATTTAAAGTATTTTGTAAACTTTTTAAACTTTTTTTTGTAAAATTTTGTATTTTGAGGTTTTGGTGTTATTGGGAAAAGACTACAAGGAAGGTACGTCTTGTCATTGTTTATAACAGTGTTCTGTTCATGTTATTAAAAAATTAAATGTGGTAAAAAAAATCCATCTCTGACATCAGATTATAAATAAAAAATGTAAGAATTTCTTTTAAGTAGGCGGCACGGTGGCGCAGTGGTTAGCACATCCACCTCACAGCAAGAAGGTCCTGGGTTCGATTCCCGGGTTCGGGTGTTTCTATGTGGAGATTCCATATTCTTCCAGTGCTTGCGTGGGTTTCCTCTGGGTACTCTGGTTTTCTCCCACAGTCCAAAAACATGCACAGTTGGCTGATTTGTTGTTTCAAATCACCCCTAGGTGTTAGTGTGAGTGTGAATGGTTGTGTGAGTGTTGGCCCTGCAATGGCCGGGCGAGCTGTTCAGGGTGCACCCCGCCCTCGCCCAGAGTCGGCCCTAATTAGGATTAAGGGGCTTAGAAAATGAGTGAATGAATGAATTTCTTTTAAAAAAGAAGGGTGCTGTTTCGTGTTTGTAGATTCTGTTCATAGACAAGAAGAAATTCCAGATGAGAAAATATTGGTGAATGCCAGAAAAGTGTGTAAGTTAGATTTACGAACAGATTTCTTCGTAAGAACGGTTGGTGTGTGAAGCCCAATGAATTTTAAAGTTAAAATAAAACATGTTGTGAAGTTTCCTTTATAAAAATTTTATTATAAATTTATAAATTATCAAACACAGCAAATTTTAAAAAGCAAGAGTTAATCATAAAACAGTAAATACACAATGACTTACCATCCCTGTAGTCTCCTCTAACTTTCAAAAAAAAACAAAACAATTAAATATGGTTCGTTTCTAAAGCGGAGTTTGGAGTTCACCCTACACACCTGTAAATTAAACAGATTCTTTCAAATATTTCAATTGTTATATTTATTTTTTATTTTAAGTTAATCTCCTTGTTACCAAAGCGTCACAGTTCAAAAGAAAGTCTCTTTAAGATGTAAATAAAAGATAAAAATAGCACACACACCTAACACACTTCTCTGATCTCTTTTTCAGATGTTCGTTCTCCTGTACTTTTAAACCCTGCTGAACTCCCAAACCCCTCCTAACTACATCATATGTGTGAGTTAAAATGGAAATTCCTGAAGGAGATTCCCGTCATTGGCTTCATGACCTTTGGACGAGGTGGGGGATTTGCTCAGTTGGTAATTATTAATGAATCTATTGATTTTCATTCATTCATTTTCTGAAGCGCTTAATCCTAATTAGGGTCGTGGGGAGGCTGGCGCCCATCTCAGCCGACTCTGGGCGAAGGCAGAGTACACCCTGGACAGCTCGCCAGACCATCGCAGGGCAGAAACACGCTGACGGCTATGCAGCCTACTCTTGACGAAAGTCAGCAATGGCTCTTTTACATTCCTCTCACCACAGACAGTGAGAGACATGGCTGCCTTTTGATAACCCAGTTAGCTGCACTGGGGAGACAGCAGCGATAACCCGGGGACAGTGGGGCTTGAACCCCTGACCTTGGGATCAGTAATCCAGCACCATACGACCGGGCCACCACTGCCCCATCTATTGATTTGACTTTTGTGGTGAAAACAGACTGAAAAGTTCAGTCCAGTCTACCTTGTTTCCAAACACAGATTTCAGCACTTCCTGGTTGATCTCCAGATGTTCCCAAGCCTACTGTGAGCTGTACTCACTCCAACCTATCCTGGGTCTACCCTGGGGCCTCCATTGAGTCAGATGGCTATAATACAGCTCATGAGAAGCTGAACAGGGCCATCCTTTTATGGTGCTTATTCTTAATTGCCTCACCTATCACCCCGTTAACGTCCTGCTCATGACGTTAAAATGGAGTGACCGCTTTACCAACACTACTCCCGTCAAAAATCAACGGGAAACCACTGCCATTTCATCAATTGTAAATCATGAAACTCCAAGCCAACAAAGAAAAAGCTTGGAAAAAACTGACCCCAATGTCTAACTCAGATATGGGACCCCAATGATGAATGATGACCACCTCTTTATTCGGAGAGCAGCAGCTCTACTCTGGGGTTCTCCTGATGTCCTCGCTCTGATTGTACAGAGAAACTCAGCAACCTTACAGAGGAGAATGCACATAGATCTATTATTACAAGAAACGATCTTAACACCTTTTCCAAAATTTATCTTAGGGGGTATCAATAAAATACCTCCATCCATCTATCTATCCAGCATTCTGTCCACCACAAAACCACATGACGTACTGACCCAGATACTCCGCACCCCTGCAGTACCTTCCAAAACAAATGTTGACTGGATGTTGACCTACTTACAAGATATTACAAAACTGGTCATTGACCACTGGCCCAGGGTGCGTTGGTACACTGTGCAAGTCTGTTTTATTTATTGACATTCTGTGGTTTTTGCCAGTCGTGCCCTAACATGTATCTCCGTCATTCCCACATGACATAAAGTATGTGTATATGAAATGTCCCATTCCATATTTGTTCCCCCCTCTGCTATAATAAACCCCTTTCCACAAGAAAAGCTATCTCCTTTGGTTTCTGGATCCTGGTTATTCAGCAATAAGAGCATTATTAAGGAGGTCCGGTCCAGATGTGGGAATGTTGAGGGGGCCTGTGGTCCAGTTGGTCTTCCAGTTCATCCCAAATGTATTCGGTGGGGTTGAGGTCAGCGCTTTCACTTTAAGTTCCATATTTGATCAGGGGTTGGGCTTTCATAACTCTGTGGCTATAAGCTTAAGTTGAGTTTTTTGGATATCTTGCTAACCTGATTGTCTATAACTAATGCGCTGTCCATGTAACAGTATGTCATTCAATCATTTTCTAAGCCGCTTACACCTAATTAGGGTCGCGGGGAGGCTGGTGCCCATCTCAGCCTAACCATTCACACTCACACCTAGGGGCGATTTGGAACAGCCAATAGTGCATGTTTTTGGACCGTGGGAGGAAACTGGAGTACTCAGAGGAAACTCATGCAAGCACGGGGAGAACATGCACACAGAAACGCCCTCTCCGAGCCCTGGAATCGAACCCAGGACTTCTTGCTGTGAGGCGAACGTACGAACCACCGTGCTACCATGCCACCTCTAACAGTATGCATGTTGGGAAATTTCACCATGCCCCTACATGTGAAATGAGCACTGAGCTGTATTCTATATGTGTAATCCTACATCCAATATCAATACAGTTGGAAATGCTATATTATATATTTTTATTATCATACAGGTTTAAGAAGAACACAGAATCCAGTGTATTGTGAAGTATATACATATTTATGTACATGTGTAAAACCATATAGTAAACAAAATGCACTCTGAATGCGTCACTGAGACAGACAGCATCCTGAGTCAAAGAGTTTAAGAAACAGGTCTGATTTTCATAGTGATAGACCTGAGACCATAATCGTAGCCTTTCCAAGTGTACCACACATTTCCAATGGCAAAGATCGTGCCATCACTTCCCCACAGGTATATTCCATTAGGGTTTGCTTGGTGGCACTTGTGGTACCAAAAAGCCCCGAGGTAGGATTTAGCACAGTTCCCCTCCTCATTAGTGTCCTGGTCTTTATCAAAGGTGGAGAATTTCTGCCCATTGCTCGCCTCCAAAGAATCACCTGTGGACGAGAGGAAGCCATTAATATGGACACGATTTACATTCATTCATTCTTTTCCCAAACCACTTAATCCTACTACGGTCACAGCTGACTGAGTGAAGGCGGGTACAACCTGAACAGCTCGGTAGTCCATCGCAGGGAAAACACACACACATGCACAACCATTCATACTCATATTCATTAGGGGCAATTTTGCACAGGCAATTAGCCTAATATGCATGCCTTTAGACTGGACTGGGAGGGAAACCTGAAGGAAGCCCAAACAAGCATGCGGAAATCATGCAAACTCCACAATAAAATAACACCAAAAAACGCCCTCACCAAGCGCAGGATTCGAACCCAGGACCTGGACAGTGGTGGCTCACAATTATTGTTTCTAGCTATTTAAAATGATCGCCTATAGCATCAGCGGATCCTTATGGCAACATCAGTCCATCAATGTTTTCAAAGTGAGTGCGAGTGTTATGACTCTAAGCATGCTCAGAGACATGTTGCCTTTCTGATTGGCTGTTCTGGCCTGGTAGTGACGTCAATGCGTTGGATTGGCTGGGCTACGTCACTGACCCCGTGTATCATAACACATTATGGGCCAGCGCTGAACTGCACAAACAACAAGCGCAGAAATCATGCAAAACATTTCTTGTCGCTTCTAAACCAACTGACGACAGGAAAGCCGAGTCGGCAAAACGTTAGCTGCGTAAGCCATTTTGGATTTACCGTCACGCTCATCTCTGGCAGCGTTCTCGTCCTCAGAGTCACTAGAAAATGCAACCCCGCTCAACATGTTGACGTCACTTCTGGGGAAAAACAACTGCTAAGCTGTTAACGCCCGCAGTTAATCCACGGGATAAAATTACCCAGTTTTGTGCTTTTTATGGTAATTTATGTTATAATAAGCGTCTGTATCGCTTGAACATATTACATACACACAAATTATGCTGTAAGGATAACTGATACCGGTACTCTTTAACGCTTTGGGTTATTGATCAAAAGGTTGTTGGTTCAAGCCCCAGTACTGCCACTGCTGGGCCCTTGAGCCCAAGGGCCTTAACCCTCAACTGCTCAACTGTATGAATGAGATGAAAATGTACGCCACTCTGGATAAGGGATTCTGCCAAATGCCATGAATGTAAACGACCTTCTTGTTGCAAGGCGGACATGCTAACCACTACGCCACCACTCGATTTCCAGATTTTTTTTTTCATTTGTCTCTTATCATTACACGGAAGTAATTTTAAGAATGATAAAGCATGTAGTGTGTGTATGAGTAATGCTCATCAATAAAAAACATTTAAAACATTCCCATATAGCGCAACATTCTTCTTTGGTGTCCTTAAACATGACCACATGTTCAGTTGTTTCTCACCTGCGCCTCCACTGATAAAGCCGCTAACGTGAAGTTTGTAGCCATCAGCCTCCGATTCGACAGAAAAATATGAATACTGAGCGTAAACCCCAACTCCCTCAAAGTCCTGCAGGTCCACTTTCAGTTCATATTTCCTGCGCCGCGTGAGTTGGTAGAGGCTTTCCAATCCTGTCAGGACGTGTGCAATGCACGTTTTATTCAACATCATATTTCTTTAAAATTTAAATTTAGTGTACACTGGGTCTATTCATTATTTTATTTCTTACGCAATGAATAGTTTATTGCTGTAATTTCTCACCCAGCCAGTATTCTCCATACTTGTTCCCAAACCCTTTCTTGTAGTGTTCCCATGGTCTGTAAAAATTTACACTGCCGTCCATTCTCCTCTGAAACACCTGGTGCAAAGGTAAAATTTAACACTTTAGCAGATGCAAAGGCAACATAAGGACCTCCCACCAAAAAAATCCCAAAATGCATTTCTAACATACCGTCCACTTCCCATCTTCTGATTTGCTTCCCTCACATCCCATATCACAGTACACCTGGACAGGTGATTCCCCTGTGGGGTAGATTGTGTACACCCCACTGAGTGTTTGCCCGTTGGCGTAGACGTCAGAGCAGTCCGTCGGAAACTGATCCTGAGAAATAGGAGTACTCCCAACCAGCAGGGCGAGCAGGAGACTCCAGAACACTGAGAACACTGCACTCTGGGGGGGGAAGATACAACTCAAAATGATACAGTGAACATGCACAAAACGTAGAACCAAACATTTCTAGACTTTCTAAAGGTAAAATAAAAGACCAGTTGAAGGCCAGGTGTACAGACACAGTGCATGATTTCTTAGGAAACTATCAAACGAATAACACCGGTATACAAATGTTTGGAATTTGTCTGCTTCAGAAACAAAATGTGGTGTTTATTATGGATTTTGGTTGAATAAAAATATGACAGTAAAAATGGCTGATTGGCTTCTGTTTCCAAGATATTGAAGTTTTTTACATTTGACGTCTACATAATGATATCGAATATGAAGCTACATGGTTATGGTTTCTAGAGTTGATCTTGAGCAATCTGTTCAGCAACGTGAGTTAACGGAGAGTTAACGGAGTTAACGTTGCATCATTCATGACTTCTAGGGACGATATGATGCAATCATTTGTGATGCAACACCAGCTTCAGATTGCATCATTTATTGTTTTGCATAAAATGAAAGAATAGAATTATTGATGATTATAATCATATTTATATCATATATCGACAAATAGTTATTAATAAAACCCTACAATTTTAGATGGAAAATTTAGGGCATCTCAGACTCTCCCCAAGTCCAGGCTTTGAACTCATGACCTTCTGCACCTGAAGTAAATGTTCCGGCATTGACCCTATTTACCTAAAGTTTATTCCTCCATTCAAGTCGAAGATGTATTTAGTGACTTCTGATTTAAATTCAGATCCCTTCCCTTTATAACCCACCCATCCTTCATGATTCCTGAGTCAGGGTGGTATATGCAAACCCACTACCAAATCTCAAAAGCTAGAACCAATCAACACTGTTAAACATCAGTTTCATTCCCAGAGCCACAGAATTAGGAACGTTTGACTATATTTGTTTCAGAAGCATTTTGGCTGTAGACCCGTGAAATAGAATAACATCCAGGAAAGGGCTGCAAAAGTAGAATGATGTATAAGCACACACACACACACACACACACACACACACACACACACACACACACACACACACACACACATATATATATATATGT
>JBCNYH010000009.1:21266537-21282633 GCA_039654325.1 Tandanus tandanus
TCAATTTACCAGTCAATTTACGTTCCTACCCTCACCTATGGTCACGAGCTTTGGGTAGTGACCGAAAGAACGAGATCAAGAATACAAGCGGCTGAAATGAGCTTCCTTCGCAGGGTGGCAGGTCTCTCCCTTAGAGACAGGGTGAGACTGTGAACAGCTGGAGGAAGTGGCTGGGGACAGGGACGTGTGGACCTCAATGCTGCTGCCCCCGCGACCCGACACCGGAAGAAGCGGAAGAAGATGAATGAATGAAAAAATGAATAATAATAATAATAATAATAATAATAATAATAAAGGAGCTAATATACAGGAAAAAAAGAAACTAACAAAAAACTGACAATTTTTTTTTCATGATGGGGGTTATCATTTTGTTTAGTTTTCCAGGTTGGGGTGTTTCTCCCAGGTTTCCACGGTTCTGATGTTTTTCCATATCTTGTACTTCATCCAGCCTGTCCGCCTTTCCATATCAACAGCTAACCCGAATAATTCACGCGCACAGCCTTAAAACTGCGAATGGTGAAATTCACGTCACAGCCGGTTTTCATGCTGTCGAGTTTACATTCGTCTTTATTACCTACCAATATGGCCGCCGCAACGGTTGACTCCTGGTGTGATGTCATCGCGATTGCTCTATTTAGATTTTTTGCCCCTTTTACGACCTTTCGAAACGTTTGACGGCAGCCATATTAGTCCCGCCCGTAACTGTGGACCTTTGTAGTTCTATTGGCGCGTTTTAAACGTCAATCTGCTTTTCCTGTTATTGTGATTGGTGCAGATATTTTATTCGTTTGCTTTGCGGTACTCCTTTACGGAAGAGCTTCCAGGAACGTGAGTGTGTTTCTATTTTGTCGAGAGCAAATTCCTGTGTGTTGTTGAAAGTTTCTGTTTTGTGGTTAAATGTAAATGTGTGTGCTAGTGTGTATATTGAACTGCGTTGGTTTAATGTGGGTTGGGCTCAGATGTAACGTGTGGTGTTTTATACAGCAGCTGGAAGCAGATGTTCATCCTCTGGAGCAGTTTATTCAGGAGTTTACACCCTGTAGGAGGAAATGTGATGCTTATTAAATTACTGAACACACTATTAAAGTAGCAGAAATAGGAACAGAGCTGCAGATCCTTGGGGTTCACATGATAGCAGTGTTTGTCATCATTAACCACATCCAGATGTTTACTGATGGGGTTTAATATAGAGTGTGTGATGGTGTGTTATTTTCTGATATTAATTACATTACAGCGGATATAAATAGGCACTTGGACCTTTTTTTTCAAGTACATCCATCCATCTATTCCACTGGGTCCACACCGGGGCTTCCTCCCAGTTGAAGGTGCCCGAAACGCCTCTGAAGGGTGGCAACCGGGGAGGCGTTCTAATCAGATCCCCGAACCACCTCAGCTCACTCTTTTTCGATGTGGAGGAGCAGCAGCTCTACCCTGAGATCCCCCTCCCGGATCTCCGAGCTCCTCGCTCTACCTCCAAGCCTGGCTCCAGACACCCTCCAGAGGAAACTCATTTCAGCCACTTGTATCCATGATGTCATTCTTTCCGTCGCTTCCCAAATCTTATGACCACAGTGAGGGTTGGAATAATGATGAACTGATAAGTTGGAAGTTTTGCCTTTCGGCTCCGCTCCCTCGTCACCATAACAGACCGGCGCAGCGCCCTCTTTACTGCTGATGCAGCACTAGTTTGTCCGTCCTATCCACCTGTTTTCCATTTGAGAACCACGGCCTCGGATCAGGAGGAGCTTCATCCCGTCCACTCCAGTGCACACTAAAGGTCACTGGATATTTTAAAGAAGCCAAAGGAACCACATCATCCTGTCTTGAAGAATGGTCCTCATTTGTTAAAAGTAGACCCATATGAGGGAAGAAATCTGAAGTCTTTGTTATAATGCACATCCTGGGTTGTTAGCATGCACATCAATCAAACCAGGCCTTCATCACACCATGTACTCTTCACAGTCTGCCATAAAACGTAATCAGAATTTAAATAAGAACACTTATTTAATATCCTACCAGTGATCATGTTGTGTTTTGAAGATCACCCCATGCACTTTCTGGATCTCCTGTCCAGAGAGATTAAGAGGAAAATTTAACGTCCCTTTAGTGTGGATTTCCAAGGGTGTACTATAAACAGTGCTGACGCTGGAGATTCCTTCCATACACGTTACATAAATGTCTTACAAGTTATCAGACCAATAAATGATTATATACATTTTAAGTCTTTATATATTAAATAATTATTGATTGAGCTGTTACTGTAAAAATCTAGTGTATTAGAGCATAATTTATAAAATAAACTGATATTGTGTGTGTATGTGTGTAACAGGACAGCAGTGCGGAGATGATTGAGGTTGTGTGTAACGATCGACTGGGCAAAAAAGTCCGAGTCAAATGCAAGTATCCTTTTAAGAGGAACACGACAAAAAGATGCTATAAATAATAAACATTGTTCTTTTATCCGCCCCATTTTCTCCCCTAATTTTATTCGTATCCAATTCCCACCCATCAAGTATTGCCTTCCCTATCACATGACCACCACCAGCCAGGGATGGGCGTAAGCATGCATATGCCCCCTCCTTGAGGAGCATTGCTGCCACCCGCCTCTTTTCGAACTGCTGTGCATGCACCTACCACACTCGGAGGGAAAGTGCTATCCGCCCTCTCGTACGCATGTACTCACAGACGCCCACGATTGGCTGGTGATCACTGTGAGTGACAGGGAAGTGAGCATATGCCATCCCTCCCCCTGAGATATCGGCCAATTAGCAACCATGGACTCAGGGATGGCTATGGCATCAACCCGGATTTGAACTTGTGATCTCTAGGTTGATAGTCAGGTACCTTGTCGATGCGCCATCGGTAGCCCAATAATAAACATTGTTTAAGCTGAATCCACCATCTGTAGATCATCTGTAGATCATTCATTGTTGCTCCTTCTGCAGTGGGAAGTAAAGTGTGTGTAGCATTCTGTGTGTGTGTGTGAGCCTTAACAGTGTGTGTACAGTTCTGAAGACACTATCGGGGATCTGAAGAAACTGATCGCTGCTCAGACAGGGACCAGGTGGGACAAAATCATCCTGAAGAAATGGTGAGAAGCACAAACGCACACCTATTGCACTTTATTAGGAACATCTGCTAACTCATTTATTCATTCATTCATTTGCTGAACCGTTTAATCCTACTAAAGTCGTGGGGAGGCTGGAGCCGATATGAATAATGATGTAGTTATTACTGTATTGTTCGTTCGGGGTCACGGGAAGGCTGGCGCCCATCTCAGCTGTCTCTGGGCGAGGGTGGGGTACACCTTGGACAGCTCGCCAGGCCATCGCAGGGCCAACACACACACACACACACACACACACACAACCATTCACACTCACACCTGTGATTTTTAACAGCCAATTAGCCTACTGTGCATGTTTTTGGACTGTGGGTGGAAACCGGAGTGCCCGGAGGAAACCCATGCCAACATGGGGAGAACATGCAAACTCCACACAGAAACGCCCCGAGGAATCGAACCTGGGACCTTCTTGCTGTGAGGCGGACGTGTTAACCATTGCGCTACCGTACCGCCATATTGTATTTTAATATTTTTCTGTGTTCCTCCTGCAGGTACACCATCTTTAAGGATCATGTGTCACTGGCAGACTGTATCCTTTCACGCACGGTGTGAGCTCTGGGTTTGGGTTTAACGTGTAACGTTACTGACCTGGGTTCAGTAAATAACATCACTGTAGATTCCACCTGCATGGAGTTAAATATTATAGAAATATTCCTCTTCCTGGATCTTCTCTTCCACCTTTCCACAGGTGAGTGGTTTACTCTTCAGTTAGAATCGGGACTAAGGTTCAGAATCAAGCTGCACTTATAAGAGGTATAAAGTTTAGCATGTGGATGAGGGTTTAACCTAATTGGTTGAGTCTCTCCTGATGACGATGATGTCATTAGAATCTGTATATGTCTTAACTGTGAGCATCAGATGAGATCCACGATGGGATGAACCTGGAGCTGTATTACCAGTAAACCTGGAGACTAGATCCAACACACACACAGAATACCACCAGAACACCACCAGAACATCTTACACACACGTACCTAATACACATTACATTCATGAATATGATTGTGAGACATTAGCTATTAATTTCATTTGAAGTGTTGTTTTTTTGTTATTTGGAAATAAAAGTAATATTTATATCCAGTGATTGACTCTTTGTAGCAGTTTCATAAAGCAGAAACCTGATTATTTTGAGTGATATGTCTAATGATAGAGGGCTGAGAATGAGAGAATGGGAGGGAAGTAACCAAGGACTCTCGAACAAAGAAAACTCTTTACTTTGAAACTGTAACATTCTGCCAGAAGCACGAGACCAGAGGGTTCTGACGCTTCCTTTTGGTTCATTCACTCATTTCATCGTATGTGTAATTTATCTCTGATTTGTTAGATTTACAGCCATGTTATTAGCCGCAGATGTTCTGTCTGCAGGTGTGTAAGAGAAATCGGACCGAGTCTGCCCGAGGTTCTCTGGGTTCGGGCGGTGGTTAGAACAGAGATTGAAAGATTAATATTACAGTTTAGCATTAAAAAGTCGAACAGGTCCGCACACACCGCCTTCAGAGTTTCATCTGGAATTAAAAAAAAAAAAACCTAAATAGCACAGCAGCTCATGTTCATCTTCATCTTCTTCCGCTTGTTCCGGGGTCGGGTCGTGGGGGCAGCAGCCTAAGCAGTGAGGTCCAGATGTCATTCTCCCCAGCCGCTACCTCCAGCTCTTCCGGGTGGACGCCGAGGCGTTCCCAGACCAGCCGAGAGACCTAGCCCCTCCAGCGTGTTCTGGGTTCCTGGTTGTACATGCCTGAAACACCACACGAGGGAGGCATTGCATGTCATATTGCAATATTTCAATTTATGAATGATTACACTGCTTACACAGCACCCTCCTGTTCATCTTTTTATCCCCAAAATGATTTTCTGCCATTAAATCAACTCAAACTGCGTAACCTAGAAACTGTTCCTGCGTTGTCGTGTCGGTCATGTTAATGACACTTAGTCTGTTTTCCTGTTTTTATTTTCCACTTTCATCCCTCTTTTTCTATCCATTCGATCTGTTTATTTTTCAGTAGATTCTAAATGTGAATTACTTTTAAAATTCTTGAAATAATACCTCCAGACTTGCTGGATATATTCTGCACGATGCTAATGAGACAATTCCACCGTGACGGACGTTACATCTATAAGGTGTCTGAGCCATTTCAACCGGTCTCACACTAAAAGTTGAAGCCATAAGTCCCTAATCTTGTGTACATTTACAGTTATAGAATTTGGCAGACACCCTTATACCCTATAGAGTGACCTACATTCATCATTTTCTTTTGTACAGCTGAGCAATCGAGGGTGAAGGGCCTTGCTCAAGGAAGGACTCAACAGCGGCAGCTTGGTGGTACTGGGACATGAACCGCCAACCTTTGGATGAGTAATCCAGAGCCTTAACCACTGAGCCACCACTGTGTATGGGCATATTTGAGGTATTTAGGCAGAGAAGAGAAGATATCCAGTGACGCTTCTGTTTTGTTATGAAAACAAAAATATGAATGTGACGGACTTTAAGGGAAAAAGACGCATGAAAATTCTCTGAAAACTAACAACAATGCATGATTGTAAACTCAAGGTATTTAGGGGAGGAGGCTTGTTAATATACCGACTGCAGTAAAGAACAAGAAGTGAGGCACCTTCGCAGCACTGGCTTCAGGGTTGTGAAAAATTCTGTGACGGATGTTACGTCTGATTCTCTAAGTTGACTTGGAGGTTAAAAACGACATTTTTTTCTGAAATATTTTACTGATTTGCTTTGGGAAAAGATGAAATTATTGATGATTTTACATCGTTACACCCTTTCATGCATTTCGGGGTTTAAAGCGTTTTAGGAAATCTGTTTCATTTACGTTATTTGGCAGATGCTCTTATCCATTGTATCTTATACAATTATTATTTTTATACAACTGACCAGAGTTAAGGGCCTTGCTCAAGGGCCCAACAGTGGTGGTACTGGGGATTGAACCCCTGACCTTCGGGTCAGTAACCCAGTGCCTTAACCACCGCTGCTGGTTTCCACTAACCCGCCTAGATGCCTGACCTTTGTAGAGGAACATGTAATAAGAACATGACGCCAAAATAAATCCTAAAGATCACACAAACCACAAAACAACATGACTGAGGTCCATGGACTATGGATAGACAGGCAGTGAGCCAAAGACAAGAAACCTCACACCCCATTGTCTCAGAATTCATCCACCATGGTACATGTAGGTGGCTAGAGCCACCTACTCTGGTCTTGGGCATAGAAAATCTTGTTTGTGTTATGCATAAACTTTTCGGAATCTATAGCTCAAAATAGACCACAGGGGTCCAGACGCTTCCGCCAAAAGGACCATTTCATAATATGCCAATATAGAACAAGCAGAGCAAGTTTGAAAGCCCCATCTTCAGCACACGGCAAGTAAATGTCCGGAAACCTAATATGCAGTTTTGCCTCTGTGACCTTGAAAAGTAGGTCAAGGTCACTCACATACAATCTCATCCTAGCACTCCTAGTAGTGAGCCAGCATACCAAGTTTGAAAGCCCCAGCTTCAGTGCGCGGTAAGTAAATATCTAAAGTGTGACGGACAGATGGATGAACGGAACACCATTCTTATAGCTCCTGAGGGGCGGGGTCTAAAAATAATTTTTGCCTGATCATGTCCCATTTTTCATGGAATTCACTACATGTGCACTACATTCCTTCGAGGCTGAACCGCTCCCAGATGAAAAGTGAGGATGCTGCAGTGGGTAAGTGTAGGTAAATTGCTGTGCCATATATAAATATACACATGCACAGCTTTTTCTCACCTCCTCTTTCTTTCTTTATTTTTCATCCCTCTGTTCTCTCATGAAATCCCACTGAGTTTACTACTCCATCTTATAAGAAACCTGCTGTATGGATTTAACTGCAAAATTAAAGAAGATGGGAGACATCCATTCACAAGACATGCACGAAATAGCGTAGGCGGTTCAGGAGGATTACGGTACCAAGCTTACAGCAGCCAGTTCATGATCTGATCCGTCTTGCAAGCTGGGGCAGCTGTAGCCTAATGGTTAGAGAAGCAGCTACGGGAACAAAAGGTCACTGGTTCGATTCCCAAAGCAGCAGGAAAAATGTTTTAGTTTCTAGAATTCCCTTGTACTGCCCGATCTAAGGAACTTTTCCCTCCTGGAAAAAAGTATTTAAAAAAAAAAAAAGCTTACTTCCAGTAGCTGAAAGCTCTGCAGGGGAGATGTAACTCCCCACAGCGACCCTGTTTATGCTGTCTGAGACATGCTTGTTTGGATGAGTGAGTGAGAGGAACAAAAATTTGAAAATGGCTTCCATCGTCCTTTCTCTCTGAGAGTATACGCTACAAATAGCGAAAGATGTGCGAGTTCTTGAGACAGTAAGTCCAGGATGTCCACGTTCTCTTTGTTAATTGTGCCGCGGTATAAGTGAAAGTGTCACTGAAATACTTTTTCATGGTGTTTTTACTCTTGTGGTCAAGGATAAACTTTCATAACTCTTCCTGGCTGTTACTCATTTCATCATTTGTAACACCATCAGAGTCGTTTTTACCTTCTTCAAACTCTTCTGGGTCGTAGAGTTCCCTCTCCGAATGCTCGTCGTCAGTCGAGTAAAAAATCTACCAGCATGGAATCTTTTGTGATACTCTTTTTAAATAAGGAGTGAGAAAAAAAATGAGAAAAGATTAACTTTATTTGAAGTTTGTGTTTTGGTCGAATGCTGGCGGACCCAGAAAAAGTCATTAACCGGTCCGTACTGAGGGATTATGGACTGGACTACTTAACAGCCAATCAGATTGACTTGCGATATAATAAAGAGTAATAGCAGAGCTCCCGTGCGAAGCACCGTGCGAGTGGAGAACCATTGATAAGGAAAAAGTTTCTAACCATCGAGTTGCTTTTGGAATGTCAAGATATTTTCATTAATGTTCCTTACGTAATTGCTCTCACCAGGCCAAACAAACATGGCTTTGAACTTCTATCTCCCCGAAGATGAATGTGGCCAAGTTTGGTTGCAATAGAATTTTTTTTTTCTTAATAAAACCTATAGCGTACGTCCCTCCGTCCTTGCAGCGTACGTGTACACATGGGAACCCTGTGTTCTTCTTTGAAAACTTTATATCTCAATAAAGGAAAAACATAAGAAAATGTTTCTGTGAGAGAGTAATATAGACAACAAGAGGTGTACAATAGCCGGGTCACGTGATGTGACATCATCGTTAATGAGGTCGAATAAATAAAGAAGTAATGATATGCCTGTGTTATTGAAATGTTCTCTAAAGCTTCGGGTTCTAAATGGTCGGGACTAAGATTGAGTGTTTGGTTCCCTCATTTTTATTCCCTTCTATAAACAAGTTATTAAAATGAATTCATCTTGACGTACGTAGGATACGTGGACGGGGGTTTGAGAGGTCCCACCAAAAACTTCTCAAGTAAAGGGAACTCATACGGGAGCTCCGCTTTTAGTCAGTGCCTAAATCTATATACAGTGGACCCTCGGTTCTTAAATGTTGAATGTATGATGGATTAATCTGGTCCTGACCTCCTCCTAACTCCACAATCGTATTTTTATATAATATACCAACTGAATAAAGAACAAAGTTTTAAATAAGAAAGTTTCATTCCCCAGACACCAATGCCATTTTCATACTTTTGCATGATTTCTTTCTTCACCTCTATCATTTATTTTCATTATTTTTCTTTTTGCCTTTACACTTTCAATAGATTTCCCAGGTCCCATAGTGGCTTATCGATGAAAAAATATAAAACAAATAATACACAACACAAGAAATATCTCGGCAGCACGGTGGCGTAGTGCTTAGTATGTCTGCGTCACAGCAAGAAGGTCCTGGGTTCGATTCCTCGGCTCGGGGCGTTTCTGTGTGGAGTTTGCATGTTCTCCCCGTGCTCACGTTGGTTTCCTCCCACAGTCCAAAAGCATGCACGGTAGGCTAATTGGCTGTTCCAAATTGCCTGGCGAGCTGTCCAGGGTGTGCACTGCCCGCGCCCAGAATCGGATGAGATGGGCACCAGCCTCCCCACAACCCTAATTAGGATTAAACGGTTTAGAGAATGAATGAACGAAGAAATATCGCCAAAATCGGAGAAAAGTTCAGAGTGGCCGTTCCGTGAGCAAGCGCTGTGTTACGAGTCTGACGCACATGCTGCTGGTTGTTGTCGAACAGATTGTTCCACAACGGAGATCGATTTTCGAAATTTTGTTCTCGAACCGATTTGTTCGAAAAGGGAGTCGTTCGGAAACTGAGGTTCCACTGTATTTTTGTAAGGAACTTTTCTTTATAAGCATCATCGAGGATCGCTACAGGTTTATCCAAGAAAGCAACGTTTTCTCAGGTATTATAACTTGCATCAGATATTCCACTGTTCCTACAAAGCACTAATGTTTATTTATTTAAAAAAATTGTAGTTTGTACTTCATGGTCAGTGTGCAAAGTGTGTAAGATGTCACCCAGTGATTGAGGTGGAAAAGTTGGAATAAATAAGGATGATGTAATTACTATAATATATGACTGGCAACTTTTCTTATGATGTCATCATGGTGTGTGTGCGTGGTGAGAGAAACTGAGAGCCAAAATAATGCAGATCAGAAACTAACATAAGCTTTGTGAAAAACCACAGTTTCCCAAACACTGTTCAATTTTATGTTCTATTAACTCTCTATTCTTTATTTTCAAAATATTTTAAAACAAAAGTAGAGAAAAGAGAAAAAAAAAACATTCAACCAATAAAATCTCATTAAAACTGTCACATGATACCGTGACATTCAGTAGCCAGTAGTTTAAAAACCTTTTTTTAAAAAAATGCATTCAGAAACAAGATATCTAAAGAGTCATTGTCTAAATGAATCAATGATTTGATCAACGTCTTCACTTGAAGTTAACTACAAAAGAATCAGTAGGAGTCGAGGGGTTTAAAAAGAATAATTCACAACTCTGTGAATCAGTGAACTGGGAAAGCTTTCAAGTGTAGTAAACACACACACACACACATCCACACATGTTCAAAGAATCATTTAGTGTCTAAACGATTCAGTGAATCTTATTCAAGAAGATACATTTGAAGTTCATCTCGATTAGTCATGCGTCACATTTACTGATTCCTCAGTCTGAATCCAAACGATTCAGTGAATCACTGGCTTTAGAGAGTCACTCAGTGTATAAATGACTCTGTGAATCAGCAGTAGTCCGAATGTTCCTCCTCTACATAGTTTGCAGGAAACAATCCGACCTGTACACACACACACACACACACACACATATTCAGTATTGAAAAATAACTAAATGAATTTGATTCTGTGAAGTGTGTGTGTGGGTGTGTGTGTGTGTTACCCTGCCATAGACCTCTCCTTTCCACCAGCCATTGTGTGTCTTCTTGGAGATTATCTTCACCGTGTCCCCCTCTCTGAGAGACAGCTCAGTCCGATCCCGTGCAGAGAAATCGTAGCGCACTTTAGCCATACCGAAATATCGCTCACTCAGTCCTACACACACACACCATGTAATTTGATACATCACACATCTTGGCTTGTGATGACGCCCGAGCCTACTGGCTCTCAGGCAGGAGCGTATCCCCAGTTTCCTTAATATGAAGCAACTACAAGTTCAACTCCTTCTAGATGGGATGCTAGCCAATCGCAGGTTACCTTCCCAGTATTTTTACTGGTACCCATTTATACCAGGTGGACAGAGGCACAGGTCTTCCCCAGGTCTTAGCATGGTGGGTTATTTGAACCCACAACCTCTCGATCATGAGACCAGCACCCTAACCACTACACCACCGGCTGCATACATCACACATCTACCTGGGAGATTTTACCACCACACCACCAGAGGGCACCCTCCCCTAAATTGTAGTCTTCTTTGTCATTCTCACTTCCTGTCTGTTAGGCACTCTATATAAAGCAACTCTCTCACACCAACAACCATTTGTTCTGAACCACTTTATCCTGTCTTGATCTCTCTAGAACACGATCAGTGTGTTTCAAGAAGAGACGCAGGTAAGAGACATCTCACAGGTGAGTCAAAACAAGTGCCGCACTATTAACACAAAGCAGACCGAGGGTCAGAAAGCAGACCTGAGATTCGACAGAAGGAAGTCGGACATGTTAGTTTATCAGTCAACAAAAATGAACATTGCCGACAAGATGGCCGTGACTGTACACTGGAGAAAATGGATGTTTTTAAACAGAATCCGCCCTGAAGGCAGGTCTATACATCCGGGTAGCCCTACAGCCTAGCGGCGTACCGTAAAATTTCACCGTAACCTGATGTGCATCTCCCCTGAAATGTAACTAGATGTCACACCTGGATCATGACCCTGATGTGGTACCTGACATTAAATTTTGGATTGTGTACTATATTAAAAAACCTCATGCATATGTATGCTACATTATAGAATTACGTGTGTGTGTGTGTGTGTGTGTGTGTGTGTGTTACCTCTGGTCGGCGTGTGGGTGTGCACATGTGAGTGTGAGGTCACACTCTGCTCCGGTTGCTTGTATGAAATCAGCAGACGAGTGTCCACGTCTTTAAAACACTCCTTCAGAGAATTGTCCTGATAATACTGAACCAATTCCTGTAAGAGAAAGAGATTCGAAGAGTCACCTGGTGTCTAAATGATTCAGTGAATCATTACATTGTCATAGAGCTGCAGTACGAATTAAACAGGAGAGATCTGAAAAGGCTCAATTACTCTTTGTTGGAGTGTAAGTGAATCTTTGGTTGGAGTCAGTCTTGAGACGATACATGAGTCAACCTGTAAGTGACTCAGTGAATCTTTAAATTGGCAGTGGAGTTTTCGGATGGAGACAAATATGACTGATGTGAAGAGTTGCGTAGTGTACTGTATGAATCATTAAATTAGTCACTGCTTCAATTTGGATTCAAAATTAAGTCATTTAAGAGTCATTAAGTGTGTGAAGACTTAGCCAGCGTCTAGTCGTCTAGCCGTGTCAGTCAGAAACCAGAGCTGTTAAGAATAACACTGAGACCCCCTTGTAATAAACTAGTTTTCAGCTGCATTCAGAATAAATGGACAGAATGGATGAATGAAATAATTATTTTAAAGAATGCGAACAACTTCTACAATTTTTGAAAGGAATCATTTCTACGTGCGCTAAGAACAAGTGACTCCCAGAGTGTGTAAATGACTCCATGAGTCCCTGAATGATCATTAACCTAAAACCAACAGGTCTGAAGAGTCAATTTGTGTGCAAGTCTTTTATTGAATCAGTGAGTCAGATTCAGAGATTCTTGAGTCAAATCTAGAATTACTGAACTGCCTCTAGAGTCAGAATCTGCAGATTCAAAGAGTCACACATTTGTGCATGATTCAGTGAATCACTGTTGGGACTTGCACTACTCTTTTCGCCTCATATCTGATTATGAATTATGGGAAACAGGGAAAGAGGAAGCACTGATCTCACACACACACACACACACACACACACACACACACACACACAGCTTAAATCATTCACAGGATTAAAGCACGGACGATAAGAAAGAGTGCACACTACAGACAATTCTCAGGGGAGAAGTGTGAGGTAGTGTTTACTTACGATGAGGCCTTTAAAGGCTTTTTTATCATTGATTCTGTAGAGACCTTCAGCAAGGGCGATCTTAATGTGTCGGATGTCCATGTTAAACCTGAGAAGCACAACGAGAGAGAGAGAGAGAGATTTCAGACTGGTATAAAAGGAATGTGTGTGTGTGCGTGTGTGTGCGTGTGTGTACTTTATGCTGATGGCGAACTCTCCTCCATCCTTTTGCCGAATCAGGAAAGTACCATCAGATCGAGATATCAGGAGACTCTTGGCCTCAGAACGGTCCATATTACCTGCAAACCTGTGACACACAATCACAGCTGCTTAAAGGGTACCTGTGGTGAATTTGTATTACTAGCTCTTTAAAATTATCAAGTTCAAGAAGCTTTATTGTCATTTCAACCACATATAGCTGATGCAGTACATAGTGAAATGAAACAACATTTCTCCAGGACCAGGAGTACATAAACATACAACAAGGATCAAATCAAAGTTCGTACAACAAAAACAACACAGAGCTAGGACCAGTTTTTTGTCCTAGCCACATAAAGTGCAAAGTGTGCATCTATGTGCAAACAGTGCAAGACTGTTACAGACAGTACAGTGTAACAACAATACTAAAAAAGAAAAATACAACACAAGAATGAGACACTTAGCACCGAAAGAGAGAGAGAAAAGGGTTATATGGAATATGAAAATTAAAAATGGTTGTTTGGTATTGGTTCAGCTACCGCTACTAATCCACGGGATAAAATTACCCAGATTTGTGCTTTTTTGGTGATATATATTAAAATAAGCTCCATATCACTTAAACGTGTCACATTATGCACAAATTATGCTAAATGGATGACCAATACGTCTACGCTTTAACCATAGTGGGGGTTATATTTAACAAGATTAGTTACAGTATGATACAGATAATCGTGTGGGTGTGTGTGTATGCGTGTTTGCGTGCATGTGGGTGGGTGGGTGGTTCTCACCAGAGGAATCCTGTGAGGTCAGGTGGTGATTTCTGGGAATACAGAAAAGAAGAAGCGCTCCATATTATAAGCTCTCCTAAATCTAAACGTGATTCTCCTAAATCTAAATGTGATTCACTGAATCGTTAATCAATGAATTGTTTATAATTTTTGAGTCACAATTAAAAGATTTAAAGTCAGTAAATGCATAACTGACTCAGTGAATCGATGAATTGTTTACAGTGTTTGGTTGGGGACACAATTAAAAGGAGTCAAAGAGTCAGTACATGTTATTGACTCAGTGAATCAATGAATTGGCCATAGGTTTTCTGTGGAGTCGAATTGATTCAGTAGATTATTAATTTGGCCTTTGACCTCCTAAAACTTGGTAGACTCACCGGTAAGTAGGGTTGAACTTTACTGCAGGGGAACCAGCCGACCTCCCCTGCTGTAAGATTCCTGCCCTAAAACACACACACACACACACACACACATTTATGGAATGTTTATGGAACTTTAGTTATTTTCAGTGTATTGTATTTGTGAGTATAAAATAATTTAGTTGATGTATTCAGAACAGGAAATATTCGTGAGACGTGTTCGTGTCAGTGTGGGAACCAGATCTGCACCCGGCTTGTGGTTGTATCTAAAAGTTCACGCAGCTAAAAACCACAGTGTTTTACTTCACGTAGACATTTTTATTTGTGTACATCAAGAGTGACGTCTTTACATATCAGGTTAATTTAGTAACATACATATGCTCAACATCACTTTCAAATGATATAGCGTTCAATTTCGATTGATAATAGAGGAAAATGCTAACAGTATTTTTATCCTCAGATACACTTGAGTTTAGTTTGATGTTTATAACCAACTGCAGTAAATTCTTCATAGTGCAGTCGGAACTGAGAGGATTAAAGGTTTACTCAGTGCCTGTATGACTCAATGCATCACTGAATGGACCACAAATTGAATTCAGAGATTCATTTTCTAAATGACTCAGAGAATCATCAAATGGCCAGCATGGTATTGATATGAAATTAGATTTAAATCCATATAAAAAGAGTCATTAAGTGGACATGTAACCCACTGAATCACCGAATTGGCTGGTGAAATGCGAGAGATTCACTGAATCAGTGAACTGACGATGTTGGCTTGATTCATCGAATCGCTGAATTGACCCTAGTCTTCTGCTGAAGGCTGAGTGAAGAGATTCGTCGAGTTATTTAATGTCAAAATGAATCATTTATTCACAGAATTAGTCACAGACTTTAGCTGGAGGTAGCTTTAAGAAATTGCAAGAGTTACTGAGTGTGTTTATGGCTCACTGAATCACACACAATACTTTAATATTTCAAACTGCAAACAGATAAAACCCCTCTGAACCTAAAGCAAGTTCATAATGACAACATTTAAAAATATTATTTACGATGCTTAAACTCAATATTATGTACGTATTTAGCTTAATGGACTTCTATCTTAGCCAGCTAGCATTCTGCAACCGTATAATATTAATTCTAATGTTATATTGTCAGCTTGTTTAATAGAAATATCTTTTAATCAGTTTGCCACATATCATAAATTAATATTCTATAGATATTTAACATCTTAACAGAATAAATGGTTTTTACGGTATACGGAGCTGTATAATTTTAATAGTTACAATTTTAACAGTTAAGTTTTTAAATATTATTATTCATTATTTTAATGTTTTGTTTTCGTTACATTTCAAATAGTTCTCATTATTGTTGTAAGACAACCTGTTTCCGAGGAATTTTATGTTTCAATCAGTACATTGCATTTTATATTTAATATTAAATTAGTATAAAAGAACCTATTCACTTAAAATTTGTTAAATAAATAAATAAAACACAACACAAACCGCAAAAATTCATTAAAATATCTTGAATAGAGCCAAAATTATTGTTTCCTGTTAAAAGATTATAATAAACCAAATACACTGCCCGGCCAAAAAAAAAGTCACACACACACGAATATGTTGTTCCTCTTTTATCTTTGCTTACAGCATGTAACCGTCATGCCATTGTTTTAACTTAATCAACATAACATTTATTTCCATCCAGTGTCGGGTTCATTTCTCACCGACGTCTTGAATTGAGGAAAAAACTGCACCCCTCCATAAAATCTTCTCCAGCACATCCCCAAAACTTTCAATAGGGTTATGGTCAGGACTCTGGGGTGCCGATACATTTGTGAAAATGCTCCCTGAACCACTCTTTCATTATTTGAGTCCCCATTTTATATCCGTGCCGAGGGAAGGAAAAGTCCATTGATGTGATGTGGCAGTGTATAATATAATTTATAATCTACTTAAATATATACTGTATATTATTAAACTTTATTATTATATTGCTAAAAAGCTTGAGTCGAGGCAACTGGACTTCTTTTTTGTGGTTTTTGAAGATGTTTCGCTTTCAATCGATTGAAAGCGAAACGTCTTCAAAAACCACAAAAAAGAA
>JBCNYH010000009.1:21289416-21299552 GCA_039654325.1 Tandanus tandanus
CGGACAACATAGCTCCCAGGATCATTAGGACACGCAAACCCCTCCACCACGATAAGGTGGCGATTCAAGGAGGGGCATATTAAACTAATTGGCTGTTATTCATTCATCCAAAACATCCATCCATTTTCTGAACCGCTTAATCCTACTATGTCAACGGGGAGGCTGGAGCCTGTCTCAGCCAACCTTAGGTGAAGGTGGGGTACACCTTGAACAGCTCTCCAGTCTATCGCAAGGCCAGCACACACACACACACACACACACACACACACGCACAACCATTCACACTCACACCTACGGGCAATTTGTAACAGCCAACTTTTTGGCCTGTGGGAGGCCGTCACAATCCTGATGCATCGATCCAACATAGAAGTGGAAAAAAAGATGCAAATAAAGAAGTAAAGGAAGTTTTATTAGTAGCCTAGACAGAAAAACATCTTAAAGATGAAGGGTTCGGTTTCTGGGTTTGAATCTGACAATCATGAGAGATGTATCCGTGACAACTTGGCCCACTATAGTCACCAGATATCAAGAACAGACCACTCTAATAGATTGCTTGTATCCAGGACTGTGCAGGGATCACATCAGTTCACTGGGGGTTGTTCAGACATAAAAACAACTCCATTCGGTAACCAGTTCCCAAAAGCCCGTGAATACTGAATCACTCCACAGAGTCACACGTCACTAGGATGATACTACTAAAGGGCAGCATGGTGGCGTAGTGGTTATCACGTCTGCCTCACAGGAAGAAGGTCCCGGGCTCGGCGAGGGCGTTTCTGTTTGCATGTTTTCCCCATGCTTTTGCATGGGTTTCCTCTGAATACTCCAGTTTCCTCCCACAGTCAAAGACATGTACATTTCTTTCATGTACAAAAACATGTACATCTACCATGTTCCAATTTGCCCCCTGGTGTGAGTGTAAATGGTTGTGTGTGTGTATTGGCCCTGCGATGGACTGGTGAGCTGTTCAGAGCGTACCCTGCCTTTCTCCCAGAGTCGGCTGAGATAAACTCCATCTTCCCCTTGACCCCAGTAGGACTCGGCGGCTCGTTGAATGAATGAAAGAATGAAAATTGTCATGGCTGTCAGAAATACCACACACACACACACACACACACATTCTGAAATGATCCAAAACAAAATCACCTGTCTTGCTTTGATTTCTTGTCAGGGCTGCAGATCTTCAGCTCTCCGTCGATCTTCGGGCGACCAAAAAGTGCGAGGGACTGAGTCTGTGTGACGAAAAGGAAAAACAGGAGGAGGTTAAATGGAAGATAGATAAAAGTGATGCGCAGAGATTTATCAGTAGACCCCACCCTTTGTTCCATTACAGTGGAACCCAGCGCCATGGTTAACTCAAAAATGCACTGCATGCAGCGGGGATTTTAAGGGGCTCATCCCACCAAACGGTGAAATGAGATCATGTTTTTAATCCCTACGCTGTACCACAAACTGAATCTCTAATATTTTTTATATATATATAAAACACAGTGAGTTAAAATAGAATTCAGCACAAGAATGATGTAAGAGTGCAGTAATACAGCACAAAACATTCATGGAAGCAAACAATGAAAAATTTAGTTTGTAAATGCGACCGCAACTTCCTGTTAAACAGGAAACTGTATGCATGACTGCTCCCTACAACAGCAAGGCATTGTTTCCTTTAAGTTTTCATTCAGAGACTATTCTGATGGCACTGTCTCACTCGTCTGAGTATATGATACACTATATACGATATATAACCTGAGATCTTCGAATTTCTAAATATGATCACTCTTGTTGTGAATTCCTGATCACACTATGGAAGTTAGAAAAAAGGACTTGAGGTGAAATGTGTTAGATTTAGAAGGCAGCATGACGAAAACTGTTTTTTGAGCAAACTTGACCGATTGTAGACACATTTAGGGGTGTAATAAGGGCAAATACTGTCCACTATAGAAGTAATAAGGTTAGTCATAGTTAATATGATTGTTAAGTGTTGAAGCTACATGGTATATGATCATGTAGTTGGTTTGTGTGTGTTTGCTGTAGGGTACAGTGATTAGGGAACACCCCCTGATCACTTCACCTTCCTGTAGACGGGTTTCAGGGACTTACTAGAACTTATGAGACCTGTGCCTGAATATCAAACTATATTTTACATTCTTAAAAAATCAAGTTTGTTTTAATCTCACAACAAAGGGCAACATGGTGGCGCAGTGGTTAGCACTGTTGCCTCACAGCAAAAAAAAATTAAAAGTCCTGTGTTTGAGTCCTGTGGCCTTCATTGGCTTTTGTGTTCATAGGTTTTCTCCTGGAACACCAGTTTCCTCCCACAGTCCAAAGACATGCACACTGGGTCAACAGTCTGCCCTAAATTGTCCAAAGGTGTGAATGTGAGTGTGAGTGGTTGTTTGTGTCTGTGTTAGTCCTGTAATAGACCTGTGATGATGTAATGTAAATATCTTTTGACTGTGGGAGGAAACCGGTGTAGCCAGAGGAAACCCACGCAAGCAAGGGGGGGGGGAACATACAAACTCCACACAGAAACACCCTCGCCGAGCCCGGGACTTAAACCCAGGACCTTCTTGCTGTGAGGCGGACGTGTTGACCACTACACCACTGTGCCGCCCATCTACGCTAGATGACATAGCTAACTATGTCGCTAGGCTGGACAGCTCAGTCTTTACTAAAAATCATTATCCAAGTTCTAACTAGCAAACGTAAAGACAAAAACTATGTTTTAAAGGTTTACGGTGATCAATAATTTCAACGTGTGTTTTTTTTAATAACGCCGGGCATGTGGCAGAGTTATTGTGAGTGATACTGATGTAGTGACAGTTTTGTCCACCATGTTTTTTTGTTTTGTTTTTTACTTTTCCAGCATGAACGTATCATTGCTTTACAAAAGCACCAGATTAGCGGCATCTGATGCAAGCCTGTAAAACCAGAATGCTGCTTCCTGTACGTTTTTTTTTTTAATAAAACCACATATTCGAGAGTTACATCACACTCGGGAAATACAGAATATCGCGCCATGACACACTTCACACTTTTTCAGTGTGAAGCTTTCTCTTCTTAGCTAATCCAGGCAGTGTTCTGTGAGTTTCGTTAATCAGTAAAACCAAAAATGATGAGTGGTCACGCTAGGACCGGCAAAGTTTCTGATGAGTTTTATATCATGAAACTTTTATACCCCAGTCAGCAGTTATTAGAGTTAATTTAACACATATGATGCTGATACAGCAATAGCTTAGCGTGTGACCATTAGCCATGTTCTAAAAAAATTATTTACTGGCTTAAAATCATCTAAGAAATTGCAACAACATTAAAACATTGACGGCTTAATTTGTTATTAACTAATACTGCAGTCTTCTAGTTTAATATTATTTTACCATTAATACTTTGTTAATTAGTTATTTTCATATCAAAGTCATAATGTTTAAATTTTTGAGCCTTCTTTAATCAAGACTGTTGGATAAAGTGGGCATTTACTCTTTAGAGCTGTTTCCATGGTTACGGCAGCACTCGAACTTCAAAGTCTCATTCACACAGGAAGCGACAAGCGGCAAGCGAACTTGCAAAGTCAATGATCGCGCGCGATGCGCACAAATTTTATCGCAGGACAAAAAATGGGCGGGCGCACAGTTCAGCTGAGGTGAACTTTCACGCGAAAAGAGTCGAGAGATTACCAAACAGAGCTTAAGGATACTGTTGATTGACAGGTGTTTCCAGACACAGAGTTTATCATAATGTTTCCGTACGGAAACCATAAACACGAGTTTAAATGTCCCGCTCATTTCAACATGGAAGAGCAGCTCATTATTTTTGCTTTTTGGAATTTGATTTTGCTATATACTGTATTTAATCCCGTAAGAGAAAGTATTGCCTCTGCTTTCTTGACCCATCCAAAGTGAGCACACACACAAACACTCGGAGCAGTGGGCTGCCACACATTGGGGCGTCTGGAGAGCAGTTGGAGATTAGGTGCCTTGCTCAAGGGCACTTCAGCCATGAAGGTGGAGGAAGGGAAGGTGCAGCTCACTCCCCCACTGCCACTCATTTATCCTGATGTTTCGGGAATCGACCCAGCGACCTTTCAGTCCCAAAGTCGCTTCTCTAACCATTAGGCCACGGCTGCGTGTATAAATATCCTGTGCTTTATGACCGCACCCAGAAATTTTATAAGGATAATAACCTGACATGTGATGCCTGGGTCCATGTTTCTGAAACGGTCGGCATTTCCTGTGAGTTTATATTTATATATGAGTTTATTTAGAGCTACATGAAATGTACATTATGTGCATTAGCTAGTTAACTCAAGCGCATGGTTCTTTCCTACTGAATTGTGTTAACAGACACATTTTAACAAAAATAAATAAATCAGTAGATTAAAAACTGTGTACAGTTCAGAATGAAGTACTGCTGAAAGTGTACTCTGTCCAAACGGAGCTCCTGAACAAATCTCTGATTCTCCCCGTGATGACACCGAGCTTGTATTATTGGGTCTATACTTGCTGTGTGATAATAATAATGATAATAATAATCCATATACGATGATAATATGGGTTTAAATAAACTTGCATGTTCGTCTCACAGCAAGAAGGTCCCAGGTTCGATTCCCGGGCTCGTGGAGCTTGCATGTGCTCCCCGTGCTTGCGTGGGTTTCCTCCGGGTACTCCGGTTTCCTCTAAATACTTTAAATGGCGGCTCCAATTTGCACTTGGGTGTGTGTGTGTGTGTGTGTGTGTGTGCATGTGTGTGTGTGTTGCCCAGCCATGTACTGGTGAGCTGTTTAGGGTATACCCCTCCTTCACCCAGTCACTACCCTTGTAAGATTACGTAGTAAATAAATAAATTGCTATATATAAATATTTGAGTATAAGAGAATTTTAAAAAAGGAAATGATGACCATATAAGGTAAAGAAAATATTAAAAAGGGACAAATAGGACAGTGTTATCAATTATAAAAAAAATAAAAGCTGATGTTTTGAAGCGTCAGTACTATTCATATAATATTAATGTGGATGTGAAATATTGTGATTACATCCCATAATAATTAAAATAAATAAATAATTTGTTCTCACCAGGTTCTCGATACAGAGCTGAAAGGCTGTGATCTGGCGAATTACCTCATTATCCCTCTTCACCTCGTTCACACACTGAGCAAGATCCTACACACACACACACTTACTTTTTTTGTGCTTCCACTAACACCTAAATCTAGTAACCTTTCGGCTCACAGTTTATTGTAAAAATAAATATACATATTTTATTTACACACACACACACACACAAACACACACTCACCCTCATGGCATCCAGCGCTGTGCGTAAGTTGTCCTTATCAGTGGGATTCACTGTGTGCTTCACAAGTTCCTGATTGGACACACAGTGATTACATCTGTCACCTGTGTGTGTGTGTGTGTGTGTGTGTGTGTGTGTGTGTGTGTGTGTGTGTGCATTTTTCTTACCTGCAGCAGCAGGTGATACTTTAACACTCTCTGCATGGGCACCATCAGCAGGTCACGGAGAGAGAAACGCCCACTGTTCGCCCTCATTGAGCACTCCTGGGGACACGGACACACACACACACACAAACACACACACACGCACACACACACGCACACACTTCCTGTTTAGTTCCTGATTGGTTCAATAGGGAACCCCCGAGCTAGTCATCTCAGTCTGTGTGATTTCAGTGTACACTCTCTTTGTAATGCCACAGCCCTGCTCTGATTGGTGGAAAGTGTTGGCTGATTTCTTATAACAGCAGTAGTGCAGCTGGAACCACAGAATATATACACGTAGAAGTGATGTGTGTGCTATATACTGTACGTGTGTTAACATAGCCGCCATCTTGTGTGTGCCTAGACCTCGAAAGTAAATATGTTGCAAGAGTAGCATGGGACTGCTATCTCAAAAATACAAAGAAAATTACAGCGTTACATTTCATCATACTGACTTTACTACAGAAGCCCTAAGTGGACGTGCGTTCATACAATTTTTTCCCCTTAATTTTCTCAAATAACGGGTTAAGTATGTCGTTTTCTCACGAGTAATTTCATTTGTTTTTCTCTGATCCCGGGTTATTTACGTCTTTTTCTCAGCGTAACAAATATAATCTTCCTGTAATAATGAGTTATTTATATCAAGGTAATATAAAGATTCAGGCACTGCCTAAAAGCAGAGCTCTGAAAAAGTTACCTTCTACTGATAAAAGGTTTCAATTCATTTTGATGTCATGTAACCGTCACGTTATGACCACCCTCTCCTCAAAGTTTTGATATTGTCTGAAAGTGTTACGCTATTGAGATAAGATTTCTTTAATGGCAACCCAGTATCACCACAGGGTAGCGAGATGCCTTTCCGCTGGATAGGTTCACTTCCGTAAGCACGTTATACGCGCCAGAAACCTCACGCACTTCCTCAATGTGATTGGTTTAAAAAGGCTTTCTATTGAAATGAGTAATGCACTATGTGGCAGTAATAGTTTATTTTGTCAGCTAAAAATAAAAGACAAAGATACCTACTGCATATGGCACATAGAATCCTGTTTACATTTTTTTTTTTAAAGTGTATTTTATTTTATGGCTTGAAAGTAACAGTTTGGAGGGGAAGATAGAAATTACCATCACTCAGACATTTATTCCCATTGCCACGGTTACATACCGGCATGAGAAACAGCACCACAGGGTTCCCACGTGTACACGCATGCCGGAGGGACCCTGTAGGTCTTTCTTGACATTCCAAAAGCAACACGATGGTCAGATGCTTTTTCCTTATCAACGAGGGCCGCACGAGATCTCCGCTATGAAGTTATTTCATCCTGGGTCAGGACTTGATTGAAGAGAAATGTGATGCGGTGAACTATAAACCTGAGCCTCTTACATGATGTTGCCTATTTTTCTAAACTACACTATATTCTGTTATCTGTAGGTCTCATATTAAGTATATCATTACCACTGTAAAACAAAGTTTTGTTATCATGAGAATACGGAGGGGAAAATGTGCGAATGCACATCCGCTCAGAGCTTCCGTTTTATCTAACATCCATGTGTAGTATTTAAACAGTGCATGATCTGTGGTCAGACCTGGATTTTTATGTATTGTTAGATCACAAAGAATACAGACAGATTATACAGTGCACCTTATTACTCATGTAGCGAAGTAGATAGTGCATAAATATTTGAGATAAATATTAATTTTCTCAATTTGACATGTCCCAGGAGCACAGATATGCATTTGAAAGTCCAGATGAACCGAAAGAGAAACTTGCATTAATGCAAAGGCAACGTTTATCACAAGGCCAGCCATGCGGTGCCAAAGACTGAGAGACTTGAAGCAAATCAACGGTGTTTAAACTCCTGAAACAGCTACATGAATACAGCTTAATAACACGAGCTGAAATCAAGGTTGGAAAGTTAGGAAGGTATATAATAGATTTTATAGAAATTATGTCAGGTGCATTTTTATGGTTGTTTATTTATTTATTTTTTGTTAAATCTGAATATGGATTTATAATTGGAATAGGAATGTGAGACATTTTTAATTATTATTATTATTATTATTATTATTATATTGATAAGAGAAGGCAACCACTGTGCATTTTTATAATGTACAGTGTGCTCTCCACTATTGTTTACTCCTGGGATCCAGTGGATCGCTGGATACTCGCAATATGGTGGCCATGCGCATGTATATTGGGGAACATTAATATATATACGAAGTCACTTCTTCATATATATGTTCTGTGGCTGTAACACACCTTACTGTAACTACAAACATAGCTACCATGGACTACAATGCACAGCACCACCACAGACTCAGACAGTCACTTCACCTTCGAAGCCAATTTTCGCAAAAAAGTCAACCTGTATGTCAAAGTTATAAGCTGCAAAGTAGCCTATCTCATACTACTCATATGACATACTAACTCATAATTATGACTTACAAGCTGACTTTTATCCTCTAGTGGCAGAAATGAGCTTCCATACCCGACTCCTGACTATTAACCTTTCGCATAAGAATGAGAATGACATCATCGCAGGGTAAAAAAAAAATGTCCGGGCTACTGTCATATATCACTACTGTCCATCACGCAGCATATCTTTTAAAAATACAGCACTTTTTATTTATTTATTTATTTTTGTTAATGCAAGCCTTAACAGGTTAAATCTTTTAGGATTATGTTCCAGCTCATCATCACACTACAGCAGCGGTGAGGTTGGGGAAGGCTTTAAATTATTTGTTGAAGAATTTATCCACATTTTCTAAGTTAATTTTTCTAAAGTTACGAGAACCGTTTTTTTCCCCACCAAAAGCAACTTCATCAGGCTGCAGTGAGGAACAGGCCTCCAGTTCATTTGTCTAGTGAAAGTTGTTTGCCAACTGCCTGATTTTATGCCAGTATATGTAATATGTATATAAAAGGTACTTAATCTACATTTGCATCCACCTCCAGCATCTCGCCAACATGTATAATAGGAACAAAACACTAGGAGGAGTGCTGTTGTTTAAAAAAAACAAAAAAAATGAAAAAGAAGTAGTTTGGGATTATGACACTGTTTTCTTGTTTATCAGTTTCCCAAAACACCACCAGACAGTGTTTATGTATATAGATGTTCTTAAATATGACCGTATAAATGTAGTTTGTTCACACATTAGCATGTTAAAGCAGAATGAAAGGGAAGTCGTCCAAACTCTCCTGTTTCACTGAAAATATTACTTAAAATATTTTTACTTTCATCTTTTTTGCATTAACCTGTTTGAAATGGCCACCATTAATTAATAGTTCATTTCATTCCTGCGAGATTTCAGTTCCAAGTAGGCAAGATACTGGCAAAAATAACAGTATACAGATATTAAACTAACAAATCAAATATAAACTAGTGAACTTCTGATTAAAATAAAACTAGGTACTTCTGCACATATTACATTTACATACATCAGACAGGCGTCTGCTCGTTTACATGAACACATGGTGTGTATATATACATGTACATACAATATACATTTAATGCTCAACACTTCCGCAGAACCGTTCCGCAGAAAGATTAAGAATAGCCGCATCGTCAAGGTGCGTGACTATCCACCTGGAGATCACAAGTTCAAATCTGGACTGATGCCACACCCATTCGTGACCGGGAGTCCATGGGAGCTAAATGGCCGAACTCTCAGGGGAGGGAGGGATGGCGTATGCTCACTTCCCTGTCACACATAGCAATCACCAGCCAATCATGGGTGTCTGTGAACTCATTCGTACGAGGGGGCACATAGTGCTTTCCCTCCAAGTGTTAGACCAACCCCAAATACGTATGCGTAGCAGTTCGAAAAGAAGGTTCGCATCGCATGTCACAGAGGGGGCATGTGCATGCTTACACCTCTCCCTGGTTGGTGGTGGTTGTGTGATAGGGAAAAGCAATACTTGAAGGGTGGGAATTGGATATGACCAAATTAGGGGAGAAAATGGGAATAAAATAGAAAAAAAGAATAGCATGTTTTCATATACTGTGCATGCAGGTTTTTATTAAGTTTGGGTTTAATTCCCCTTTAACAGTATTTACCTCCAGCTTCATCCGGACGTCTTCTCTCGTGCTGGCGATTTTGTCCAGTTGTTTTGTCGCTGACTCGACCTGACTGCAATATCGGCCATACAGCAATAACCTGAAAACACATCACACAATTAACTCTTGTACAGTATGACACAATCGTCCCATAACAACTTCATAAATGAAGTGAATGAAGTAACTGGGAAGAAGAAGAAGTAAACACACTTCTCTTTGTAATCGATGAAGACCTGGTAAAGATTCTCTGCTCCGTAAGAAGATATCGATGTTTGGACCTCTCTCAGCAGACGACGGTGTGTATCAGCTAAATCCTACACACACACACACACACACACACACACACACAGAGAGAGAGAGAGAGAGAGAGAACCAGTGAATTAATGAAAGGAGGAATTGATGAAAGGATAAATGGGTGAATATAATAAACACAGTTGGGTGAAAAATTAGAGGAAGTTAATTATTAAAACAATAATATACTCATTCATTCATTCATTCATTCATTCATTCATTCATCTATCTTCTTCCGCTTCTTCCGGGGTCGGGTCGCGGGGGCAGCAGCCTAAGCAGTGAGGTCCAGACGTCCCTCTCCCC
>JBCNYH010000009.1:21344094-21356326 GCA_039654325.1 Tandanus tandanus
GGGCTTCCAAGATGAGAACTCCAGCCAGCATCAGCACACCAGGACAGACCACAGGACTCACAGAGCAGAAGGATCGGGAGGATCAGGATCACCGGTATCCAAGAAGTAGCATGTGTACCTCAGCAAAAACACAGAGAGAAAGAGAGAGAGGAGGGGGGGAGGAGGAGAGAGAGAGAGGTTGTTAGGTATGCTCATACACAGTGTAATGGAAAAAGAATATCAATGCTGATATCCGATGATTTCTCAGCTTTGCTTATGGGAAATAATTTCTGTGTATTATGAATATCACTTTCTATTAAATCTTCTATTCCAACCTACAGGCTGGGAGTGTGCTACAAAATCATGGGTTTACACTGGGATATTATTTATTATGTATTATATATCAGTACAGGGGAGTGTGTATACGTGATATTGGTACCAGACATTAAAATCTATGCTGTACATAAAAGGACCAGCTCCGAGTCTGATAACACTTCATCATTCATTCATTTTCTAAAGCCACTTAAAAAAAAAATAAAAAAAATTAAAAGCGTGTGGATGATAAAAGTGTGTGGATTTTTTTATTATTATTGATATGAGGATGATGTTTCTTCTTTCCATTTACAGCAGGGTGGGAATGTCGATAGAAACATGGTAATAATAACAACAATACTACTACTACTAATATTAATACTACTACTACTACTAATAATAATAATATTAATAATACTTTTACTACTACTACTACTACTACTACTAATAATAATAATAATAATAATATTAATAATACTTTTACTACTACTACTAATAATAATAATATTAATAATAAAGAGGTATGAATAAAAGTTATACTTGCGCCACATCTGTGTTGTGTGTGTTTTGTGTTGTGTGTGTGTGTGTGTGTGTGTGTGTGTGTGTAGCCTCCACCATCAGAGGATTTCTCTCACTTACCCTCCAGTCAGAGGAAGAAACACCTTCAGAAAAAAATCAATGAACTCAATAAGGAGCTGCAGAAAGAGTCGGACCGGAGGTAGTGTTACACCCACACACTGCTAGCACTACCTGTCATTGATGATGATGATGATGATGATGATGTTTGTGTACAGTGAGGGTCTGTATAGGATGAGACGGGCGTATGAGCAGAACAGTCATTTGGGAGACCCGGCCAGTCTGGAGCCTCAGATAAACGAAACCACACAGAACATTAACCGACTGAGGGACGATCTCTCCAGATACCAGGTATAAACACACACACACACACACACACTATACTTACATATAGCTGTGTTATATCCTGAAGTGATGATTTATCCCTGCTCTAATCTTACACTTTATACAGAATAGTTTATAATAATGTCCAGCAGGGGGCGATAACTTAAACTCATTGTGTTTCTACAGGCCTGGCTGGGTGAAGCTGGAGGTGTCGTCACACAAAACAGCAACACAACCAGGTGTGTGTGTGTGTGTGTGTGTGTATTAAGAACTTTTTGTCCTTTATGAGTTTAATCCCAAACTTTTCTCTTTTTTTGATGCTTGTCTTTTGTTGCTGTATCTCCCCTGTGTGTGTTCGTGTGTGTGTGTGTGTGTGTGGTCCCTGTTATGTCTCTATAAGTCCGACTGTCCCGATGGATAACCAGTTCAGCAGTAGTTTTGATGAAGACTTTGATGAAGATGTGCCCATTGCCCAGTGCCAAGCCCTCTACGACTTTACCGGTACAAATGAAAATCAAATCACAGCAACATTTCAATCACCAAATAAACCAGTCAGATAAAGTACTATAATAAAACCAGAGAAAAGCTGTAACTCTGTTATATTTACAGTAAACACATTGTATGTACAGGGTGACCCAACAAAACCTCCCACATTTCTAAGATACATAAAAAATAGTTAAACATAAACAAATTATGATTGATGTGGAGGAAGGGAAGGTGCAGAGCACTCCCCCTGCCACCACACATTTTTCCTGCTACCAAGAGGGATCCAAGCGCTACATCGATGGAAAAAGTGTGTGGAGCGCAGGGGAGACTATTGAAAAAGAAACATTTGGTAAAATTACATTATAGTAAGCCTATGAACTTTTCAGCTCACGCTCATGTATACATAGTATATAATTGTCACCCACTCCAGCATAATATTTCACAGATTAAGACGCAAGGTGGTGTTTTGAGTGAGAGCCAAAGAAAGTGGCGTACCTGGATGAAAATGCGATATCGGCAAAAATACATCCTACAAAGCAAAATCTTCCACATGACCGAGTTCAAATATCCATAAACACAATCTATCTGTGCTAAAATACTCGTGTAAGAAAGGGTTCTGTGTCCATGTTGTTGTAAAACAATAGAAATATCCACTTATTTTACTGATTTTTAATCCTCTTTTGTGGTTGCTCAGGGTATTTCCTTATTCTCCAAATTCACTACCAGAATCCTCTCCCTACTTACAGAATCCCAGAAGGATTCCCCCAAACATATAACGCTAAACCAATGAGAAGCCTCCAAACACACATGACTCGGTGTAAATAGAACTTGTCTGTCACTAGGAAGACGCTAGTACGATGGCGCTGATTGGTGAAGAGCCGGATTCATGTAGTGTATGGATGTTGGGGAGTTTCAGATGCGGACATTCAGAAACTGGTTCTGTAGCTGTAATTACTATTTTCTCTAAAGTAGAATTTCCTGATTGTTTCCTGAGTGATGTAACTCAGTCCATTTTAATGCTATAATCATGTTTTATACCTCATTCTGAAGCAGATTCACTTCTCTTTCCAAATATATCAATATCTCAGAACGTCCAATTTCCTACTTAATCCGTATCATGCTGGAGTGGGTCACATATATGCTTGAATGTCGCTCTGCCTTCTGCAGTGAGCTCCTAGTCGTAGATTAGCCAATCAGAATGCACAATTGCTCATATCCAGTGGAATATATATATATATATATATCCTTAATGTCTCTTTTCCTTTCCACTTCCTTCTTTCTGTTCTCTCCTTCATCTCTTTGACCCTCCCATCCCATCCATGTCTCTAACACACACACACACATGCCTCTCTGCTGTCTTCCTGATCCCGTGTCTCAGGTAATAGAGAAGGGGAAGTGAGCATGCAGGTCGGTGAGCATCTCGGTGTGTTGGATGAGGACCAGGGGGACGGATGGGTGCGAGTGAAGAAGACAAACGGAAATACAGGATACGTCCCTGCGTCCTACATCGCGATCATCTGATCCTACTTCACCGATTTCAGTCCAGACACACCCCACTCTCACACTGATTATACATACAGAGAAAACCGGGGTGTTGCGGCGCTGTTCACCTCAGTGAAGTGAACTGATTGATAAAAATACTGTAAAAAAAAAAAAAAAAAAGTCTGTTTAAGAGAAATACACTAAATATTTTGGAAAAAAAAAAAAAAAATTAATTATACAAAATATTCCTTTAAAATACTAAACACATTTTAATTCTTTAATCATTCAAAATTTTTTATCTAAATGTGTGAGGCTTTAGCTGTAACGCTCCAAGTAAATAAAATGGAAAATTAAAAAATTCAAGAAAGACTTTGTTTTGAGTTAAATTCCCTTTTTTATTTAATGAATTTCCTTCATTTTTTATCTTTGCATTTATCAGCATTTCTGAGGAACATGAATACAAAGCAGGCACTTATAAACCCGAACATCAAGGCACAGATATTCAAGATATAAAATATTCATTAAAAAAAAAAGAAATGCAAAAATCAGATTTCAAAATAAAAGCCAGATGTTTTCAGGCTGAAAAAAAAGTTAACAATAAAGAAAAAAAAAAAAACGCATACATGAGAAAATCAAAAGAAACTGAGCTGTGTATAGGAAACTTATATCCACTTTCACACTCCAAACATGGCGAATCTAATGCTGTATTCAAATCAACAAACATACTTGGCTTAAAGGCACGTAAGAGTGTTGGAGGAGTGGATTTTTCTGTTATTTAAATTTTGATATAAATATTCAGGCACTGCCTTAGAGCGAAGCTTCGAAAATGTTTGCATATGTAAGATTAGAGAAACATACGTAGAATACGTAAAGAGAATAAGCTACGAAGTGCGAGTGCACTCAGCGCAGACAGCGACGCCAACAGCACGCACGATATATTATCTTCATTTATTGGCTTGCCTGTGTGAGCACGTGAGCAAGGACGCGACAACAAATCGAGCTCAAGGCTTTAAGACATTTGCAAAAGTTTGGAGCGCCGCTATAACAACAACAAACACTGCTGAGATTTTATCACAAAGAACAAAACAAGTTAACTATCCAGCTAACACTAGGAAACAAGTTTAATAAAACATGCAGGTTTATCTCTTGTAGTGATTAATGTAGCTAGCTAATTAAGTAATGTTAGCACATGGCTGGTGCGTTAGTGTGTTAGCTAACAAATACTGTCATAATCATGATGCTGAAACCAACTTTCTGTAATTGCACGTACAACAATTAAACGTTACTTTAACAAATCGCAATCAGATCTCATCAGTTTCGTAAATCTGCGGTCTGACGAATCGCTGCTGACGTTCAGGCCACGCATACGTGGTTATTTTATGCTACAATTTGTAGCCGCGACTCACAGAAACTTTTCTAAACTCTTCACTGTAATACACACTCAACTCCACCCGTTCCCTCTAATTGGCCCCACCCCTTTAAAGTTGAAATCACGCAATGTGCTAGTGTGATCATTTGGAAGTCATAATTATGAGATGCTAAGTTGTAATCCTGAGTTGGTATGTCATAATTATGACTTATTAGCCTATCACAATTATGACTTAGCATGACATAATTTTAACTTACCGAATTTCTTTTTTTATTATTTTAACGAGTGGTGGAAATGGATCACCAACTTGAAATTTTAGCTTGAAAATTCTTAACACGAACATGTAAAGAAATGCATAAGGTTCTGTAGCTGTATCATATTGCACTCGAGAAACAGGTTCTAACAGAAACTAATTTTATCCTGAATTAAATTATAATCGCTTTGACACATTTATATGCAGTTTTTAGCAGGAAGTTCCTCCAACCCGAAAGTCCCCTCCCAGCGTCGAGTGTATGATACACATCAAAGTGCATAAAAATACCTAAAAACACATCAAAAGTGAAAATCTGCACAAGACACTTGTACATAAAGGAGTGTTATGCGTGTGTAAGGCACTGTTTAAAACAAAATACTTTCCAGTTTGGGTCCTTGATTAGTTTAGCAAATATCCACATTAATGCATATATCAATATTAACGCAAACATTATTAGATGAACCCGAGCACCTTTTTTTCATCCAAGAGTTAAATATAAACATTTTATTTGTAAACATGTTCATTGAGAAAACTGATATAGTGGCTTGCACAATTATTCCCCAGACTGGGCAAGGATGGCATTAATCAGAGCGACAGCAAAGAGACTTCCACAGCAGAGACTGGTGTATCTGTCCACACTCCACAGAGCTGGGCTTCATTGCCAGCAAAAAAAGCCATTGCTTACAAAAGAAAATTAAGAAAGAACTTTTAGAGTTCGCCAAAAGGCAGGTGGGAAACTCCACAAACATGATGAAGAAGGCCCTCTGGTCAGATGTCGAACGGGGATTCGAACCCACAACCTCCTGATCATGAGTCCAGCACCCTAACCACTACGCCACCGACCCCAAGACATACCCCAAGAGACAAAAGACCCCTTCTTTAGTACTATTTCTTGTTTGCTTTACAATATCAAATATTTTTCATTTTCAAGGTTGTTAGCATGTTGTGTAAATCGACTGATAACCCCCCACCCCACCCCCCAAAGATACATTTTAATTCCAGGTTGTAAGGCAACAAATTAAGGGAAAATGCAAAGGGGGTACATACTTGCAAGCCACTGTATGGTATATGTCTGTTGTTCAACAAAAAAAAATTTGAATCAAAGATTCATAAACGCTATCGGAATTATCCTAAAACAAACTGAACACCACGGCGGTAATATACATGACTAATAAAATACTTTTAAGTCAAATATACGTAATGCCAATATTCAACCAAATAAAATTCCTCAAATCAACACTAGCTGGTGTCGTTCCCAAGAGAATTAGCATTAGCTAGATAGCATAGTTGGTGTGTGGGTTATTCCTGAAATAGATAACTGCCTTGTTATAATATACAATAACAACACGGCCTCTATTTAATTTATTTGCGATAATGTGACTGACTGAATGCAGTGTTCGAAATAAGCAGGTTTCCATGTTTCTGGGAAAGAACGGCTAGAACGACTAGCATAACGAGTATAAAATTCTTGACCCTAATATCAGGTTAGCCCTGCGATGGCCTGGCGAGCCGTCCAGGGTGTACTCTGTCCTCGCCCAGAGTCGGCTGAGATGGGTGCCAGCGTCCCCTCGACCCTAATTACGAGTCGGTGGTTCAAAAAATGAATGAATGAAGTAATGAAAATCAGGTTACTTCTGTAAACGCAGTACCCATCTTTTGTTTTAGCCCTGATAAGAAGGTAACAAGCAAAGGCTGTCCTTAAGCCACTAGCGTTAATGTGGTCTAAATGACAAATTCCTGTCTCTGTAATAGAGTAGTGCATTAGATAGTGTACAGCAGACCTATTTCGAGCTTTATAGAGTGGACTTCTATGGGGTGCAAGGAGTCATTTAGGGTTTGGCCATCAAAACTCCTTCATATCAAGTTATAATGCGAGTATAATGTCATTTTATTTCTCACCATGACTGTTTTACTCAAACCAGGTGTACGAAAAAAATACAAAATAACATATTAGCCAAATAAAAATAAATAATTCCTTTATCAAGCTAGCACGAGCAGGCCTAGTTAGGAACAATGCTTGATTGCAAGCACAGACGTGGAGATAAGCACAAACTCTTCATGTCTATGATTTTAAGTAAATTAATTGTGAACTAGTTATTGCAGTAAACCAGTCTCTCCCTCTCTCTCTCCCTTTCTCTTTTTCACAGTGCCTCTGAATCAGATCATATACACGATGGAATAAAACAGAACTGAGGTTGATTAGGAATGAAACCGAAACATTAAACAAAGGCTTGTAGACCACTGCTCAGACCCGCGCATAAACAAACAAAAGATTCGACTCAGATTAAGCAGACACTTGAGTAAACGCAGAAGCTGAAGTTCAGGTACACAAACCTAAACAAGTCTAAACACAGAATAAATACCCAGCAGTGCTTTCAACTATTTTGAGGGGAAAGTGGTGAATACATACTCTGAATGTCCCAATATGATGCATTGTGCTAAATTGCATATTACTTGAGCCGTCAAGATGATTTGCATATCAAAACCTGAGATTACAAACCTAAAAAACATGATTCAAAGAAATACACATGGAATTATACATGTAGTATATGGTAGTCAACTGTTAGCACACTGAAGTAACCAGTAACTTTCCCCTCCGAGGAACAATGTGATCCGTGACTGGTTGTTGGGAATGACTGTGTTCAGTGATTGGCTGCTGGAAATGGTGGTGATTAGTGATTGGTTGTTGGGAACCGTGGCATGAATTGTAAAGATGTACAATACACATATTTACCAAGATTAGTGTGTACATGTACTTGAAATGTTTATTATTACTGAAGATTAAAAAAGTTTGCAGCTTAATAAATCTCAGGTTAATAGTTTGTAGCGTTAACATTATTTTCGTTTTTGGAGCCGTTTACGGAGACGGTGAATACGATATTACTGACGTACAATTAATTACGGACAACCAATTTAAAATTCAGACTACCTATTTCCTGTCAGGAGCTTGTCCGGTGTACAACCAGCTTTTCCATTCTTATTTCGAACACTGTGTATGTACAGAATGTACGTGTTTAGTCGAGCAGTGACGGTTCAGACGGCCGGATGATGGTTGGTCTGTTTGGAGCTGCTGGAGGTCTTCTGCTAAAAAACAAACAAACAAAAAACCAATGCAGTGGCTACTGAACATGTTACTGACTATAATACAATTTCCAGCATTGTGTTAAGTAAATGGCAGGATCTCGCACCTGGGAATTCCAGGTGGGATGGAAGGGGGCACTCGGGCAGGTCGAGAGGGGATCTGTGGTGGAGGGGCGGAGCTTGCCTCCAGAGTCCCTCCTGCATAAGCATTCATATGTAGTGGACCGTGACGAAAAGGAACTGGCGGCGCCACAGCTGGAGGAACAGAGCCTGGAGGAGGGCCGGGGTTGGAACCCCTCACTGCAGGAGGACGACCAGGAAGAGGGGCGGAGCTTGGTGGTTTCACCTGAGCAGGAGGACTAAGAGAGAGGAGGATGTATTTATGTGTGCATACCAAGAGTAGAGAGATAGAGTGTGTGTGTGTGTGTGTGTGTGTGTGTGTGTGTGTACCTGGGCTCTGTGTTGATCCAGGTGTCGTCCACAGGTGGGGGCAGAGGGGTGGAGATGGTGGTGGTGCTGATGTCACTGATGAGGTTAAGTGCCTCCTTAAGGGCGTGGTACATCCTCAACACCTCTTCTCGGTGCTGAGCCTGATCGGCACACTCCTCCATCAGCACACTCTGATCCGCACTCGAGTACAGGTACGCCAGGAGCTCCGAGTGGATGAACTCCTTTGCCTGGAGTGGGAAAGGGGAGGGGTGGGGTTTGTTAGAATCGTTGCTACCGACGACAGCATGTTAACTTGTACTCAGCGGTAAAGCATTAATAAGAGACAAGGAAATATCAAAAATGTTTGTGCAAACTGACGCTGTTGATCATGAGGTGCATGATGGTCTTGGGCATGAGATCCCGGATGCTCTTGTTGACGATGCCGATGTAGGAGTCAACCAGGTTCCGGATCGTCTCTACCTGTCTCTCCAACTGAGGGTCCATGGAGAAGGTGTCTGCTGGAGCCCCCTCGCCGTTCTCCACCTGGACACAGAGACGTGACCTGAACTGGAGGTGCTGGATATCATTAAGGTGACACACACCTGACGTGGGCAGGTACCTGATCTTTCTCTGGATACACTCCTGCACGCAAGAACGAGGCCTTCCAGCTGTCCACGTCCTCCTGAGAGTCGCACGCCAACTCGATCTGACGCAGGTCTTTATACACGTTCCTACACACACAAACAGACACACACACAGAGCCAAAAAATTTAGTCTGTATCACCTGCTGTGATGGGCACAGTTATAGGTATGTAACCACACACACACACACACACACACACACCTCTGCTCAGTGTTAAAGATAGCAAAGGTGTGTTTGGTGGACATAAAGCCTTTCTCTACATCTCTGATCTTCAGGTTATCCAAAGGAAGCATGTACTTCTTCTCTTTCTCCTGCAACACACAAACGTTGGAATATAAAGTCTAGAATTTATAAATTGACAATGTAGAATTCTCTCTCTCTCTCTCTCTCACACACACACCTCCTCGTCCTTGTACCAGGACAGTGACTCGGCAGTCAGGACGAACCAGTAGTCCCTAGAGCCACCCTTCATTATACTGATATTGATCGTGAGCCAACCCTTCCTGATCACCTGCAAAAGGGGGTGGGGTTATGATAATTAGTGTAGACACTCACACTGAATAGCAGTGATACGAATATGCTAATTAGAAAAAATGACACAGTCTGTCTAGTGTCGCACCTGGTTAGGAACAGCTCTCTTCTTGGTGACCGCGGAACCCTGCTGGGCACTGCAGACAGTCAAAAATGGAAATTAAATCATCCTGTAATCTATAATTTTTACATTTTATGTCATAGTCTGAGATAATGCTGCAATAGATATTGTTTGATCATTCAGGGGTCAAAGATCAGGGGTCACTTACTTTGCAAAACCGATGAAGTCCTCGTGATTGGTGTTGATGTAGGAGAGCTCGATGTCAATCAACAGCATCACCTACAAAACACACACACGTGAAGAAAAAAACCCTGAAACTTGAATGATCTGTGATAAAATACAACTAATAGAAACAATAATTATTACAATAATAATAAGCTTTATTTATGAAATGCTTGTCATGCAGCAGAATGAAAGATAATGCAGGTCTGACATTAGGATCAAGTGGTATGACAGCACATACTGTCTTGAAGGTATAAAAATTAGAACATTTTAAATTAAACTCGCCATAACGACAAACATATGTAAGGACATGGTCCCGATTCATCCCACTGAAAAGCCGAGGTTCACAGACAGCCTCAGACATGTCATTGCCATTGAGTTGCCACGTTTATATTGAGAATGACAAGTCAGAATTTAAAAGGAACTTCACAGTGTACTTTAAAACAGTGTATTTTAAAACAAGTACAGACATGTGTTCAAGCTGCACCACACAGCCTCCCATGAGCCTAGTAAAACTTTATAGTTGTTTTGTGTTGAACTTGAAGCTAGAGTACCAGATATCTGCACACTCGGCCTTCAGCAGATAAAATCTTCTCGATCTGAATCATAGTTCAATTCAAATCATTCAATAATTGCTCATTATGCTTGATCTGCTGTTTTACTCAGCCGTTGTTAATGATGTGAATTATTTTCTGTAAGGCCATTCTTTTTTCCTTGTTTTGCGGATCCGCCGATGTACTCGCCGAGTGAGCAATAAAGTTTAAAACCAGAACATTCTTTTGCTCCAAGCCGGTCCTTTTGTTGCTCTCTCATCGTCCTCAGAGTCACTAGAATGTGATGTCTCACTGTCTCCAAAAGACTCCTCCCTCTCTGGTTCAAATAGGTCACCATTTACACCCATTTCCTCCAGATTGCTGCCATAGTTGCTTCTTGAACACGTTTTTTTTAATCACCTTAAATGTCGCTAGCTGAATAGATCTGCTTGTTTACCTGCGCTGGACAACCCCGCCCAACGAGTTCATGTCTCTTCCAGGAAAAACGACTGCTAACCATTGCTTCAGCCCCCGCTAGTAATCCAGTTTTGTGCTTTTTATGGTCATTTATGTTAAAATAAGCACATTATATATGCACAAATTATGTTGTAAGCATGATTAATACTGGTACTCTTTACAATTGTTAAATGCTTAAATCAAAGCACTAATTCAGGTTTCTTTAAGAATACAAGAAAGGGCAAAATAACAATATTTTTAGTCCTGTGTGTTGATTTCACAGTAACATTATTTCATAACTAACTAACGAATGTTAATCGGGTTTATCTAACTCCGTTACCCAATATTATAATGATTCATGTATTTTTCAGTTCATTCCACAATGTTGAGAACATGTTTGTGACGTCACCCACCTGGTCTTTCGTCTTGCTGTCCCTCTCTCTGATGTAGGTGGTGACGATCCTCTCGGTCTCCTCTCTCAGATGAGGATACGAACTCAGCTAATAAAAACATGCAACTGCATCAACACCAAGAAACACCATGTCCACATGTTCAACTGTTACACTACAATAATAAGCATTACTACTTCGCTCTCACACACACAGCAAGCCAGGTCAGACAGTCAGACATGACCATGTTATATGGTAAGAGAGGTGTGGATTAGGGCTGCACAGTGTAAAAGCAATAAATAAAATATATTAGCTAGCATGTTTATGGTAGACATTCTCTACCAGGCATTATGATTATCTGCTAGCTTGTGTAGTAAATGTGCACTACTGTACATTAGCTAAGTGCTAGCATAGAATTGGAGTCTAAACTCCAGATTACTGTTAGTGTTCAGACAGACAGCAGCTTCATGTAAAGCTTTTTATGATGCGTTTTTTTTCTTCTTCACTGTGCAGCTCTAAAACACGGATCAGTTCCAGGTCTGGTGGTGACGAAGCTCATTAAATCTGTGATACTGAAAGGGTGAGTCAGAGAAGAGAAGGAAATGCTGAATCATAGAATCAACAGAAAAAAATCTTTTTAAGGCAGGGTTTGGAAAGGAATTGTGGGTAAAATTACTGATGAAAAACAAACTGAGGAGTCTGTAATCGTTAATAATCATGAGCACCGGATCGGGCGTGGTTACAATCAATCATCGGAGGTAGCGCTGACTGATTGGATGGCAATGGGTGAGATCTGGGGCTTTCAGGGTGGAGCGTCATGTGAGGGAGGCTGGAGGGTAGGCGTGGACAAGGCGGGAAAATTTTAAGTGCTCACACACACAACATTATTAATACAGCCAAAAGTAGGTGCACACCTGAGTATTGAATATTCCATTCCAAAACCACAGATATTCATTTCGATTTATTCCCTTGTTTCTCGTATAATAAACTCCGTTTCTCTGTGATGGCTTTCTACTGGATTTTGGGGTGTGGCTGTGGAGATTTTGGGGTGTGGTTCTGTAGATTTTGAGGCTTGGCTGTGGGGATTTTGGGGTGTGGTTCTGTAG
>JBCNYH010000009.1:21367450-21377763 GCA_039654325.1 Tandanus tandanus
ACATGGGGGGAGGGGGGGGGAGAGACAGAGGGAGAGAGAAACAGAGGAAAAAAGGAAGAGAGGGGTGGGGAGAGACAGAGGAAGAGAGAGAGAGAGGAAGACAGGAAGAGAGGGGTGGGGAGAGACAGAGAGAGAGAGAGACAGAGGAAGACAGGAAGAGAGGGGTGGGGAGAGACAGAGGAAGAGAGAGAGAGTTTTATAGACAGGTTGCATAATAACATGTTAACAACATTAACAGAAATACTTATTATTGATTTTGGCATTAATAATTTAATAACATCATTTTATACTAATAATAATAATAATAGTTATTTATGTTATTGTTATTATTGTTGTTGTTATTATTATTATTGTTGTTATTATTATTGTTGTTATTATTATTATTAGTATAAAATGATGTTATTAAATTATTAATAGTTATTTATGTTATTGTTATTATTATTGTTGTTATTGTTATTATTATTGTTGTTATTATTATTGTTGTTGTTATTATTATTGTTATTATTATTGTTGTTATTATTAGTAGTATAAAATGATGTTATTAAATTATTAATAGTTATTTATGTTATTGTTATTATTATTGTTGTTGTTATTATTATTGTTGTTGTTATTATTATTGTTATTATCAGTTATTTTGATGAACTTTAATACACAAGGCTCTTCTGTAAGAACTTAATTAAATAATACTTGTGTATAAAACATCACTTTAATCTAATTAATAAAAAGTCAAATTAATTATCAATAATAACATTTACACGGTGGATTAAATGATTCTATAGATTTTTAAAGTATTAAATGAAAAGTAAATTATTTATTCTTTTATTACTGAAGGACAAAACTGGAGGTTTTATCTGTTTAAGTGAAATCTGTGAAATCTCTAATAACAGCTTCATACTGGAGACTTTCATACAAATACAACAATTACAACACTGAGAGAGAGAGAGAGTGTGTGTGTGTGTGTGTGTGTGTGTGTGTGTGTGTGTGTTAACAGGTTGTTCGTGTGTAGCATTAGCATTAGCATTAGCACTCGATGCTAACCTGCCCACGAAGTTCTCGAGCACGGAGCTCTTCCCGGCGCTCTGCCCACCGACCACCGCGATCTGCGGCAGGTCCAGATTACAGCTCTGCCCGATGGAGCTGAACGCGTCCTGGAGCTTATTAATGAGAGGGATCAGTTCCTCCATCCCGCGGTTCCCCATGGCTCAGGAACTCCACTGTGTCCCGAAATCCAGCCGGAAAATCCTCAAGTCGTGGATCAGAGCCTCAGTCCTCAGGGGCTGCAGGAAAAACCACCACAACAACACACCCGAGTGAGAATCCTACCACTCACAACCACACCATAACCCCCTGCCGTGTCCAAATCTGCTCACAAACACTGCAGGGATTAAACGTTCACACAAACACGGGTCCTCCTAAACCTTCGCCTGGAAAAATTAAGGAAAAATACCACAACTTTTCCCATCCGGTCAGGAGACAATCATCAAACTTTCCCAAACCCCGCCCTCACTGAGGAAACCTCGCTCTCTCGTTAGTCAACTCAGCCGCCCGTCAAAATATCCCATTTGCTGATTGGATGACGTGTCATGATTCTGTTTCTTCTGTATAAAAACCCCGGAACTTTGATCCACATGATCTGAGAGTGACCTCTGACCTCTGTTATAGTAAATTATTACTCATGATTACACTCATCATCCTCCCAGCACTCTTACTCTTGCCTTAAAGCTGCACAAAGGACAAAGATGTACACAAAAGCAGAGCGAATTCCAACTTTACAAACAAATCTAATCAGAACTGTGGGATTAATCATGAATATTCATGGAGAAATTATAATACACAGAAATAATATGGAAATAAAAATGGGGCTGCGCGGTGGCGGTTCTGTCTCACAGCAAGAAGGTCCCGGGTTCGAGTCCCGGGCTCGGCGAGGGCGTGTCGGTGTTACGTTCTCACGTTCTCACCGTGCTTGTGTGGGTTTCCAAGTCGCCCCTTGGTGTGAATGTGAGTGTGAATGGTTGTGTGTGTGTGCGTTGGCCCTACAATGGACTGGCAAGCTGTCAGCGTGCACCCCGCCTTTGTCCAGAGTCGGCTGAGATGTGCTCCAGTCTCCCCGTGACTCTTGCAGGATTAAGCAGATCAGAAAATCCTGGAGGACCTTTTTACTGTGAGGTGGAAGTGCTAACCCCTACGCCACGGTGTCGCCCTACATCAAATTATGATATTCATTCATTATAATTATGTTTATGGTGCACTTTAAAATGTTGCCACCTAGATCGTAAACAAACAAACAACAACAACAACAACAAAAAAAGGGGGGGCCGTAGCCTAATAGTTAGAGAAGCGGGTTTGGAACCAAAAGGTCACTGGTTCGATTCCCGAACCAGCAGGAAAAATGAGTGGTGGTGGGGTAGTGAGCAGCACCTTCCCTTCCTCCACATTCATGGCTGAAGTGCTCTTGAGCAAGGTACCTAAACCCCAACTGCTCTCCGGGCCCACTGCTCCGAGTGTGTGTGTGCTCACTGCTTACGTGTGTGTGTGTGTGTGTGTGTGTGTGTGTGTGTGTGCTTACTTTGATGGGTGAAATGCAGAGGCAATCATTTCCCTTGTGGGATTAATACAGTATATAAAAAAAACAATTCTGCATAAAAGCAGAATATAACTGAAGTACAGTGTAGTGTTCTGCTCATTTTCAGACACTGTGGGGAGACTTACGCCAGATTTACTATAAATATTATTACAGAGCAAAAACTCCACAGATTTTATGTGCTTTTAGGGGAGCATGCGATATCCATCATTAAGATTCTGGAGAACTTGTTCTTGTTACTCGTTTTAAGTTTAATGCTGATAATAACTTCTTAAATCCATTTTGTCCTTTAGCCTCCATTCTGTCTAAAGTCTGTGATATTTGCTGTTCTATTCATTTACTCTACATTTCTTCCACTCGTCTCTCACCGCAGTGCATTATTCCTCCTGTGTACCTCCTGTGCTACTATTGCTATGTGGCATTTATGCAATTATTAAATTTTTTTTAGTAATAACAAAATTACGAATGGGGTGGCACGGTGGCATAGTGGTTAGTACGTCTGCCTTGCAAGAAGGTCCTGGAACAGCTCGCCAGACCATTGTAGGGCCAACACACATACAACCATTCACACCTAGGGGCGATTTCTAACTGCCAATCAGCCTACTGTGCATGTTTTTGGACTTTGGGAGAAAACCAGAGTACCAAGAGGAAACCCACGCAAGCACGGGGAGAACATGCAAACTCCACACAGAAACACCCGAGCCGGGGAATCGAACCTGGGACCTTCGTCCTGCGCTTGCGTGGGTTTTCTCCGGGTCCTCTGGTTTCCTCCCAGAGTCCAAAAACATGCATAGTAGGCTGATTGGCAGTTCCAAATCGCCCCTAGGTGCGAGAGTGGGTGTGAATGGTTGGTTGTATGGGTGTTGGCCCTGCGATGGCCCGGCGAGCTGTTCAGGGTGGACCCCGCCCTCGCACAGTCGGCTGAGTGGGGAGGCCGCCAGCCTCCCCGCGACTCTAATTAGGATTTAAGGGCTTAGAAAATGAATGAAATGAAATGAACTTTGAAGTGAAAATGCAATTATTTGCGATTTTCGCGTTGGGAACGCTGGGACGCTCGCTTGGAGTTTGTAGTGGTAGAAATCAGAATTACCGACAGGTGGCGCTGTGACGCAGCCTGCGCGCAAATCTGCACAAGAAGAAGAAGAAGAAGAAGAAGAAGAAGAAGAAGAAGAAGAAGAAGGAGAAGGAGAAGAAGAAATTGAGAGCGGAAGAGGAAAGTCGCTAAGAACAAGCAGTTTATTTTTTCAGGTTGTATTTGTTTTGGTGAGAGATTTCAGATTGGACTTCAGTATGGAGAGTTTGGGATCCGGTTCAGGTAATAATTAAGATATAAAATCCATAACATTTGTGTCCCTTGCAGTCATTTAGCATAAAAAGGCTTCAGTATATAAACAAATAGACAGGAATTTTGGGGTTGTTTTTGGCTCATGTTTTCAAGTTATTATTTAGAATTTGTTTATTTTCGGGTTTTATTTATTATCAAAAACGGATCCTTTGTTCATAAACTCAGGTCTCAGCTCAGGTGTGAAAGTTTTGAAAACATTACCAGCCTGTTTTCTCCTCAGGAGCATCACTGCCAGGCTTCACTCCCTTTCCTTTCTCTTCATCAGTGGAGAAAATCATCCACACTTTTCTTTTCTTTGCTTTGCTTTTACCTCCAAGATCGACTACCGCATTGCTGTTCTCTGCAGACTCTGAAAAACAGTCAAATCTGTGTATCTGACTCGAAGGAGCAGTGAAGAAAAGTACACTATGTGCTGGAACCCTGGTACAACCACTGTGTTTAAAGTCTTCAAGGATTCCTTATTTTATGGCAAGGTGAGGGACGGGCGACCAGGGATACTTATAGAGTTTAAAACTTAATGATGCAACAAGCCAAACAAGCAGTTACTTATGATATCAATACATCTGGATACATTCCTATGAAACTACAATACAGCCGCATGCAGCGATTCCCACGATGAGACGAACACAGCGTGTGAGTGATGAAGAGGAGAGATGAACCTGGTTGATGAAGAGTGATGCAGATGAATGAGGAAGAGGAGGGTGATGATGAAGGTTTGTGGTGATGGTGATGTGACGATGTCACAGAAAGGGGCTGTAGTATGTAAAAGATGTCACAGAGAGTATCGTGCGAGAATAATGCGAGAGCACACCGTAAGGGTCGTACGTTTAAGGAGTAAAAGCCAGAGCAAGGAAGCTTGAGAGTTTCTATCCCGAGGGGATCCGATCCGATCACTCCACCACCGGTGGAAGAAGTGTGTCGACTGCAGGGGAGACGATGTTGAAAATAAACCACGTCTGATCGAATCCGACCGTTACGTCATGGCCAGCCTATGAACTTTTCAGCCACCCCTTGTAATAATAATCCGAGTAAAACCCCTAGAGGTCCCGAGCTGAGCGTTGGACCCCTGAGTAAGGAAGCTATAGAAGCAATCGCAATTTTGTGAGACCACGATTAAAATTCTGTTTCTCTGTACGATGTCTTGTCCGAGTGTCACATGACCTATGACCAGTAGCCTTTTCAATCCTCTTAGTGCAAGGTCTTAACGAGATTAACCAGAGTAGTCCTGTAGTCACCCACACTGGTCACCAACGCTGTTCCTGGAGATCTACCTCCCTAAAGACTTTGGCTCCAACTCTCATCACGACCCACCTGAGCACTGATTTAAGAAGTTGTTGATCAGCAGAAAACCTGCAGGAAGGTGGAGTAGATCTCCAGGAACAGGGTTGGACAGGGTTGGCGATCGACGCTCTACGGGATTAAGCCTCTGTGTGCTCTCACTGACTTATCGAATCCCCTCCTTCTGTACACACCTGCGTATTTAGATCCTCTCGCACCTCATCTGCTTGCTGTCTCATCCTTTCGCCACCATGACCTACGATACGGCTTTCGGTGTCTCTGCTCCATCACCGTCTCCGTTCTCTCACCTCCCTTTAACAAACTCGCCTTAAAAACGAGGAGCAAGTGGTCACTTTGTTTCTTGCCTGCGAGTTTGAATGTAGGGTGAAGGATGGCTTAGTGTTCATGGGGGGCACTCTGACTCGCACACGCTGTCATGGCGCTGACTATAAAGGCGGGGTATCTAACCAAAGGGTGAATGTTGGTGAATTTAATTCACCCAAAAAAATAAATCCCCTTTATCCATTCTCGAGTATTTGCCGTGTTCTCTGAATGTTCCCCGTGGTTCCCCAAGCCAGAAAATACATTTTGAGCATGTTCAAAATAAACTCACGATAAATACGAGAGAAAAAAACAATCTCCCAACTGTCTTGAAACATTCCTAAAATATTCTCCCGGGTCACTAACCCTCCACCCGGGTTGGTGATGCTTCCTGCCAAATATAAAGTTAAATGTGCTGTATGGCGAACCCTGAGCAACACGTTAGCGATGGGGACTAGTTGGAAGATGCTTTTGGGAAATCTACAACTCACCCTCTTCTTGGCGACAGAAATCAGACGCGTCATTTGACAACTCAGGGGCGAACAGATCACGAATTCTCGGAAAGTTCGGAAAGTGTTGAAGTCCCAGCTATTCGCTACAGTAACATTTCACCAAAAACTTTTGAAAAATTGCATAATTGTTATATTTTTTTTGTCTGTGTGGATGTAGTTCGCTCCAGTTCACCAGCATTCGCAGAATAATCACTTTTGGTGAGATATCGCCTTGATCCATCCTGGAGACCCCATGAAGGCATACCCCAAGCGTTTCATGAGTCGAAGTTGTTCTGTACCTTTGTGCTTAAAGTGTACTTGTGGTGAATTAGTGTTACTGTTTAAAATGATCACGTATAACATCAGCGGTTCCACCAGCGGTTCCTTCTGGTAGTGACGCGAACTCGTTGGATTGGCTGGGCCGCGTCACTGACCCCGTGCATCATAACACATTATGGTCCAGTGCAGAGCTGCACAAACAACAAGCGCAGAAATCACGAAACATTTCTTTTTGTTCCTGAACCGACTGACGACAGGAAAGCCGAGTTGGCAAAATGTTAGAAGCGTAAACCATTTTGGATTTACAGTCACCCTCATCTCTGGCAGCGTTCTCGTCCTCAGAGTCACTAGAATGTGACGTCTCACCGTCTCCACAGGAGACTCCTCCCTCTCTGGATCAAACAGGTCACCATTTACACCCATTTCCTCCAAATTTCTGCCATAGTTGCTTCTTGAACACGATTTTTTATCACCTAAAATGTCGCTCGCTCAATAGATCTGCTTGTTTACTTGCACTGGACAACCCCGCCCAACGAGTTCACGTCACTTCCGGGGGGAAAACGACTGCTAACCATTGGTTCAGCCCCCGCTAGTAATCCACGGGATAAAATTACCCAGTTTTGTGGTTTTTATGATCATTTATGTTAAAATAAACGTCTGTATCGCTTAAACATATTACATACACACAAATTATATTGTAAGGATGATCAATACCTCCACTCTTTAAAAACAGGTTACCCCAACTGTCAGAGGAAGGCAGAGGAAGTCATGAACAGAGTCAACAAGAGCCTTAAACTGTTCAAGGGAGAAAGTAGTAAAGAAGAAAGTAAGAACGAGAGGTAACGTTGATCTTATTATTCTGATAATCATGATGGCGATGCCCTGCAGTAAACAGTGGACTGGCTTGAAATAAAGAAAATAAAATGTACCTTATTGCACCAAAAGTATGTGCACCCCTAACCATCCCACTCTCCTGTAGCTCCTCCACAAACTTGGATGCAGACATTTATTAAGAAACTATTTAGAAGGTCCAAACACAGGTTCAGCTCAACCCTGAGCCCTGAACACCGACTGATCCCAGACGGCCACGGCCCGCAAGTCTGATCCCCACGGCCCGCAAGTCTGATCCCCACGGCCCGCAAGTCTGATCCCCACGGCCACGGCCCAAAATCTAGTGGAAAGCCTTCCCAGAGGAGTGGAGTTTATTATTAGAAAAATCAAAGAGAATAATGCGATGTTGAGGGGTGCACAAACTTATGGCCAGATAGTGTATAAAAGGCAGCGATCTTAATTATTCAGTTCATTAAAAAGAAGAGAGGATTGATCTGTGCTTGCTCTGCACCTCTGTCTCTATGCAGCGTCGACCCAAATAAACCCGTCATCAAGCATTTCGTCTTTCCCGACACCACGCGCTTCCAACCATCGGATGACTTTCTTAACGATGACCTGTCCGGGCTCAAGGGCATAGACTTCGTCTCAGCGGCCCCTCAACCGAAAGACGATGATGACTGCGATGACTCTGAAGCAGCACAGGCCGAGGCCGAGGCCGAGGCCGCCAGGATCAGGAAGGCGAGAGCGAAGAAGTTACGGAAACGGCGATACAAAGCTATGAAATCTCTGAAAACACAGGCAGAGCAGTACCTCAGCGCCAGTGTAAATAATCTGGTTCTTAATATCATTTATTGCCAAACATTGGGAAGCTGTGTCTCAGTTCGCACTTTTCTGTTAGTATACATCGATGTCGTGCACTGGCGCAGGCGCCCTTGCATAGTGTATGTGTTTCGCCAGGGTTAGGTTGTCCCGGATTGATCATTCCAAGTGTCACATCACCCATTAAAAAACTGAAAGCCCCACCCCTTCCATAAGTGGCGACGACCATTACCAATGAGTGTAAGGAGTGTACGGTGTTACACTTCTTCTTTTTGATGTACTTTACAGTGCTAGCGTACTTACTCTGTACACTCAATATTATAAGTATTACTGCGCAAGTGCACGGATGGAGACACAGCACTACCGGCTGTCCATGATAATGGTACTGGGTTTTGTATTACTGCTTTACTGCTGCTTAATTGAAGTGGAACTTTTAGATCTCTCTCTCTCTCTCTCTCTCTCTATATATATATATATATATATATATATATAGTGTGTGTGTGTATGTACATACATGCATAAAAGCTGGAAATGCAATCATTAGCTTTCGTGTGAGCTACGCGGCAGGTACTATGATGCGCTGATTTTCGTTCCGCAGGAAACTGTGTTTGTCCACAGTCCACGAGTGCGTGCTCGGTTCCAATAAGTTATTCCCTTTTGCATGAGATATACTGTTCATGTTGTTATTACTAGACATTTGAGAGCTTACGGAAATTGTACTAAAGTAAAGTAATATTACGATACTCATTACATTCACATAGACAGGATAGGAACTTTCCAATAGGTCTAACGCCAGGAGATAAATTAAATCATTACAAGTTCAACTTCGACTTCAAGTTAGACAGAGCACGTGTGTGACTTGGAGGAGGTTTTCTCCACTAATGACATGACAGTAGTAATGTTATTAGTAGTACTAGCGTAAACATTAAGGTAACGTTAGGGTAACATTAAACTAACCTAATGTTAAGCCTTTTTATACAATAACTAGGATCTGACATTATACTGTATATGCCGGATGGTGCCACGTGAAAGGTCAGTGAACGCGTGTATTCGCTCCAGCAGTCATTTTACCGGTGGAGAAACTTTACCAGATCAGAGCATGAACTCCTCACTATAGAATACCAAGCGCAGGTGGTATAACCCGACCCGATCCACCTCGTACTACCTGAGAGATGAAGCAGAACCCTGGACTCTTGGTATGGAGACACCTCCGTGTGTCTCAGGCTGGAGCTGTGTGTTAAAGTGTGTCTCGTTCAGGGAGGTGGATTATTTTATTTGAACCGTACACACTACCATTACAGGTGTGTATAAAAAAATCCATTAAGAGTTGTGATTAGGACACGGATCTGAGCCCGTCTTCCCAAAACACTTTTGGCTATCTTAGCACTAACAGAACTCTGAAGTCAATCTTGGTAGAACTAGATGCTGAGATGTATTTTTACTAAGGAAGAAAGATGATTCCTAAGCTAAGATTAAGGTGTTGTTCTCGCGCTGGGGCTTGTTGTGTGATTGGCTGATGAGAAACTGGGCTGTGATGGTGTATTCTCTCTGAATTCGGTGCTACTCTTAGTACTAAGGGTCTTTGGGAAGTAATCAAAACAGTCATGAGGAGTCCCAATTATTTATTTATTTATCTATTTATTTTTACACCAATGAATATTTTGTGAATTCAGACCCAGATGTTGTGGGAGCAGCTTAATAAAGAGCAAGAAGGGAAGAAAAGAAAGGAGGGGCCGAATGCTACCAACGAGCCGAAGTGTAAAATGGCGAAGTCCACAGGAGGAGGTGACGAGATCAACGACGGTACTGAACTTTCCTCTGAATCCGTTTTTCTTTCTTTTTAAATCCTGTTTCCATTTTCTTAGTTTGTTTTGCATTTTCAAAAGATTCAGCGAACCAGAAGGAAGCAGCGGAGGGAACCGAAACTCCTCCAGCTGTAAGTGTAACGTTTTCCGTTGCCTTTAATGCCGCGTGTTTGTATTGTTGGTGTATCGGATCCCTCGGGACGTGTCGTTGGCAGTAGGATGGATGCGGTTGGGTTTTTATTCATCATGGTGCAGCGTTCATCAGATTCTTGTTTTCCTCTTTTAGTAGTTAAATTAGTTTGTCCAGCTCTTATTTCAGGAAGATTTCAATCCAGGATCAGAATGCACCAATTCTGCTTATAAGAAAACAAAATGTTTATCCACTGCCCGGCCAAAAGAAAAAGTCGTACACTCTAATATTTTCTTGTGCCGCCTTTAACTCAGCATGTAATCGTCATGGCATCGTTTCAACAGACTCAACCAACGTAACATTTATTTCCATCCAGTGTCGGGTTCATTTCTCACCGACGTCTTGAATCAATGAGGGAAAAACTGAACCACTC
>JBCNYH010000009.1:21390583-21401525 GCA_039654325.1 Tandanus tandanus
CCATGTACGTTCCACATCCCTTAATACCTCCATGTACGTTCCACGTCCGTTAATACCTCCATGTACGTTCCACATCCATTAATACCTCCATGTACGTTCCACATCCCTTAATACCTCCATGTACGTTCCACGTCCGTTAATACCTCCATGTACGTTCCACATCCCTTAATACCTCCATGTACGTTCCACATCCCTTAATACCTCCATGTACGTTCCACGTCCGTTAATACCTTCATGTACGTTCCACGTCCGTTAATACCTCCATGTACGTTCCACGTCCGTTAATGCATTCATGTACGTTCCACGTCCGTTAATACCTTCATGTACATGGTATATTTTTAGCTGTGTGCACAAACTTTTATATTGGTAGAAATTATCTTTATACCCCGGCAGCAATCAATAATTCATAAAAAACTGAAAAAGTCCCAAACCCCCCCCCCCAAAAAAAACTGTCATCTGTCACTACTGTATCCTGTAAAAACACCGACCAATCACTGCCTAGTGGTCTGCTGGGAAATATCCAATCATGCTCAAGTGCCTCCGTTCTAGTGCGTGATCTGACCATGAACAAACCAGCAGTCGGAATGGAGCTTGTGTGTGGAAAGGGGGCGTGGCGTTGGAAGGACCTCCGAGGCCAGGGAAGGGTTAACTGGAGCCTCGAAAAGTTCAAGGTTCAAGTTTTGCAAGCTCTCCAGGTGAGCAACCCCAGTTTTAAACCGCTGCCTTTCACTTCCCGCTGTAGTTATGTTGTAACGGTCAACGGCACCTGGTGACAAATCGTACACAACTCAAATGCTTTAATTTCCTCTCTCTCTCTCTCTCTCTCTCTCTCTCTCTCTCTCCAGGCACAGATTGGTTCTCTATCTGCACTTTGCAGAATGTTCCATTAAGGCTTTCAGTGTTAAAAGCATTTGCAGGGTGTGATTTCAGCACCACCCCACATCCCGCATCACTATAAGACATTGAGATCTTGTGATGGGGTGATTATGTTTTGTTATTAATTCCTCCCAGTCCTTTGTCAGAGCCCCTCTGGAGTACTTTTGAGAGGTTTGGGAGAGGAGAGGGCAACCGGCGGATGATAACAATGGAGAAGGAAGCTGGCGGAGACTTCAGTTCGGGACCCTTCAGCTGCTGATTTGGTTCTCTGTGAAAACACCAGAGATCCTCCAGCTGTAAGGAAGCAGCTGTTTGGAATTCACTGTTTTGTTGGATCTCGGTATTCTGGTTTGCTTGTTGGGGTAATGGGGGGTACTGTCTTCACGTGTGATGTCCGTCCGTCCGTCCGTGTGTCCACAGTTGCATTCGACGTACTGACCTAAAAAACAATGCCATCGCTGTTCGTCACCATTTTAGACGTGGATGTTGTGATTCCGTTACTACACAACAGAAAAAGGGTCTTTTCCACTACTGATACTGACTCTCTACCCAGTTTGTACATTTACTGACCGGTTCCTGTGTAGTAAATAGGGTGCATGGTTTTGGGACATGCTGTGATAGTGAGATATCAGAGAGGTGCTTATGGATGTGTCCCAGACGGGGTGTTGTTTTTGCTGTCCTGCCCACAGATTACCAAACTCCACCACCATCATACTGTACAGCTGGGAGGGGCGTTCAATAATCATTGCAGTGACACATCATCATTGATTATAGCCGAGTGGACATTAAGGTTCTAAAACGTTTCCTGTTGGGGCTTAACGCCAAACTCTGTGATCAGCTGGAGCATGATGACCCTTATTTGTGGCGTTTAAATCATCAATCAGGTGCGGCGTAGAGGCTGTGTAGAGAAGCGCGTGAGTGAGCACTCGGCGCTCTCTTAAATGGAAGCAGAGCAGATGAGCAGCATCGTCTCACCTACACCGACTTACCCCCCACTTCATCACGAATTTATAAAAGCCGCCGTGTAAAAATAAATCAATCAATCAATCTGTGCATGTGAGCGATGACAGGATGTAAAGCGTGTGTTTATAAAATCAACGCCAAGTACACACACACATCCACCTCACAGCAAGAAGATTCGGGGATGGAGTCCCGAGCTCGGTGAGGGTGTCTCTGTGTGGAGTTTGCATGTTCTCACCAAGGGTTTCCTCTGGGTTCTCTGGTTTCCCCCCACAGTCCAAAGACATACCCTTAAGGCTAATTGGCTCTTCCACCATTGCTCCTTAGGGGTGAGTGTGAATGGTTTTGTGTGTGTGTGTGTGTGTGTGTTATTCCTGTGATGGACTGGTGAGCTCTTCAGGATGTACCCCACCTTCGCCCAGAGTCGGCTGAGATAGGCTCCGACCCCAGTAGGTTCAAACAGTTCTGCAAACGAGTGAGTGATGAGATATATATTATATATATATATATATATATATATATATAGTACTGTGTGTGTGTGTGTGTGTGTGTCTGAGAGATTTATATTTCTAAAGCACTTTTCTAAAGCATGAAAAAAATTAAGCTAATTTTATTTATTTATTTATTTATTTAACTTTTATTCATTGATAAAAAGTAGCCGTGTGCAGTAATATCATGTTGGAATCGTGAGATCAGTAAAGGTGCAAAGGCCGAACAGCTGGATTTTTGGACATGTCCCAAATATCTGGTTCACCCTATTACCTAAATAAAGTCAGGGAGTAAACATCTGATAAGATCATATACCCGGATCTAGAACAGTGTGAAAACACCAGGTGGCAAAGACGACAGCAGCATTCCTCAGATAGTGTAGTGTATTATTATTATTATTATTATTGATACAGAGATTGAGGCGCATTTTATTTCGAGACATAAAATTTTCAAAGAAGAACACCGGGTTCTCATGTGTACACGTACGCCCGGAGGGACGGTCAAACGCTATAGGTTTACGTTCACCAAAATTCGTCAGTCAAAAAAGAAACATCCTGATTCACAGTGTTAAAGAATCCTTTAATAAACTCCGGAATCCAGAATTCGATCTGGATCACCTGTTCCTTATCCAAAGCCCCGCCTCTGAAGGAAATTTTTAGGAAAATCTGGTCAGAACCTTTTGTGTGATCCGGCAAACAAACAGGCACGAAAACCGAGGGTATAACAGAACCTTCCCGGTGAAGATGATGATAAAAATGGATGGAATTCGACTCAGTGGACTTTGATAACCCAGTTAGCTGCACTGGGGGCACAGCAGTGACAACATGGTGATAGTGGGGCTTGAACCCCCGACCTACGGATCAGTGAGGCAGCACCCTGCCACCGCCCCCACCGCCCCTATTACTCATACATGAGTCAGGTTTGTTATTATTACAATTTATTATTTTTCAGCAGAAAGGTTCAATATTAAAAGCATTTCTGTTTAAACGCTGACGGAACATTCAAGGTAACGTTATCACAAATGACATCACAACCATGATTTCACAGCGTGACCCAACACCACAGCTGTCATGTTATTCACGATAAAGCAAAGTAAATATTGTGCTGATCAGGACGTACAGTTCTTCACAGCAAACTGAAATCATCAACATGGACGCCATTTTGTTCCTGCAGCTGCCACAATGTGCTTGAATAAGGCACTTTATCTCTAAATTTCCCAAACTGGCCTGTACGGGTCATTTCCAGTTCCGCGCTGCCCGTCACACGGTTCTGGCAAGCATACCGACTTCTCAGAGGGGTGCGTCCTCAGGATCTGACCTTCCTCTTGTCGTCAAAGAGACGGCGTACCGTGTAAACCTGAGTTAAGGCCACAGCGAGCATAACCACTACAGTGGTGCAGGACCAAAACGAGACTCGCCAGAGGTTGTCCTCCAGAAGGTTACGATCCCGGGCCTCGAACGCCCTCAGCACCGTCTGCATCTGACGACTTCGCTCCAGGTGACGGTGCACGGAATCGATTGACTCCTGTTGGGAACAGAATAGTTTGACTCGAGCCCTGGCTTAGTATTTACCCGCTCCTGATCTTAAAACTAATCTGTTTATGGCTAATTAAATATTTTCTTAAACATAATCTTTAGATAATTATATTCTCACACGTCTAATTCGTAAACGTGTTTACCCTGATGTCCTCCAGTTTGTACCCCAGCTGGTTCTCAGGCTCCCCAAGCCCCGCCCAGTCATCCTCAACTGTTGCGTCACTGGCTGCGTTCTCCAGAATGATCTCAAAGAACACCATTTTTTCAGAGAAGCGGCTGAAGCTGTTGTCGAAGCAGATCTGGTAGTCTCCTTCTTCAGTGGGCTCTACCCTAAACACAGCATCAAAAGTTATATCCATCGTCTATTATAGTAAAGATTATAATCATCTCCAGATTCGCCACATTAATGTTGCTGAGCCTCGACCGGACCAACTGAATCAAGCCCAGATCAAAACACGGCCTCCAGAGGCAGTGGTCAGTATGCCAGAGCGACCCTTATCTGCCCTTATCCAAAGTGACTTACATTTATAATTTTTTTTTACAACTGAGCAATTCAAAAAAGTTAAGGGCCTTGCACAAGGGCCCAACAGTGGCATCTTGGTGCTAGTGGGGCCTGAACCCCTGACCTACCTATCTGTGACCAAGAGCCTGAGCCACTGAGCCACCGCTGCCCTGCGCTTCCTTTCTTATGAGCCTTCGACAGATTTGATGGTTTAACAAGCTGCTTCCGTTGGCGAGTTCTTAACCAAATTCCAGACATTTCAAGGGAGTCAAGGGAGAACAAGAACCTGATTGGCTCAATCTACAATAACAGCCTAAACTTCTTTTATCACTTTTGCGGTAGCATCAGAACACGTCCACAAAGTACAGAGCCGAGAAATTTTTTTTTTTAGCTCCCATCACTACCAAAGGTGGGCAAAGTGGGAGCTAGAGAAATGGGTTCTGCCCATCCGTCCGTCCAACTTGTTCCTTGGAAGGAAATGACTAATGTATAAGGGTCACCGTGACCTTGTTTTTAGGTCACAGCAGTCAAGTTAGTGAATTGTTTCTATATTTGGCTTGTTGAGGCTTGTTAGTGCAATAGCACTGACAGGAAATGACATAGAACGAATAAAGCAATCTTGCCGGCAGGAGCACCTTTAATTTTAGGTGATTAAAAAATCGTGTTCAAGAAGCAACTATGGCAGAAATTTGGAGCAAATGGGTGTAAATGGTGACCTGTTTGATCCAGAGTGGGAGGAGTCTCCTGTGGAGACGGTGAGACGTCACATTGTAGTGACTTCGAGGACGAGAACGCTGCCAGAGATGAGGGTGACTGTAAATCCAAAATGGTTTACGCAGCTAATGTTTTGCCGACTCGGCTTTCCTGTCGTCAGTCGGTTCAGGAACAAAAAGAAATGTTTCGTGATTTCTGCGCTTGTTGTTTGTGCAGCTCTGCACTGGACCATAATGTGTTATGATGCACGGGGTCAGTGACGCAGCCCAGCCAATCCAACGAGTTCGCGTCACTACCAGGATGGAACGGCCAATCAGAAAGGCAACATGTCTCTGAGCACGCCCAGTGTCGCGGCACTCGCACGTACTTTCACAAGGGGCAAGGACTGATGTTGCTGGAAGGAACCGCTGATGTCCTACGTGATCATTTTAAAGAGACAGTAACACTCTTTCGGCACAGGTCCCCTTTAATCCACTTCCAGGACGGCTTGACAAACCTTCGATGAGCCCTAAGTGTCCGTTTCAAATTACGCTCCCTTATATGAAAAACATTAGAAAATCGGCGCACTCCACCTCATATTCTTAAACCGTAATCCAAGTCCAAAACAAATAACTACAGATAACTTTAATATAACTTGATCATACATGGCATCAAGAGACGGACGTTTGTCCTGGATACGCTGAGGAAAGACAAGGGCTGAAATGCATCCACCTCTTGATGCCAGGTTTTCTGTAACTTTATTACTTTGACTTTTTAAAAACATGGCAAGCTCCAAACAGTGGTTTAATATCTTTATATTTGGGGCTAATTTCATTCATCCATTCATTTTCTAAGCCGCTTAATACTATCTAGGGTCGCGGGGAGGCTGGCGCCCATCTCAGCCGACTCTGGGCGAAGGCGGGGTACACCCTGAAGCTCGCCTGGCCATCGCAGGCCCAACACACACACACACACACACACAACTAGGGGCGATTTGGAACAGCCAAACGTACTGTGCATGTTTTTGGACTGTGGGAGGAAACCGGAGGAAACCATGTTCTCCTGGGTCGATTCAGCATCCACCAAAATAGAGGCGGGCACACCCGTGGCGCAGGTTCGTCAAATTTGATTTGGAGATCGGCTCAGTTGGCATTAAGTTCAGTTTACACGTTAGCGAGGGACAGTGTGTTGAAGTGAAGAACGATTCAAAACTTTTCTAAAAACGGTGAACACGAGGGACACGTTGTGGTCAAATAAGTCGCCTGAAGCCTTACAGTTTTTATTTCATTTTGCCCTGCATGTCCCTTCAAGGTCTCCGTAAGAGAATTATTACATGTAGTCAGTAAAATTATACTTAAGGTGTTCAGGTTGACATGGGAACCATGCGAGCCAATGAGGACGCACATGTGTACTCCGTCAGAGCGGCGAAACTCCACGACCAGGTGGACCCCATGAGGAGAGATGATGGAGAAGTCGACATCCATACCTGCTCCGGCAATCACCTACACACACACACACACAAACACTGTACACATGCTACACAATCTTCAGCCTTTAGATTTTAAGATTTTATTTATTTTTGTTTATATATAATACAGTAACATACAGGGTGTACAAGCCATTACTGAGGTGTTGATTTTATCCTGGAATTATTTATTGGACGTCCTCAAACACTCATTCATTTGCCGAAACCTCTTTGGCCTATTAGGATCACGGGGAGGCTGGAGCCTATCTCAGCCGACTCTGGGCTGGGTACACCCTGAACAGCTCACCAGTCCATAGCAGGGCAACACACTCACACACACAACCACTCACACCGCGGGGCAATTTGGAACAGCCAATTAGCCCAATGTGCACGTCTGTAGGGCAGTGGTGGCTCACTGGGTAACACTCTGAACCCTCAATTGCTCAGCTGTATAAAAATAATAATAACTGTAAGTCGCTCTGGATAAGGGCGTCTGCTAAATGCCGTAAATGTAGACTGTGGGAGGAAACTGGAGTTCCAGAGAAAACCTAGGCAGGCACGGGAAGAAGATGCAAACCCCTGACAGAAACGCCCTTGCCGAGTCCGGTACCCGAACCCAGGACCTTCTTGCTGTGAGGCAGACATGCCAGCCGCTACACCACCGTGCCACCCAGACCCGGACACGCGCTAGCATAATCTAGAATAAGGTTCCGAGGGTTGTTACTGATTAGTGCCGTATTATTCACCTCCCCGAAGCTATGACTCGTCAGACCGGCCTTGTGTCCACAGTTAAAACGCTGAGGCATGAACCAGGTTCAATTTCCATGTTTTACACTAACTCTCCTTTTCATGTTAAATATCTAACAGTGTCGTGATGACGAGCCGGGCCTTATGGGGTGCACTGGTGTTGCGCGGACATGGAGTTTGCTCTGGGTCATCTTTTATCAGATTAGAAAAAAGTGCAGTCACGCTGCCACGTTAAAAAAAAGCATAGCTGTAATGATGTGTCGACCAATAGGACGAGAGCTTTCGAAGTGTTGATTTGTAAAATGTCAAATCACCAACAGTCATCTATCAAAATTCGGTCGGTACCAATAGGTGTGTCCAGCTGATTGACAGGTACCGTATATAAAGCAGTATATCAGTGTTTACAGTCTAATGTTTTTCCGTAACAGACACATGGCCTGACCAGGATATGAAGTGGGATCTGCAAAGAGCTGTTCAGTGACTCCACCCACTAATCATACGGTTTTAATCAAATAACTCACAGCTGAATCTTTTATTTTGTGAAGAATCTGTTAAAGTGACGGTCTCTGTTCATCAACTGGACTTTATTTCTTCTCTAAATCGCTCCCTACGGGTTGCTGTGATATTGTAAAGCATTCATTATACAAACACACAGAATATATAACCTGTAATGCTTTACATCCTTCACTAGAGAACTCCACTGGTGTAGAATATACAGTAGGTGCCCTCATGAGTGCACTATTTAGGAGACAACACAGAACCTTGTGCACCCTGTTTATCGGGACTGTATTTATTAGTGCACACTGAATAAAGCACATTAAATGAATCCCCAGGTTGCACGGCGGCGTAGTGGTCAGCACGTCTGCCCCATAGAAAAGTTGCGGGACCGAGTTCCCGGGCTCGGCGAAGGCGTTTGCACGTTCTCCCTGAGCTCGCGTTTGTTTCCGCCAGGGACTTCGTTTTCCTCCGACAGTCCAAAGACAACCAGCTGTTTCAAATCACCCCTAGGTGTGAGTGTGAACGGCTGTGTGTGTGTGTGTGTGTTGGCCCTGTGATAGACTGGGGAGCTGTTTAGTTGGCTGAGATAGGCTCCACCCTCCCTGTGACCCCGGAGCAGTTTATTTCTATCCGTGGATCTCTTTGTTTTTGTTTCTTTTTAAGCACTTTATGACGTAACCCATTCATAAACGGGAGACGGGTCACGTTTCATCTTCACCGAACCCTACGTACAGAATCCTCAGAGTCAGAGTGGTCTGACAAACGACTACTAAAAATTTTTTTAAAAGTGCCCGAAACATGTCTCTGGTGTCGACTGAAGAGTTCCGCAGCCTAGAAATCCATCTAGGATCCCGCGTCTCACACGGCGAACGGGTCGAGGGTAGATCAGGATGACCTTTAACCCCTCCCCAGGGCATTACAGGGGAAAGGTCAGAGGTTAAACTCCACCAATAAACAGAATCAGGGACTCAGGTCTGTACTGTAGGGTCCTGAATACGAGTTTTAGGCGACTTCCGGTTGTAAATAAAAGTTTAAGAGGACTTCCGGTCCAGGTGCGGATTCAGTCATGACACCTAGGTTGAGTTTTTGGACTGAACTCGGTTTGTTTGGTCGGTAGGGAAGGAAACAGGGAGCCCTGTACCCGGACGGCGCTGGGACCCTGCGGAAGAAAGCGGTACCTGGTACTCGACCTCCAGGGTTCCGTTGGTCCGCGCGGGCTGGAAGAAGCACTCGGAGGCTCCGGGGGGGAGGAGGAAGGTGAGCTCGCTGTCCTGGTTCGGGGTAAAAGCGGACACCGAGGAAACCCAAAGCACCAGGAACACCGCGCAGCAGCAGCTCCTCTGAACCCGAGCCATGGCTGACAGGACGGGGCTTCACCGCTCGGGTTTACTGCTCATTTCTTCCGCTTTCTCTTCGGCACGCGCTTCCGCTTTCAGCAACCAATCACAGTCCACCGAGGGTCCGTCCCTCGAGCCGGCGCGCGTGCACGGAAGGCCCGGTTCTACCAGCGTCCCCAATTCTCAACCCAGTCCTTATAATAATGAGTTTCTTCATTTCTATCTGCTAGAGCTGAATAAGAAGTTATTTTCTTCTATACACAAGTTTCTGTACTGTTCCTGTGAAAAAACACAAACACATTCATTACCCCGAACCGCTTGATCCGGGTCGCGGGGAGGCTGGCGCCCGTCTCGGCCCACACTGGGCGAGGGTGGGGTACACCCTGGACGGGTCGCCAGGCCGTCGCAGGGCAGGAACACGCCGACGGCTATGCAGCCTCCTCAAAAACAAAACAAAGCACGAACACGTTCGGTGAAATGGCGTGAAAGCCACTTTCTTAGTTTCGGAGAAGCGTGTTGGGTACGGAAACCTCCCAGATTCACACGAATAAGGGTTAGGATAGAGATTCCGTTTCATGTGTATTCACACACACACACACCCGAAGAAGATAAAACCGGGAGTCGGGTGAGAAGACGGGGCTCACTCTGTCCGGTTGTTAGGAGAAGGTGGTTTCGACTGAGACGGAGTGAAAGCCACGGCCATGACGCAAGCTCACATGTGTTTTATACTTGTTTTATTTTATTGTATTAAATTACTAAATTGGGAACTGATAGAATCTGTTTGGTCTTTCACACATCAGCGAACACGAGGAAGGTGAACATGAGGCCTAGAGAAGATGGTTCCTAACAATAATAATAATAATAATAATTACAACAACTTTCATAATCATTACTTTCTCAAATTCTTCTTTATTTGCATGTGCAGTCAGTGCATCATTAGTTTTTTGGAAGGTGGTCTTCGCATTCATTCACACACACACACACACACACACACACCTGGGGCAATTAAAAAAAAACAACAACAAAAAATCAATTAGCCTAATGTGCATGTCCTTGGGCGTGGTGGTTAAGAAGTCTGCCAAATAGCAACAAGGTCCTGGGTTCGAGTCCCGGGCTTGGTGAGAGCGTTTCTGTGTGGTGTTTGCACATTCTCCAAACACTCGTGTGGGTTTCCTCCGGATACTCGGGTTTCCTCCTACATTCCACAGGCTCTGGGTTACTGACCACAAGGTTGGGGGTTCAATCCACAGTACCACCAAGTGACTACTTCTGGGCCCTGGAGCAAGGCCCTTAACCCTCAAGTGCTCAGTTGTATGAATGAGATATAAATGTGTGGCTCTGAATAAGGGCGTCAACCACATTCCCTAAATGTAAACATGCGCATTAGGCCAATAGGATGTTCCAAATAGGTGTCCTTTTTTCTTTTCTCTCTCTCTCTCTCTCTATCTCTCTCTCTCTAAGATAATTCTAAAGGTACATTTCTCTTCTCTATGTGTTTTTGTTCGGTTTGTAATAATGAAGTGTATATAAAGTAAACTTCAGATTTATAACGATAGTCTATATATTCTAACTTTTCTAGATTATTAACATTGAAAAAAATGAAAGGATAAAAGTTATGGTTTGAACGCGGTGCATGTAACTAAACGCTATACTGTCATTCTGTCACTAGGTGTTAGTATAAACCACTACTACCACCATTACTACTGCACACACACACACACACAGATCATACATACATCCCACACAAACATGCACGCACACACACACACTCACTCACTCACTCACTCACACACACACACACACACACACACACACACACACACACACACACACACACACA
>JBCNYH010000009.1:21420609-21430698 GCA_039654325.1 Tandanus tandanus
GAATGAGAGAGTGAGTGAGTGAGAGAATGAGAGAGTGAGTGAGTGAGAGGGTGAGTGAGTGAGAGAATGAGAGAGTGTGTGAGTGAGAGAGTGAGAGAATGAGAGAGTGAGTAAGTGAGTGAGAGAGTGAGAGAATGAGAGAGTGAGTGAGTGTATGTGAAAAGAAAAATAAGCATAAAATGATTTTTTACACACTCTTGGTAGAAACTAAAACCCCTCCAGGATCTTCTTGCTGTGAGGTGTTCGTGCTGAGCGCTGCTCTTCTCCCTGATCCTGAATGTAGGTTCTGTTACATAAACATACAACAGTGGCGCCCCAGTGATTCCGTTGGAAATGAATCACCAGACTGCAGCCATTAATAGTTGACATGAAAAAATTTAACAAACCCTGGCTTCGTCTCCGTCTCAGACAGCAGACACGGTTCTTGTGGAGAACTTTACTGTTTTTCAGAACTCTGAGCTTCATGTCCGGTGTCTACACTCGCCAAAAGTTCCAACGATCTCAGTGCTAATGTCTTCCATGCTTTATTCCACTCGACAATCTCTCAGAATTGTATATGGCAGGATAAGATGAAACCACATTTATACATTTTCTATCTTTTGGTTTAGTTGCATGGCCGTTCTAAACTTGCAGGCTGAATCAAACACCCTGAGAAGATACACACACACACACACACACACACACACACACACACACACACACACACACACTCACACATACACATACACCACTTGCCACCACCTGCACTCACACCAATATATCATATATTGTATATATTACTTAGTATGTGACGGCACAGTGCTGCAGGGGTTGATACTGTCACGTGACAAGAAGACTCTGGGTTTGAACCTGCCACTCGATCCTGTAACTCGAACCTGCCACTTGATCCTGCCACTTGAACTCGCCACTCGATCCTGCCACTCAAACCTGCCACTGGAACTCACCACTTGAACCTGCCACTCGATCCTGCCACTTGATCCCGCCACTCAAACCTGCCACTTAAACCCACCACTTGAACCTGCCACTCGATCCCGCCACTCGATCCTGCCACCCGATCCTGTCACTCGACTAGGGCATTTCTTTGTGGAGTCTACATGTACTCTGCAAGGGTTTCCTTAAGGTACCATGCTTTCCTCCAACAGTCCAAATAACATACTGTATATAACATATATAACATATATAACGTGTATAACATATACTGCAGTGGACCGTCGATGATTCAGATGGAGGTGAATCATCAGACTGCAGCCATTAATACCCAGACATGAGAAGCTTAAACCAGCTTTCATTCGCCAATTAGCTTTGAACATATTCAAAATATCCAGCAAATATGTCTTTTCGCCAAATGGTCTGCATTTACTCGCAACAGTCACCTGATGTTCTCCGACCGGTCTGCAAGCGTTCTTTGTGCTTGTCAACTATTCTTCAATCATGCGCCTCCTTCAGGAACGCAGCGACTTGTTGAAAAATTATTGGTGGACAGTCGGTGAACTCTGTGACACTTGGCGGAGATGACCCTCACATGACCGTGATGGTATACGAAGGCGACTCGGCACAGTTTGATAACAATGGTTACAGTCACTACAGTCGCCAAAATGTCGCTGACTGTTCGCAGGAATTCACCAACTGTTCTTGAAGATAATTAGTATCTCGCCAACGGACAGATACTTGGTGAATAGTTCATGGTCATCCAAAAAGTGGCAAACCGCTAGTCGCTACACGCTCATCGCTCAGTGAGATACTCCTCTTACAGTCTCTGTGTGTAACTCCTTTGTACTTCATGTTTATCAGTGCATTGTTTTATTATGGATGTTTATTTTGAAATCCGTTTGCAGACCTCATGACCCTCTTTTCGAGTACTGGCACCAGTGACATACAGTGCTGGAGTGGAAAATTCCTTGGGTTGCTTCTCATCACATACAGGAGTTCAGGTTTGAGTGCAGTGGCACAGCGGATGCTTAAAGGTCGGGCAACGTCAAGGTAAAGCTACACTCCTCTCATCACAGGAAGGAAAAGTCATTCTGTCTTCTGTCTTTCCACTCAGCAAATCAGAACTAAACCTGTGGGTTTTCATTCTAAATAGAGGACTATTTAGTCCTGAAAAGGACTGCTCAATATTCCCGGGATCGTTTCCAGATCTACCGCCAACCCCACCCGGACGATTACCTAAAAATATAAATGACACCCTTTTGGATTTTGGACTTCATTGCAACGTCTAAGGAACTTCTGTTAAATTCTTTTGGACTTTGGCACCAAGGAAGGAAGTAAGGATCGACAGACTCACTGAAAAAGTACGAGCTTTCAGTCCAGGAGACTAAGCATTCTTGGAAAATAATTTTCAAGAAGCAGTAAAAGACCTTCTCTCTTTATCTGTTCATCTTCAACTCCTTCCTGTTTAATTACTAATTTAAAAAGAAACATGGTAACATGTTGAACAGGTAAGTGTGTGTGTGTGTGTGTGTGTGTGTGTGTGTGTGTGTGTGTGTAACATGGCCCTGTTTTGTGGACAGAACTGAAACCATGTTAGCTGAGCTGACAGTAAGTGACGTGTGCCAGTGTGTGTGTATGTGTGAGAGAGAGAGAGAGAGAGAGAGAGAGAAGGTAAATTTCCCCCGTGTTGTTGGAAACGTCCGGCTTTCATTAATGCAGGTTTCCAGAGAGCCGATATGGTGATATGGAATTCACACTTTTGTGATTAATTTGTGAGAAATAACTGCTGCTGTCACATATCACTCCAACATGCACGTCACTTACCAAACACAACGTCCCTGACCGACCTCAGCACGAACAAAAAAAAAACACGAACAAACCAAAAAATCCCACCAAGTAAATAAGGGCGGCTGAATCGCAAGCGTTCGGATGTTTTAACCCAGACACAGTTTCTCTGGTGAAACTTTTTGGCGTTTACGCTTGAAGCGAACATGCACTCCACACTCGAGCCAGCTGTGTACTGAACACCTCTACGGAAGGTGACCCATTTGTGGTGGATTTTAAGTGTCCTAGATAGTGCGTAGGTTTGTGCAGTCTGGCTGTACAGCAGAGTTTCACATCAACTGTAGTTAGCCAGGTGTGGATGTCGGGTTTTTTGAAATTACTTCTGAAATGAATTACCAATAATGAATAATTGAATATCACACTAATCTGAGTTTAAATTATGGGATTTAACTGGTACAATCCTCAACTTAGCATGTTCTCACCTTTCAGAACAACCCTCACGGCATACCCTCACCGGAAGAACCAGCAATCTCAATGCTAAAGTCTTCCATGCTTTATTCCACTCGACAATCTCTCAGAATTGAATATGGCAGGATAAGATGAAAGCACGTGTATACATTTTCTATCTTTTGGTTTAGTTGCATGGCTGCTCTGAACTTCAGGCTGAATCACCCACCCACCACCTGTCATCCTGCACTCACACCAAAATATATAATATTGTATACATTATTTCCAAAGTGATGGCACAGTGCTACAGGGGTTCACCTCACAACAAGAAGATTCTGGGTTTGAACCTGCCATTAGAATCTGCCACTCGATTCTGCCACTCGATTCTGCCACCTAATCCTGCTACTCGATCCTGCCACTCAAACCTGCCACTCGACTGGGGCATCTCTTTGTGGAGTCCACATGTACTCTGCAAGGGTTTCCTCAAGGTACCATGCTTTCCTCCAACAGTCCGAAAAACATATATTACATTTATAGCACATACAACAGTGAAGCTCCAATGATTCAAATGGAAACGAATCATCAGACTACAGCCATTAACACCCAGACATGAGAAGGTTTAACCACATCCCTGGCTCTGTCTCTCCATCTCAGACAGCAGACATGGTTTTTCTGAAGAAATTTGCTGTTTCTCAGAAAGAAACCTTTTTTTTTTTTTGCAAATTGGGAGCTCATCCAACAGTCCAAAACCAGATATACTTTTGGACCTCAGTCTACTCTAAATCACCCATAGGTGTGAGTGTGGGTGTGAATGGTTGTTTGTGTCTGTGTTAGTCCTGTTATAACCTGGCAACCAGTTAAAGGTGTAATCCGTCCTCTCAGCTGAAGTCAGCTAAGACTGGCTCTGTTATATCATGTATCATCACATACTGGATGGATGGTTTGGTTGCTTCTCCAGAATTTTACAGAGCTCTTAGTCACTTTCTTGCTGAACTTGTAGCTGAGTGTTGTGAAAATACTTTGAAAACAAATCATCATTTTGTCACTCGCTAGTGCGAACGTCGGACTAGCATCAGTACTAGCTGTCAATTACCTCAACCTGCACCTGTCAATCATCGTTAGTCACATCCTAAAGCACACCTTGATAAATTATCAGGTCACTTACCTTAACAATTATCTTGGGAATCATTCTCGATTGGAAAGTCTTCATATTAACAGAGTGCACCTGTTAAAAAATCCGATTTTATCAGTTCATTCGTTGTACTACAGTCAACCACTAGAGGGTGTCTCAGACATTTTGACAAACATAGTCATGGTGTCCAGTGTTTTTTTTGTGTGCCAGGTACACCAATAAAATCCCACAATGCATTGCACTATAAGGTAGCATCTAAAGTCATGTAGTTACTATGTCAGTTGTGACCGCAATGGTGAATAAGGCAAGGTGTTCAGGACGCGGTCACGCACTGATGTCTGAGGTTCACTGAAGTTTGTAATTATTTGTGCTGTGTAGTAAATAACGGGTGATTTATCTGACAGATCCATCCATAACACCCCGCAATGGACTCAACTGCGTAGTGCCAAAATCCACCCTAGTGCAAACAGATACGACCTGCAGGTGAGGTAAATAGGTGACGGGGTAAAAGGCCCACCATGTGAAGTTATAAGTTATATTTTGATTAAAGTTTTTGCTGTGGATTTAATTCAAATTTAAAGTTTCAGAATGAACAGCTAGTTTCTGTTATTCCACTCGGGGGCAAACTAGCGCAGTAAACTCAGGGCCGAAAACCAAACTACTGCTGAAACGTGTTAATGTTGCAATTCTTCATTAGCAACCTAAAACTTTTTGAGCTGTAGCTGTGTCTCTTTACCAAATAAATTATCATTCATTCATCCATTCATCCATTTGCTGACCCACAATCCTCCTAAGGTCATCTCAGCAGACTCTGGGTGAAGGTAGGGAACCTTCTTGCTTTGAGGCGAACGTGCTAAACAGTTCACCACCGTGCCGCCAAATAAATTATTCATTCATTTAATCATTTTCTATGCCACTTAGTCCCTAATTAAGCCGACTCTGGGCGTAGGTGGGGTACACCCTAAACAGCTCGCCACGGCCAACACACATACATCCATTCACACCCACAGTCACACTCACCTAGGGGCGATTTGAAACAGCCAGTAAGACTAATGTGCATGTTTTTGGACTGTCGGAGGAAACCAGAGTACCCAGAGGAAACCCACACAAGGACGGGGAGAACATGCAAACTCCACACAGAAACACCTGAGCCTGGGACTCGAACCCAGTCCTACTTGCTGTGAGGCGGACGTGCTAACCAGTGCACCACTGTGCCACCACAAATAAATTATTATCATTATTATTATTATTAGTAGTAGTAGTTAGTAGTAGTAGTTAGTAGTAGTTAGTAGTAGTAGTAGTAGTAGTAGTAGTAGTAGTCTGCGGATGAGTGTCCTTTTACCGGTTCTTTATATCAACTTATTACTACTACATATTATTCCAGCTAACATTTGCCACATTAATTGGGCAAAAACTATTGGACCGATGTGAATTTCACATGTTACTGGCATATGGATGTAGATTATAGCTTCGACTTTTTTCCCCGAATCGTCATCACTAATTAGGAGATATTAATTACTTTATATCTCTGAAACTACTGGGAACACTGGTATTATATCCGCAGACTAAATTTTTACCGAAAAATCTGAATACTAGTTCTCATCATTATTTGGTTGTTGTTGTTATTATATTCTTATGTAGCACTATTGGGCTTAAAACCTTTATAATCTGTCACTACACTGTACAGACAAAAAAAAAAACCCTTACCACAATGAAATCCTTTTCCAGATTTATTCCCCTGTGTTTCTGTAATAATAATCCACTCCACTCTCCTGGGAAGGCTTTCTATTAGACCATGTTTGGATTTTGGGGGGTGTCTGGGGATATGTGTTGCTTTAGCTACATGAGTATTAGTGTGGAGGTCAGGTGTTGCTGTGGGGATGTCGTCGAGTTCAGGGACCTGTGCGGTGAACATCGGGGCAAGAGTTTGGGGAGGAGCTGCATACAGGCGAGGTTGTCAGGTGTGCACAAATATTTGGCTGTGTGATTGAGTGAATAGAGTGTATGTTTTGAGATGTCTATTGTATAATGAAGTGATGATAGAGAACACATGCATACAACAGTGAGAGCCTTTATAAGACAACCAGGTACGCTAGTTTAGATGTACATTAAAATCCCTTTTATTGAGTACTGAGATTAGCATTACATTCCTGAATATAAATTAACACTCATATGGATGGTCTCTGTCAGGGACATGCTGTGATCAAGACACACACACACACACACACACACTGGGTAAGTTGGGATTAGCTCTTTGTGTCTGTCAGTAGCCACCTTTGTGGCTGTAGTCTGTAGTGACATCTACTCTTTAACTACTGTGTAACAGTAAAAATCTCCCACTGTCTTCTAATACAACAGTTTTACAACAAATAAGATAAATATTTCAACAATAAAAATAGATCTGTACAAACAGGATATAAATAATAATAACATTATAAAAATATAAATAGTGCTTTGTGAAAGTTCTTCCTGAGTAAGCAGCATTGACTGTACAGTACATCACGATATCCAGGATGCATAATACTGTTACTGGAAGCTTTTACATCTTTGGGTTGGAAAAGTTCATACCTGGATGAAATCGAAGGTCCTGTGTATGACATCCTGTCATTCTGTATGCCAGACGAGCATCCCGTCAAAAAAAAGGGGCACAGAATCATGCTAGGAAGATGCTAAGTATATTTAACATCAAGGCATTTCTAAAAGTGCAAAAATGAGGACCTTGGAGATCTCTTCAAGCATAGTGGGAGTCAGGACCCCCTGATGGCACATGTGTCTCATGAGAGTCTCAAACTCAGGGTTTGTTTGATGCTGAATGCGTAAATCTGTCCCGTCTTCTAGGCCGCCTCAGGCCCGTCCACCAGGAACATGCCAAACCCTGAGTGATTCAGATCGACCCTCCAGTGACTTTGCGACTCCACTGTGGTGCTCATCTGAGCCATTAGTCGGGTTCCTCCTGAGAAATGAGGGATCACGGTCCAACACTTTTGCGCCGCAGGCCGATTAGATTTAAGATGAAGCAAACAGGTCAAGAGGTTGTTCTGCTTGTCGTCCTCGAAGGTGATGCTGAGGGATCCGTTCGTACAGACTCCGATGCAGGTCACGCTCAGCTGGACGTACAGGAAGTAAGTCCCGTCCCTTTTTACCGTCAGCGATTGGTGGTTTGAGTCATATATGTAACGTGAGCCTATGCTGCTGGTATTGGCGTATTTGACTGGTTCCCAGTACATGCTGCTGTTTTTCACTGAACCTACAGGAGACAAATTTAAAGTGATGGTTAACACCTGGCAACACAAAGGAACACAAAGGATAAGAAACACACTCATTAATTCATTCATTCGCCGAACCACTTTATCCTTTTAGGGTCACGGAGATACTGAAGCCTATCACAGCCAATTCTGGGCGAAGGCGGGGTACACCCTGAACAGCTCACCAGTCCATCACAGGGCCAACACTCACATACACACATAACTGTTCACACTCACACCTACGGGCAATTTAGAATAGCCAGTTTACCCAATGTGCTCGTCTTTGGACCGGGTGAAACCGGAGTACTCGGAGGAAAACCACTCAAGCTCAGAGGGAACAAACTCCACACAGAAACGCCCTCACCAAGCCTGGGACTTGAAACCAGGACCTTCTCGCTTGCTATGAGGTGGACGTGCTAACCACTATGACACTATGGATGTCAATCCCATCATGCCATTCAGTGGATGAGAACGAACTTTTGAATGTTATTAAAGTAATATAATATAATATTTTATTATGAAATCAAAACTCCGACATTTACTTCCAGATATATAAACTATCAAAAAATGAGGGCGGCACGTTGGTGTAGTGGTTAGCACGTCCACCTCACAGCAAGAAGGTCCTGAGTTCGAGTCCCAGACTTGGCGAGGGTGTTTCTATGTGGGGTTTGCATGTTCTCCCTGTGCTTGCGTGGGTTTCCTCCGGGTAATCTGGTTTCCTCTAACAGTCCAAAGACATGCACAGTAGGCTATTTGGCTGTTCCAAATTGCCCCTAGGGGTGAGTGTGATTGATTTTGTGTGTGTGTGTGTGTGTGTTGGACTGGATAGCTGTTCAGGATCTACCCCTCCTTCACTCGAGCCTCCCTGTGACATATTATAAAATGAGTGAACGAATGATGTTGCATCAGTACAATTTCTGTGTGACTGTATGATTTATGACCCTGTAGGGCTTCATTCCGAAAAAACTGTACGAGATAAAAATAAAAATAAAAATGTCAAGGTGTAAAGGTGAGGACTTACTGAGGTTCACAGCGAGGTAGGCAAAATCCTGCATCTGAAAGAAACAAGGTGAAAGAGAAAGATAAAGATCAGATAAATCAAGCACTTCTTCCCTGCAGAAGCATCAGTTCCCACTCATGACTCACGATATAAGAATTCTCGCCCACGCGTTTTTGCAGTTACGTGTTCAGTGATCATTTTACAGCCACTCTAAAGATAATGTTTTTTAATTTTTTTCTTTTTTTTGTCTTCTCATTTGGTTTGAGAAGTGAGCTGGTGAGTTAGCAGGAACAGGACGCTAACGTAGTGACGCGTGCAGGTGGAAATACGACTGTTCCATGTCGGTTACGTGATGCTAACTCGTTAGCAACATCAGCCTTTGTCATTGCTAACGCGCATTTTAACACATAAACACACTCTAACACAACGTCAACAACTACATTAGCATGGTTAGATATTCAGTAGCTAGCACTAAGCTGTTGGTAATAAAGTCAGGATTCTGATGTACAGTATGCAACACAATATCGCCACGGTTCACACTCAAGGGGTTACGACCCTATGTGGTGTTACAAACATTTTCTCTACAATCTAAAAATATCCTTGTTTGTGATTTTTTGAAAATGCATTAATAATTTAGAAAGTAATATTATGCATATTGCTCTACATTTTTTGGTGATGTCACAATCAAGCCAGGCTAAAAATAACCCTGCGTATTTTTACACAAGTGCAATACAGTGTGCCTCTGTAGTTCCAAAATAACATTGAGAAATGTACTGGAAAGTTATAGACTAGTTCTCAACGTGACCCGTCACAGCAAAGTGGGGTTTAGGTCAGAAATGATTAATTTTGGGTTATTGGTACCATTTTGTAGCTGATATCCTAAACTTTAAAATGATTCCAGATTTTCTTGCATATGTTTCCAGTTTTGGAGCAACTAACCAAAACCTGGCAGGGATTTTCAGCCTTTTAAACAGTCAGCTTTGGAGAAAATCGCGTTTTAAAATTTAACAAAGTATTTAATACTTTACATCTTAATACTTTACTGTGATGGATCACAAATGATTTTTTTTTTCCACAAAAAAGTGTAAGAACGTATGTATTACTGTTAAAGCCTGTTTCATTTCCTTATTGTTTACATCTTCCAAGCGGCGACACGTGGAGGAAGCAACACTGGGATTTCCCTGTTGTAGTGTAATGAACAAGCAGAAGTAACAGGGAGTAGGGTGTAGGGAGCAGGGAGCAGGTGGTAAGGGGGAGTAAGGAGTAAGAAGGAGTAGGGTGTAGGGAGCAGGGAGCAGGTGGTAAAGGGGGGGAAGGCATAAGAAGGATCAGGCTGTAGGGAGCAGTGATCAGGTGGTAAGAGGGTGTAGGGAGCAGAGATCAGGTGGTAAGAAGGAGTAGGGAGCAGGGTGTAGGGAGCAGGGATCAAGTGGTAAGAGGGAGTAGGGAGTAAAAAGGAGTAGGGAGCAGGGATCAGGAGGTAAGAGGGAGTAGGGAGCAGGATGTAGGGAGCAGGGTGTAGGGAGCAGGGGTCAGGAGGTAAGAGGGAG
>JBCNYH010000009.1:21448880-21470812 GCA_039654325.1 Tandanus tandanus
GAGAGAGAGAGAGAGAGAGAGAGAAAGAGAGAGAGAGAGAGAGAGAGAGAGAGAGAGAGAGAGAGAGAGAGAGAGAAGGAGGGTTGAATGGCAGTGAAGATGTACAGGGTGGGTGTGGAGGTGACCAAGAGACAGAAACTCAGAGGAGGAAGCCGACATTTTTATCTTCATTGTGTTCATCATCATCATCATCATCACCATCATCATCACCACCACCAGGATGTGTAAATGTGCTTTATCAGGGTGTCCCTATTTATCATAGCCACAAATCCACCTCAATCCATCACACCGTAATTGTGCAAAATAATGAAAACAATCAGTTTATATATATATATAAAAATGTAATTTTTTCCAACCATGGAATGGACTGGTGAGAGAAGATCTTTAAGTGCTGGGTGGTGTGAGTATTTGGGTGTTCCACCATACCGGCAATTAACGTTCTTATAGTTCACGCTACAGTTCGATTTCCACGAACGTGTGCTATCGAAACTGTTGCTACGTCTTCTGGTTAAAGCTGGGGTTGGTCATTTTTTTTTCTGTATACACAAACTGTTGTATTGGTTAAAATGGTCTTTACACCCGGAGAGAAATCAGTAACTTATAAAATCTGAAGAAGAAAAAATAAAATCTGAATAAAATCACCACTGTAACCCTGTAAAAACACTGACCAATCACTGCCTCACGCTCCACTGGGAAATATCCAATCAGATGCACTCGTTTCCTTCTGCTCATGTGTGACCCTGCCGTGCACGAACCAGCAGTGAGAGCGGAGCTTGTGTGTGGAAGGGGGCGTGACTTTGGAAGGAGCTCTGAGGGCAGGGGAGGGTTCAGCCGGAGCCCTGAAGAGATGCTAATTCAAATGTTGCTAGCTTTCCAGATTACCAACCCCTTCTTTAACCGATAAACTCCAGATTACCAACCACAGCTATAACCGACAAACTGCAGATTACCAACCCCAGCTTTAAACAACAAACTGCAGATTACCAACCCCACGAAAGGCCCCTCCAGAACCTTTGATAATGGACTCCTAGCTGACAGAATTATCGGTGGAATCTTTTGGGAGCTGTTTTAGAGAACATGGATGTGGACAGGCAGCTTTTCTGCAATAATCAGAAGGTCAGTCATCAGGTGGGAAACGGCAACAACTAAACTAAACTACGCTTAAATACCCAGTTAGGAAATTTAGCGGTTCAGCTACGGCTCAGTCAGCAATGATATTCTTACCGAACAGCTTTAACTAGAGTGCGGTACTACCGTACTACACTAATGAATGATGATGATGATGATGATGATGATGACATCATCACTCCTCCTTCTTCCTCCCCTATATCTCCATGTCCTGGTCACCAGCGCCCTAGTCACAGACTCGTCACCAGCTGCATCTGTCCATCGCCTTCCCCGTGCGTGGAGTCTAGCCCCAGCCGACCCTCATCATTGGCCCTGCGCGACGGGGGTTGGTAGAAGGCAGAGACATGAGCGTGTCTCCCTGTGCTATAGTATAATTCATCAGGGGGCAGGGCCGACCGAGGCTCGGTTCCCAAACCCTCAGGGCTGCTGTCAGGATATGAAGAGTCTCTGTCTCTTGCATACAAGGAGGAGGAGTCAGGTCCGACTCCACCCACGTTGTCTGTAATTTCAGCCGAAAAGCTTTCTGAATCCTCCTCACTCTGATAGAACACTGACTGTGTGTGCTCCAAGAGGCGGGGCTTCTCTGGCACGTGGGGTTTATCAGGAACGCGTGGTTTCTCAGGAAGGCGGGGCTTTTCCAACGCCTTGTAAAGTGGTTCTTCTTCATCCTGTGGAGGTGGCGGTGGTGGCCGGGGCAGAGGACGTTGTGGCGCCTCCCTGTGGCTCATACTTGTGTTTGCGTACTCCCGTGGCTCCACCTCGGTATCAGCGTTGTTGCTGTAGCGATCGGCCGCAGGACGCAAGTTGCTCTGTACCAGCTCCGAGATGATCATTTTCTCCAGCGCTGCCGCATCCGAGAGGTTCCTCCTCATACCCCCTGGGGGCTCCGCCCCTCTGGGGGTCAAAAGGGCGGGGCTGACGTCTCCAACAGCAACGCTGCCAAGCAGGTCAGAACTTCCACCGTGCATAGAGTAGCTGTTATTGTAGTTTCCGTTCAGACGAACAGGCTCCATACCACATGACTCACGACTGCGGGACAGGGTGCCCTCTACAGGACAGAACAAAAACAGCAACCAATCAGATCACACAGCATTAATTAATCACTAATGACACACTACAGCAAAATATAATAGTGTAATTGGGTAAAAAACTGAAAGTATTTCAAGTACTGCGTTTTAAACACTTCACACACTATATATTTTTTTTTTATCATTATTAATTTTTTTTTTTGAAAACACTGTTGTTGGTTTTAGGGGGGTGTTATGATTCAGTGACTCGGTCGTCTCAGGTTGGGGGGTGGGGAATGGTGGCGTAGTAATTAGCACGTCCGCCTCACAGTAAGAAGGTCCTGGGTTTGAGTTCCATATGTGGGGTTTGCATGTTCTCCCTGTGCTTGCGTGGGTTTCCTCCGGGTACTCCGGTTTCCTCCCACAGTCCAAAGACACGCACATTAGGCTAATCGGCTGTTCCAAATTGCCCCTGAGTGTGAGTGTGACAGTGAATGGTTGTGTGTGTTGCCCTGAGATGGACTGGTGAGGTATTCAGAATGTACCCCGCCCTCGCCCAGAGTTGGCTGAGATAGACTTCAGCCTCCCAGCGTGACCCTAATAGGACACGGTTAAAAAAACAACAACTGCTGGGATGAATGTGAAAGATTGTGCTTTGAATGAAAGAAATGTGCTGCTGGAACTGATGATGATGTGGCAGTTCATGAAAATGCTTCACAAAAACATATCGAAGTCAAAACTCTAAAGGAAATATTTTTAACAGGGGCGGATATCGAACATATGACAAAAATAAATAGTCATGGATGAGAAACAGTAACAGATGAGACAGAAATATAAGAACAGATATTCCATACTTGAATTTCTGAAGGTACCTGCAGTTCAGAGAGAGAGAGAGAGAGAGAGAGAGAGAGAGAGAGAGAGAGAGAGAGAAAGAAAGAAAGAGAGAGAGAGATTCCTATAAATACTCAGAACTGAGTATAATAAAGTAGGACACACACACACACACACACACACACACACACACACACACACACACTGACCGGTGGAGTTGAAGACAACCGGTGAGGGTGGGTTAAAGGTTTCAGCCAAGAGCGTATTATAAGGGGAGGAGCCAGAGTGAGTCTGCAACACTGGATTGGCCAGGAGATGATTACCCATAGTTCCTGTTAAAAAAAAATACAAATACAGTATAAAGATTACATCACAGTTCCTGAAGGCGTGGCAGCTTGTGTCACCTTCCACATGGTGATTTGCAGAGCCTCGTGCGAGATGTGTGATAATCGCATTTGCAAATCAAACCTTCGATATAGAGTTTACACACGGACGGAGGTGAAGGAGAGGGTGAGGATGATGAAGACACACAGACGAGCGGGGAGACAGGAGACGGGTTCGTGTTAGTGTTTAAACACAGAGACAGACGGATGTGTTACCTCGGTTGAGGGTGGGCGTGTTGTTCAGGTCAGCCATGAAGGAAGACTCAGTCTGCCTGCGAACAGTATCATTCCACATTCTCCGGATACGACTCTAAACACACACACACACACACACACACACACATGCAGTTGCTATATGACAACTTCTTTCATAGACATAAGTGATTCAGCTTGTGCTTCACTGGATTCAGTGACTCAATGGTTCAGTGACTCAGTGATTCAGTAGCCATGATTCTGTCATGACACTGTCAAGCTAACACGGGGCGAGCTAGTGCGCGCCAAGGCCATCACCGTGTTTACTGATACTTCCGGGGATTGATCTGAAGCCAGAAACCAGAGGAATTTGGCCCGGTGATAACTCATGTCCCAGACAAGTGTCAAGGTGGAAGGCAGGGCTTTTCTCTTTAAGTCTATTACACACTCTGATAAATATTTCGCTCCATGGTATCTTTGTAATTTGTGGCCCATTATGTGTTTAAAAGAAAACTAATAGAGAAACTATGCTAAGCGCTAGCCAGTTACAGCAGCTAAGCTAGCTGGCCCGAATTAGCCGTTATGCTAATCGCGATCCATTCTTTATATATATTATATAAAATAAATAAAGACACATGTAGTGGTATAAAATTGTATACAGCAAGGCAGCATGCTTTGGGCGGGGAAACTATAAACCTGATAATAAACTGGCAATAAAAACACAAACAGGTTTGGGCTTGAGGTTTAAAGCCCCAGGTTCCAAGCCTCGGGTAGCCTTGAGATAGCGCTGGCTTTCCCCAGTGTGATAGTAAGATAGCGGCTAATGAATGTAGCTTGTAGACTGACCTGTCTATGCATTTGATTGTGTCTTGATTGTCCTCCGCTGTAGTACCGGTTGTTCCCACGGTGTGCAGAGCTCTTTAGGGAACCGTGAGAACCACCAGATCCGGCATGACCACAGCAGGATGATTGGCGAAAGCATTTAGCGTACTCCTTCTGAACCTGAAATCAAATCAATGTCAATCATCATCATGACAAATAGAGACACGAGCAGCGCTCTGTCAGCTCTGAGTCTCTCAGCTAGTTTAGAGTCGGATCAGCAGCACGCGGCGGGTCAAAGCGGATGAACGTGTCTTGTTTTCAGGCACCACCGAGACTGGAGGTGAAACCTTCCAGACGCTGCTACAGACAACACGTCCTCTGTCCATCGTTAAGGTTAAAGGAGCTTCAGCCCTGTGCTCTCGGCTTCAGAATCAATGCCAGCATGTCCAAACTGAGTACGTCTTTAAAGTTCCCCATTCACTAGTGAATATCCGATATGTTTTATCTTCTATTATCAGTTCATTCTGGATGAATATAAAGGTTTCCTGGTGAAACCACCCCAGCTCATGGGCTTAGCATCTCTTATTCATCTGTTCTACATCTTGTTTTGGTTCTGTATTCGTTTACAATAACAGTAACAAGACCGGGTGGCCGAAGGAACGATCTTGTAAAGTTGGCGGAAGTTGGCAGTGCAACACTGATTGGTAGAAAGTCTGAGGTCGGGTGTTGTGCGCTCTCGCTCGCCTCAAGATAGCAATGTTATTAATATCACGGCGGCCGGTGCAGGGGTCATTAACACTCGCGTACAGATGGAAACAAATGGTTTCAGAAAGACATTGTGGAACCGATTCCATTTTATTTCCAAGAGATACCCCTGTATTTCATCTTTATTTAATCTACCTGGAACTGAATGGGAAACTTTAAAGATTATACAATGATAAAGATGTACTTTATGGTATGATAAATGATTAGTTTAACGTTGCTACAACAGCGTGTGCTGCTGTTAGCTGTTAGCTATCTTTGTGCCACTAGAGACACAGCTAGTCATCTACAGGTTTATTCATCATTCATTCATTCATTTTCAAAGCTGCTTAATCCTAATTAGGGTCCCATACAACCATTCACACTCACTCTCACACCTAGGGGCAATATGGAACAGCCAGTGGAACTGTGCATGTCTGTGGACTGTGGGAGGAAACCGGAGATCCCAGAGGAAACTCACACAAGCACAGGGAGCGGATGCAAACTCCACACAGAAACTCGAACCCAGGGCTTCTTGCTGTGCGGCGGACGTGTTAACCACTGCGCCACCGTGCCGCCATACTACAGGTTTAAATTAGTAGTAAACTAGTAAAAATCTTATTCTGTATATTTTCGAATGATTATCTGAGGGATGCAGTGATATATCGGCGTGCTAGTATTTTTTAGATAAGATTTATAAATAACCCTTTTGTGCTGAAAAAGTTATTTTTCACAAAACGATACAATATTTATATTAAAGATAATTTCATCGATTTGGATCCTTTAATTTCTGTTCATTCAAAACCAGTGTGATGAAAGGCTGAAAGACTTTCAGTTATTTGATTATTATGACTGAAATTTCGGTAAGGATTAATGCCTTAATTGTTATTTTAAATCTCGATCTTGTTACCAAACCAGAACTTTACAGTCAGTGCATGCGTACTAATGACTGTAAAGTATTATAACAACAGTATCTATAAACGATACCTTCTTCTGCAGTGCACAGTGGAAGATGAAGATAAAGAGACCATGCAGGGCATTAAAGGACGTAAAGAGGTAGGCCATGAGGGCGCTGTTCTCACTGATGAAGAGGAGGCCGAAGATCCATGTTAACGTCACCAACAAGAGCAGAGTGACTGAAGAAACCGTCCAACACCTGAGAGAAACCAGAGTGAGAAAGAACCAGAAATAAGTTAGAAGATGAATATAAAAAATGAAACTTAATAGAATATATTATAGTCCAATGACATGCACAGTAGGCTGACTGACTGTTCCAAATTGCCCCTAGGTGTGAGTGTGAGTGTGAATGGTTGTGTGTTGGCCCTGTGATGGTCTGGTGAGCTGTGCAGGGTGTACCGCGCCTTCGCCCAGTGTTGGCTGAGATAGGCGCCAGCCTCCCCACAACCCTAATTAGGATAAAGTGAGTATCTACATCTAAGCATTCTTTACACATGACTAAAAATGACAGGAAAATAAAACTTTATATAATTAAGGTGTGCTTTTATCCATACAGTAACTCCTCAATCACTCAACTTCAACTTCCAAACCTGCAGCTATGAACTCCACACTTGTCCAGTCACTGGGCAGGCGATTTGACCACTCCTACCTAATGACCCCACCCCAGTTATCCCAAAATAACCCCGTACTTGATGTTGTCGAAGCGGCTGGAGTCAGGCTTGAGCAAGTTGGAATGGCGGATCATCCTGTGCACCGTGACCATCAGGATTACCAGGTTCAGCTAGGGGTCAGGAGTCAAAGGTCAAACATGAGTTGTGATAAAACAAAATAAATACAAAACAAGAAAGCAGCTAAATAAAAGTTTACGTTTATAAATTCAACTTCACCTAGCAACACTAACTCACCACATTAAGTTCTCATCAGGAGCCAGAGTGAAACGTATAAGCAATTCTAGTAAGTTGGTCGCTAACGTGCAGACAGGTGTATGATTAGCTGGCTAATGCAATGCTATGTTTCTGGTTCATTGTTTTTGTTGACTTACCAAGATAACAAGAGAGACAGGGCCAATAAACAGCCAGATGAAGTAGTTGTCCACACGCAACCAGCAGCTACACAAGAAAAATGTGTTAATTCACACAGATACATGTGTAGATGTGCTTTGTTGAGTTTATCTGGTTCATAATAATAAGAAGAAGAAGAAGAAGAGGAGGAGGAAGAAGAAGAAGAAGAGGAATATTATACCTTGTGGGGCTGGAGTAGCCGGTGTAGTCGATAGAGGCAGAAATGGCCACTATTAAAGTAGGAAATCCATAGGCAGCCATGTAATAGTACTTCCTGCGTGAGGACGGACTCTCGAACACCTCGACCAGCAGCACGTAGAGCTGAACAGCTTCAACACACAACCAACAAAATACCGAGAGCAGGAAGAAGTGCAGCAGAGCAGCTAGCACAGGGCACGCCACCTAAAAACACACAGAAACACACGTCATGCAGCCATCATTCATTTTAACCCCAATGTAGTCTTGGTCGATTCCCACCCACCATTTAGGTCAACCCTGTTTCCAGTTTTATCCCCACTGTATCATTACCAGATCTACCTCCTCCTCGCCAGTACCTGATCTGTGTCCCTTGTGCTTCTCACTCATTGTTACCACCACACTCGTGTACTTTTCCTGTAGTCATCACACTGGTCTATTTGGGATTGTGTGTACTTACGGTGTAGTGGGTCCTGTCCATGCCGATGAGGAAGAGGAGTTGCGAGATGAAGAGTGTGAGGCACAGGTTCTTGTGGATGGTGGTGCGCTCACTCTGCACAGCCTTTACGCAGCAGAATGTGGAGATACACAGCGCCAAACACACTAAGGAAATCACCATGCCCACCCAGGAAACGACGAACAGGATGAGAGCCTGCATGCCCCCCGTGTACTGAGAACGAGAGCGAGAGAGAGACAGAGCAGGAGAGAAAAAGAGAAAATCCAAAGGACTGTATGATGTGGAGAAAAGACTGAGGACTGACTCTGTGTGTGTGTGTGTGTGTGTGTGTGTGTGTGTGTGTGTGTGCGCGCGCGCGTGCGTGTGTGTGTGTGTGTGTGTGTGTGTGTGTAACTCACAGTGGGTGTCTGGCGACTCATGAGCAAAGCAAAGTTCGTTAGATGCGAGCAGGAGCAGGTGGTGTGTGTGTTGTTGCTGTAGACCAGCCTGCAGTCTTGAGAAGACCACTGACCCATCATCGTGCGCTCCGAGTAGTTCCAGAACGAACAGTTCGGCCCGAAGTGATTCTCCAGCTGTAGCAACACACACAGAAATGTACAAGCCACATGAGTGAGCGGTTTCAAGAGCTTAAACGAGAGGTGAAGGAGAGGGGTGTGTGTACCTGTAGGTGTCTGAGTGTAAAGTTGACAGGTTCGGTCAAAAACACACGGCTGGACTCTTTATTCATGGAGGCGGAGATTACATGGGAATTGACAGCCAGAGTCCGCCCACCTGACTCCACATCTGTCTTCACTGTGGCGTTTGCGGTGGACAGGAACGCGCCGAGATTTTTATATAGCGCAAACACCACCTTCACCTGACCTGCGAACCACAAACAACAGAGAATTCACTCACACAATAACATGCTGGATTCACAATGCATGCCGTTGTTACATAATACACTTCTTCGATTTTAACCCCATGAAGAGTAAAGGACTGGTACTGCTGAATCTTAAACAAGAGCCCTCAGAGAGCGCAGACCTCTGCCAAACCCAGCAATCCCACATATGTATCGAAATGTCAACAATCATCCTCTCACACAGTGTTAAAGAATCCTTTTAAAATTCCTGGATTCAGAATTTGATCCAGATCATCTCCAAAGTCTTGTCCAAAGCACCGCCTCTGGGAGAACAGAGGGCGGCACTGTGGCGCAGTCATTAGCACGTCCGCCTCATAGCAAGAAGCTCCTGGCTTCGAGTCCCAGGCTTGGAGAAAATGTTTCTGTATGGAATTTGTATGTTCTCCCTGTGCTTGTGTGGGTTTCCTCCACATACTCTGGTTTCCTCCCACAGTCCATGCACATTAGGCTAACTGGCTGTTCTAAATTGCTTCTAGGTGTGAGGGTGAATGTAAATGGTTGTGTGGGTGTATTTGGGCCCTATGATGGAATGGCGAGCAGTTCAGGGTGTACCCCGTCTTCGCATCCCATGACCCTAGTAGGATTAAGCGGATCAGCGAATGAATTAATATATTAATGAATAAAGTTCACGGCGCCCCCTGCTGGGCTTGCTGTAATATGACTTCCAGAAAAAAATCGCACAATGTTAAAGAACCGTTTAAACACGTTCCTGATCCGGATCATCTCCAAAATCGAATGGAGTCTTCCCAGTCCAACGCACCCCCTCTGGGAGAAATTTCATGATAATCCGCCCACAAAATACATTCAGTATAAGTCGTACACACAACGCCGTGAATGTGATGTAAGCAAGAGCCAAGTGAATTACCATTCCGGCTGCACTGTTTGATTGTAGCTGCAGAGAGATGGATGGTGCTGTCACTGTCATATGAATTTGGGAAGTGTAGATCTCCAATCTCCGTATCCGCGTTCAAGACATATACCTCCAGATCTAATAATAAACGTGTATAAACATGAAAAAACGCTTTTACGTTATGTTACGTTACTCCTCCATTTATTTAACTGTATTTAATCTGTGAGGTCTCACCAATATTGGGTGCGCGCTCGCTAAATCGGCCCTCATAGAGGTTGTTGGCCAGTAGGAAGGAGCCTTTCTCCATCACGTCCAGCAGCATGGTGGCCGTGTGAGTCTGTTCTGTCGTATTCATGTCCTGCCACAAATCCAAAGACTTCAAACTCAAAAGATTATCCGCCGTCTGCACCATGGCCTGTATGAAGAGGAGAGAAGATTGTTGTTATATTATTACTGTATTCTTATAGTATAGATTTATTCATTATGCATTTTCCATCATATAGAGTATATCCAATAATATAAGTTAAATATGTTTTGCCTAAATAAAATTTCTTTTTATGGTTTGGTAAAACATATATAGATATTTTTACAGGCGCCAAGGAGGTTATGTTTCTGTCAGTATTCGTTTGTTTGTTTCTTAGCAGCTTTACTCAAAAAGTTATGAACAGATTTGAATACAATTTTGGAGGGCTGGATTGTGGAGTATCAAATTTTGGACCCGGGAATTTTTTGAAGGATTTTTTAACATTGTGAAACTAGAGGGGCAGTCACAGAGTGCAAAGAATCTCCACCAGACGCAAATGGATTATTGTGACAAATCCACTGAATAAAAATCTGAGACTGCAGGTTTCATTATCATAACTTGGTACCGTTATAATGAAATGTCTCCCTCTAGTGGGCATCTGATGAACATTGATTCACACATTATTTGCACTTATTGAATTTATTGGATTTTTTTTTTTTCAGCATGATTGCATGCATGGATCACCTCCAAAATGTAATCATGTGTTACTTGTACCACACCCAACTCTGGAAAAAACATTAACCTTCATCAACATCCGTGCATAACTTTTTGAGCTATATTGCACAAACAAACAAACAGAGGCAATAAATGATTTTTTGGAAGTGTAATCTTACAGCAGGCGCAGCAGGGAGTGCTGTGTACTTTTTTCAATCCTTTTTCCAGCTTGGTGGAGGTTTGCATTCCCTAAGTGCTTCTAGTAACTCGAATTGCACCTGGACATTGCGCTTAAGCACTGTTTGTCTCGAGCCGCAACCATTATCGGTGACCCCTCACACCCCCACCATGGACTGTTCTCCCTGCTGGACTCTAGGAAGAGGTTCTGCAGCAGCAGGATCTGTATTAGCTTTTATCCACGTGCCATCAGACTGTTGAACTCTCAATGCAAACTGCTGCTCATACCAGACACATATTTCTATACTGGTCACCATGTCTCTTGTTCACTCTGTTTTTTTTTTTGTTTGTTTGTTTGTTATTTGTTCATAACTTTAAATTTACTTTGTATCATTTACGAACAATATTCTTTAAATTATTCGGTATTTTTGCACCACTAGAATTCCACAGGTCATTTTCTCGCAGTATTTTGCACTGTTGTAAATTCCACAGGTCACTTTACTGCTGCACTTTATTGCATTTTTGCTGCTATCCACAGTTAATATATTTCAATCCTGTGCAGAGCCAACTGCTACGAAATTTCTTTCTTTGTACACTCACTGTATACTGAATGACAATCGAGTTGTCTAAGTCTAAATCTAAATGTCGAACTGTAAAGATTTTCATACTAAGAGAATGTTGGAATTTTGGAATTATTCATTATTCATATTATTAGAAATGTGAGTATTTTTCTCCACAACTTTTGTGCTAACAATTCCAATAAATGTTTGTCTGTTCTCACTAGATTTATTTATTTTCATCCTCACATCGTTCCAGTTATCTCGTCTTGGCTAATCTCCTTTAGCTCATTAAGGGTACTGTTAAGGATGAACATTTCCCACATCACTGCTGCTTTCAGACCCTCCACTGCTTCCTGTTTGATATTGGTGAAGTCCATCTTTTGTTTTTTTCCCATTGTTTTGGTCACTTTTCTCTTCTCTTCATTTATAAATGAATTAATAACTATTCTAGGCATGTTTCTGATATTAGCCAGGACAGTCTTTCTTCTAAACACCATTTTTTTAAAAACATCGTATCACTTCTCTCTGCTATTACTGTTGCTATAGTAATTATTACCTGAATAAACGCTCTGCAGGTTCTCTCTCGCTTCTGAAGCTGCAACAGAATGAAAGGTTTTTAAATAAAGTTTTTGTTTTTTACAAGTGTGCGTAAGGGTATATTATCTAATTTATGTATATTTGAAACGTGCTGCGTGTACCTTGTTATAGTTGCGTGCGGCCGAGTCTTTGTTAGCAGGCCGTAATGCCTGCAGCTGGAAGTCCAGAACGTCCAGCAGCTGCTCCATCAGACGCACAGAGGAAGTGATATCACCGGCATACACCTGTCCCCGTGTGTGATTGACAAGCACGGCAGCGATATGTGCTGCATTCTCCCCACTCTTTATCTAGATTAGAATAATGGCGGAGAAAAAAAAATAAAAAATTATATATATATATATATATATATATATATATATAAAATAAACTTAAGATAATATATGTTTATTAATAATGATATTTACTGAAACAATGGTATTGATTTGAACATCCACAAAGGTGACCTGTGAGCCTTGACTGACCTTTTGAGCGATCTGGTTAACCCAAGGTGATGTACAATTACTGAGGTCAGGACCTCGGGGGTTCCACATCACCTCATCAGCCATACAGTAGTAGGAGGCTAAACCTAAAGAGAGCCAAACATAGAAAAAATTCATAATAACATTAATTACACCTGGCGGCACGGTGGCGCAGTAGTTAGCACGTTAACCTAACATTGGCTGTTCCATATCGCCCCTGGGTGTGAGTGTGCGTGTGTGTGAATGGTTGTGTGTGTGTTGGCCCTACAATGGTCTGGAGAGCTGTTCATGGTGTACCCCACCCTCACCCTGAATTGGCTGAGATGGGCGCAAGCCTCCCTGCGACCCTAATTAGGATTAAGTGGCTTAAAAAATGAATGAATGGATTTATTACACTTTTAAATGTTGGGCAGAAATGTGCGGCTGTGTTTTTTGTTCTCCATGCCCTATTTATGAAAAAAAAAAAAAAACGTGTCCTTGGATCACCAGTATTAAAGCCTCGGACCTCTACAAACTGATGACACATAAAAATCTTGTATGACACCACCATCCTTTTAGTCTTGGTTTGTATTTGTTAGAAACAGTCCACTGTGTAAAACAGCAAGAGGAAGCATAAATTTTCCTGCTACCCGCTTTATTTTTAGCTCGGTGCTGGTGTTCAGGATAGACGTCACCTCCATCTGTGGGCAGCATACTGTGTGACCTTTACCAGATTTTTGAGCAATTTATCACAGATTGTGTTAATAGATGAAGCTGTGTCCTGGAGATACATATTGAGAGATGTGTGGAGGTGGAGGATTCATTGGAAACCTGCTGGAGTCATTGGAAGTTGTCAGGAGTTCTTCGAACACAACTTAATTTGTCTGTGTCTCCCGAGTGGCACATCGACAAGCTCCCGAGTGGCGCATTGAGAAAAGTTTGAATCCAGGTTGATGCCTCCACGGCCGGAGAGACGAAGGAGCTAATTGGTTGAACTCTTAGGGAAGGGAGTCACTAAAGGTGATTGCTATCACCAACCAATCATGGGCATCTGTGAGCTCATACATACAAGAGGGTGGATATCGCTTTACCACTAAGTGTGTAACTCCGCTCCTGAATACGCATGCTCAGCAGTGCAAAAGGATGCAGGGAGCAAGCCTCAGTGTCTCAAAGGAACAGCATGTTTGCTCTTGCCCCTCCCTGACTGGTGGTGATTGCAGGTAATAGGGAGGCAAAATTTGACAAGTGGGAATTGGCTATGACTAATCTGACCATCCTGCTGAGGACCAAGTTGAGAACTGCAATCACTGCAGCTAATGATTGTCAGAATTTGCAGCCCAAGAGGTGACTCTCAAGCAAAGATTGTAACACCAGTCCAGGACTTTACTCCTTCCTGTCAACAGCAGTGATCATCTGCAGGGTGTTGTCAAGACCTCTACTGATCAGATCAGGTTCACTTCCAGACTCCTGAATTTATAAACACAATCTGAACCGTTGTTCACTGTAAAGTCCTGAGCCATGTTACTCTCTGGACTGGCCTGGTTGGTCTGTGACTACACATACCTGGCTAACAAAGCTGATCTGACCTGTGATTTCTCATCTGTGTTCTTTGGTCTGTTGCTCCACAATCAAGTATCCTGCCTGTGATGTGAGGTGGAGCTAATGCTACTGTCACCAACCAGCCAAAGCATTGTCTGAATTCTACCATAGCAACCTGACCCTCTGGATCATTCAGGGGTGTGGGGTTGAACTAAAGCAAAACAATATGCTTCTATCCAAACAGCTGTTTGGTGAAACTAAATGGAACAACACACAATTTTCTGAAGCTCTCTCTACTTGCTTCCTATACTATTCCTCCATCCATTCATCCATCCATCGATTTTTTCATTTGCCTTAATCCTACCAGGGTTTTTGGTAAGCTGGAATCTCTGGGCGAAGGTGAGGTGCTCCCTGAACACCAACCGCCCTTAGCGGACTCTGCGGATTGCAATTAGCTGACAACTAAAGCTTCTTGTGGATGATATCGCTCACTTCTCCTGCCTCACTTTCTTAAAGTGGTGCTTTATGGTCAGTAGTCCTTTCCACAGTCCTTTCCTAGTACTGCTCTACATTTATTTAATGCAACCCTCACAAATTCCAAGCTTACGGTCTACAGCTTCTGGGATGGAGCCCATGTCAGCCGACTCTGGGCGAAGGCAGGGTACACCCTGATAGCCAGCCAGTCCATTGCAATGCCAACTCACACACAACCATTCTTGGACTCCTTTGACTGTGGGAGGAAAACCGGAGTACTTGAAGGAAACCCATGCAAGCATGGCCAGCACATGCAAACTCCACACAGAAACGCCTTTGCTGAGCTCAGGACATGACTTTCTGCTGTGAGGTGGACATGCTAACCACTACACCACCGTGTCTGTCTTGCCCTTTGGAATGAGCTGTAGCCACTTCTTCAGCTTAATCCTTCACATCTCAGTTACTTCTTTTCTCAGTTAGCGCTCAAGTTTTACTACTTGCTATGTATATAGGGTGTTGTCCATATTTCTATCCAGTTGAGACACTGGAAATTTGAAAGATACACTTACCGATCGATCCTTTCGGACACGGTCTCTGGACGTTCTCTCCACGGGGTGTTTGGGGCCACTGCACACCACGGGTCACTCTTTCCTCGCACATAGGCGTGCGGCCTTGAGGCTGGCGGGGCGGGCGCAGTGTTACAGGCACTGAGGCTGTGATGGGCCGGCCCCGGTTTTTCGAACCCGCTGGGTTAAATGTCACTGAATGAGGGGGGTTAGGACTAAAGCCCAAAAATACTGTCGAGGAAACAGGAGAAAATGCGGTGGTGGAGAACAGAAGTGGTGTGGAGAGAGGGTCTGAGAGAAATGCAGAAAGAAAAAAGATAAGTTAATTTGGTAACAAATTATCAAGCTAGTTAGCCATTAATATAATAGCTTTTGATATAATGCTAGCCAGCTAACTATGTTTAATTTCATGCCAGTACACTGACAAACCAGCAGAAATGCAAATAAAAATGTTTTCTTGCTGTTTGTCGCACCTGCAGTGGGTTGTGGGGGTTTGAACTCCAGAGGGTAGCGCAGAACATTGTAGTTGTTCCACACGTACAGTTGATTGTCTCGAGGGTTGTAGCTGATCGAGGAGATGTGTTGATATGGGTTGGGGAAAGCGATGCTTACAGGCTCAGCCCTCTCTCGCCGAGTGTCATAGGAGTACAAGATAAAGTCTCCGCCTGCCTCACTGTCGTCATCCTGGTAGACGGAGCGAACAGCATACAGGACTCCACATGCCACGAATGCGTCTGATGCCATACGCTTCTCAAAGTCTGTCTGCCACGTTCCTTCAAAACGCAGTGTGTATGGGTTCACCTGCACAACAGACGGCACAAATACAACATTTAGAATATGACATGGAGCATAACCAATCAGAATACAAAACAGAGGTATGTTCTCCGAAGATCTTACTCGTGCAAAAAGGATGCCACTGCTTAGGTAACTAGCATGATCTCAATGGTGGAACTAGCATAGACTTGAAAGTACAAATTTAGTCCCATACAATATTTATGGCTGACACAACTGTGATCTAGCATGGTGTCATGGCTGGTATAACTGGTATGATCTCTATGGTGTTGTCAAGAACTTGCTTGTGCACCTGAACAAGTTTGCATAAGAATCATGGGGAAACAAGCATGATCTTGCATGGTCCTGCTGATAGTCTTGCTGGTGCAGTTAGCATAATTTTGCTGGGATAACTAGCATGTCCTTGCTGACGTAGCTCGCATTTGCCTTTGGATAAACCTACCATTGTAATGCGGGTCAACTAGCTAAGATCAGCATGACTTTGCTAGTTGACCCCGCATGACCATGGTAGGCTCCTACCATGGTCTTTGCTGGGACAATTAGCAAAGTCCTACTGTTCTTACTAGCATCACTTTACTGGGGAAGGAAGCTTTGTCCAGTTTGTGCAGTTAGCATAGATTTACTGAGACAACTAGCATCTTATTACTGGGGTAACTAGAATTTGCCTGTTCATGTCAGTAGCATGGCCATGCTGGGACACTTTGCGTTGTTTTTTACTGGGGCAACTAGCATGGTTTTGCTAATGCTGGTAAAGCTACCATGGTCTTGCTGGGACAACTAGAAACATCCTGCTGTTCTTACTAGCATAGCCTTGCGGGGGAAGTTAGCATCATTTTACTGGGAAAGCTAGCTTATCCAGCTTATGGTTTGTGTGGTTAGCATGGTCATGGAACAACTCTTGCTGGTGTAGCTACATCAGGGATTCACAGACTCTGTCTTTCATCCATCTCTCTGTCTCTGACCTGGCTGACGACTATTCGTCCATTGTTCTCTTCTGTGGCATAGATAACCCACAGGCCATGTTCGTCAACAGCAAGGTCAATGTCGGACTTCCCTCCCCAGCGGTACGGTGATGTGTCGTGGTAGTTGGCGTTGGTAATGATGGCCTCTCCACTCTTGATGCGGGTCCGCAGGTCATATTTAACAATATTCCGAGTTCGTTCTTTATTGTAGAACACAGCACCATCATACACCACGAACCCGGTACCGTCCACTCGACTCGGCAGCCTGAGAACACCACACAGCCATAAGAACTATATTTAAAGAAACTGATGCCCATTTTCCCAACACAGCAACATGTTTCTTGGTTATATATCCTGGTATTTGTAGCTCTTTCTTTACTTAAGCCTGATATCACACACACTCACTTATATGTCGTAGTGGTTCGGCCTTGTTGATAGTCGCTCCAGGACGCGTACTCGTACAACGTGTCTGTGCGGTACGGAGTCCACGGCATCACATACAATCTATCAGCAGCCTGCAGGGGGTCTTTACACCACGCCCCTGACTGATGATCCGCCTCCCGCACCAAGCTTGCCTCCAAAACACCAATCAGGGCACCCGGACACACGAAGACTGGGGAGAGAACGAGATGAAAAAGAAAAAAAGAAAGATAGGATGGAAAGAAATGAAAAGAAAGATCGGTGAGATGATTAGAATATCATGTAGTCAACTCTCTCGCTCTCTCTCTCTCTCTCTCTCTCTCTCTCTCTCCCACACACTCTTGCTCTCGCTCGTACTCACACACACATTCATCTTTCATCGCTAGTTAGATGCTGGTGTGTGTTGGTGCCTGTTTGCGTGAAGGAGAGAAACATGATTAAAGCAGCAGATTTACAGTGTGAGTGAGACTGAGTGCAGGTAAGATCGACAGATAGATTGATTGATAGATAGATAGACAGATAGATTGATAGACAGATCGATTGGTAGACCTGCTACATGGTTAGTTGAGGTAGACAGAAAGGGGGAGGGGCTACATAGCAGGAACGTCCTTTGGAGCCAATGAAATGTGGGTTAGTTCACGGAGAGGGACGCTATTGGCTGAGGGTGGTGTCAGTCACTGACTCCCAATTTTGATTGGTCAACTCAAGGTCTCACACACACGTACACACGCACACACACACACACACACACGTACACACACACACACACAAATAAACAACAGGGCTGAACGACATCAGGAACACTTCATTCATTACTGATACTACAAAAGAGAAGGAATTTGTTGGTAAAATGGCAGAAATGAAACGACAGGTCTGCCCTGAAGGAAGCAAAGGGATAAACAGATGAACAAACAAGTGGAGGAAAGAAGGATGAAGAAGAAGAGGAGGAGGAGAAAGAGTAGGAGGAGGATTCGCTTGGATCTGAGAAGTCCAAATTGAACACAGCAAGCAAATGAAATTAACAGCAGAGAAGTGTGTGTGGGTGTGCGTGTGTGCGTGGGTGAGAGGCCGCGTGGATGAAGAGATAGACAGATTGATGAAAGAGTGTGTATAGAGTGTGTGAGAGATAGAGAAAGATTCTGTGTGTGTGGGTGTGTTTTTTTTTTGTTTTTGTTTTTTTGGCTCGCTGAGAGGAAGAGAGAATGAAGAAGAAAGAGGTTACATCAAACCGGACCACATCACAGGGGCCAAGGATTTGCAGAACGAAGGATAGAGAGAAAGAGAGGAAGAATGAGGGAGGAAGGAAGGGAGGAGGGAGGGGGAGAAACTGCGGCGTTAACACGGTCTTTACCTTTTTGGTCCACTTCTACTCAAGCGTCGGAGATAAATAGAGAGAAGGTAGGAAGGAAAGAAGGAAGGAGGGACAAAAGTTTGGCAGAGAAGAAAGAGAATACGAAGGAGGAGAGAGAGAGAGAGAGAAAGAGAGAGATATTTCAGTTTACACAGCAGCCTTCTGACTTTTCTTTCAAGCTTTAAAGATCAAGTGGAAATCTGTTCAACGTTAGCCATGTTGGGTGGAGGAGAGTGGGCGAGAGAGATAGAGAGAGAGAGAGAGAGAGAGAGTGAGAGAATAGAGGAGGGAGGGGCAGGGTTTAAACGAATGGGAATAAAGGGAGGGAGGGAAGAGGGAAGCTACAGACTCAAAATAATTTTTTTCTGTTGTATAAACGACTGATTCTTTTTTGGGATGGTTAGAACAAAACTGTCCCCATTCTGACATCCTGCATCACCCCTGTTCTCTCTCCACCCCTCCACCCCGCCCCTCCCTCCATCTGTCCATGCATCCATCCATTCTTCCACTCATCCTCCTGCCTGGCGCTGCTGGAAGGTGCTAGACATGGAGAAACGAGAGAGAAAGACGGCACTGATGATGATGATGATGATGAAGAATAAGTAAAACATGTCGGTTATTCATCATGAGCTGATATGTACTGATCAGGTTCTGAGCTAGAAGTTCCACCCGGGTTGATTTCTGAGCTCTGGCTGCTCAGATGGTGGAACAGCATCTCTGACCATTTACTCGTTTTTAACGCTTTATCGTTTCCATAGTAACAGCTCCTTCCCAGGAATTAATAGAGACACGTTGCATAAACAGACTGATCAGTGACGTTTTTTGCTAGGAGAATGTTTATTAACGGTTAGGGAAGGAGTCTCCAGTGTCAGTGCTTTTGCTGCGGAGGTTATGTTTTTTCGGTGTGCTTTTTGGTGGAGGGGTGTAGCATGGGACAAGGAAGAACCCATGACATTTTGGAGCGGATCTGAGTCACAGGGTGGACACACTGTGATATACAGCATGTGCCATTACATCTCAGAATCCAGTACATGGCAATACCGTATGGGATCAGAAAGTTCCTGTAGCGAATCAATAGAGCGTGGAACTGCTATGTACGTTCAGCAGGAGCGAGCAGTAGCTCTTGGGAGTCAGTATGCCGCATGACATCGCGTCATCAACACCATCAACAACTGCAAAGGGAAAATCGGCAACGGAGGCCCTTGTAAGGCAGGCGACGGGTGACACGAGAGTCACTTTGCCGCTGAACTGCATGCGAAATCGGCTACTTTACGCGGTCTATGGAAGCGAATAGGAAATGTGTTTGGCAAATCAGTGTTTCTGGGATCTGTCAATCATGGTATCATTACAGTCTGATTGGTTATCACTGAATCTCGTCACGTGAAAGTTCATCCCAGTTGAACTCCGCACCCTTCAACGTCACGTGGCAATTTCGCCTCTTGTCGCTCATTTTGCTGGTGATCACTGACTTTTCATGATTTTTTTTTGTCCTCTAATTTGGTCATACATCCACCACCAACCTGGGAGGGGCATAAGAAATGACGTGCCTCCTCTACGACATGTGATGCTGCCACCCGCATCTTTAGAACGGCTGCGCATGTGCATTCAGTGAAAGCCTAACACACTGGTACTTTTGTACGAATGTCCTTACAGATGCGCATGATTGGCTGGTGATCGCGGTACGTGACAGGGAGGCGAGCGTACATCATCAGTAATCAGGAGTAGTGATACTCTGGGATACACGTGTAGTCACATAATTTGAATAATTCTGGTAATATCTCCAGACATATACAGTAATTGAGTTTGCAGATTTGCACGTCACTAAAGAGGCGACAGTTCCTCCTTGGCGGAGGTTTGCGCTCTCTGGGAGCTCTTTTAGTTACGTAGAATACTCGCTACGGATTTTTCCCCTGATAATTCTGATAATACCGCTGATAAAAAATAAAAAATAAAAGAGATTAGCGACCAAACGTAAGAACATTAAAAGGGACAATATATTGGAAAACTGATTATCAGTACACGTCTCCAGCCTCACACACGTTAAGCATGGCCGACTGTTATGATAGGGCTGTTTCCATGGCAACACATTCGCTCGAATACACATGCACTCGCAAAGCAATTGTCAGGTCATGTCAATGTGTCTCTCTCTCGCTCTCTTTCATACACACACACACACACACACACACACTTGGGTAAACACTAAGGCAGAATCTGCTGAAACAGAGAGTGGAATGAAAATGGCGGTGGATGAATCTGGGTCGTACCATTACACCCTCTGCAGTGGGGGAGCCTGAAAACTGAAAATGGAGGGTGAGTGCAGGTCTGGATCACTGAACCTGAAAACTGGGGGAGATTATTTTTTAAATAAAACATTGACGTATTGCTTTTGAACGCTGTAACAGAATGCACGAGAGAGAGAGAGATGCAGAAGAGAATGAAGAATGAATGAACACCTCATCGTGGCACCTGAAGGCGACTCGTGCTCCTGGGGGACAGGAAGAACAGACCGACTGCGTTAGAGGAGAAGAAAGGAAGAGTTATTCAGGTACTCCAGAGCGCCCCCTACTGTAAAAGAAAAGGATCAGACCCAAACGCCCTCCATAACCAATCACACCCAGTGGAGGAGTGGAGAGAGGGAGGGGGTGGAGCCAAGGACGGAGGGAGGTCGGGAGGAGGGGGAGGGAGAGGTTTAAAAAAAGAGAGAGGAGAGGAAGAAGAGTGAATAGATAAAAAGATTTAGAGAATAACAGGCCTGATGAAAATAAAGAAAAGAAGGAGGGAAACAGACAAAATAACAACAGAAGTTAAAAAAGAAAGAAGAAACGATAAGAGGCATATAGCCATGGAGAAGAGAAAAAGACGAGAGGAGAAGAGAAAAAGACAAGAGGAGAAGAAAGGGGCAAGAGACAAGACGAGAAAGAGAAGAGACGAGAAGAGAAGAAATGAGAAGAGAAGGAGAAAAGATGAGTAGAGAAGAAAAAAGACAAGATGAGAAAGAAAGACAAGAAGAGGAGAAAAGAAGAGAAGGAGAAAAGCTGAGAGAAGAAGGAGAAGAGAAGAAGAACAGACAAGAAAAGAAGGTGAAGAAGAGAAGTGAAATGAAACAAAGAAGAGAGACAAAAAGAGAAGGAGAAGCAAGGGGATGGAGGGTAAACTGGTAGAAGAAGGATAGATTGCTGAAAATGCGTGTCTGTGTTTCTGAGAGAGAGAGAGAGAGAGAGAGAGAGAGAGAGAGAGAGAGAGAGAGAAAGTGCAAAAGAGAAAGAGTGGGAAAGAGAAAGAGAGTGCTAATAAAGTGTGTGAGAGAGGGAGAGAGAGAGAGAAGGAGAAAGAGATGTACAGAGAAAGAATATTGAGAGAGAGTGAGAATAAAGTGTATGTGTGTCTGAGAGAGAGAGAGAGAGGAAAAAGAGATGTACAGAGAAAGAATATATATAGAAAGAGAATAAAGTGTGTGAGTGTGTGTGTGTGTGTGAGAGAGAGCGAGAGAGAGTGAGAATAAAGTGTGTGTGTGTGTGTGTGTGAGAGAGAGAGAGAGAGAGAGAGAGAGAGAGAGAGAGAGAGAGAGAGAGAGAGA
>JBCNYH010000009.1:21470912-21481305 GCA_039654325.1 Tandanus tandanus
TGTGTGTGTGTGTGAGAGAGAGAGGGAGAGAGAGAGAGGGGGAGAGAGAGAGAGAGAGAGAGAACAAGATGTGGGTGTGTGTGTGTGTGTGTGTGTGAGAGAGAGAGAGAGAGAGAGAGAGAGAGATGTAGCATTTGATGGCATTTTGTATACATGTGTTTTTGGGGGTTTTATGCATTTTTAATTGTGTGCGTGAGGTTTTTTTTGTGTGAGTGTGTGTGTGTGTGTGTGTGTGTGTGTGTGTGTGTGTGTGTGTGTGTGGTACTTACTGTATGGTACACACTCATACTGGATTTCCAGATATTTATATGTTCCGGGGCAGGGGTCAGGAAACACATCAGCTCCGGCAACAACCACACACTGGGTACGGTTATTACACCTGAGAGAGAGAGAGAGAGAGAGAGAGAGAGAGACAGAGAGAGAGTAAAGTGTGAGAGGGAGAGAGAAAAGAGAGAGAGAGAGAATACAGTGAGAGAGAAAGAGAAAAGAGAGAGAATACAGTGAGAGAGAGAGAGAGAATAAAGTGTGAGAGAGAGAGTGAATAAAGTGAGAGAGAGAGAGAGAGAGAGAGAATAAAGTGAGAGAGAGAGAGAGAGAGAAAAGAGAGAGAGAGAGAATAAAGTGAGAGAGAGAGAGAGAATACAGTGAGAGAGAGAGAGAATAAAGTGAGAGAGAGAGAGTGAATAAAGTGAGAGAGAGAGAGAGAATAAAGTGAGAGAGAGAGAGAATACAGTGAGAGAGAGAGAGAATAAAGTGAGAGAGAATAAAGTGAGAGAGAGAGAGTGAATAAAGTGAGAGAGAGAGAGAGAGAGAGAGAGAATAAAGTGTGAGAGAGAGAGAGAAAAGAGAGAGAGAGAGAATACAGTGAGAGAGAGAGAGTGAATAAAGTGAGAGAGAGAGCGTGAGATACAAAGAGAAAGAATAAAATGAGGGAGAGAGAAGGCAGCTACATGAATAATGAAGTTAGCGGCTTTAAAACCATTACAGGAATAAAAATCAGGTTTTGATGCGGCACCCGTTTTTATTAATAAAACATTAGGGGGCGGGGCTGTATCTCTTCCTCGTCTAAAGCCCCGCCTCCGGGAGAAATTTCTTCAAAATTTACGTATTACTTTTTGCGTATTCCAGCCAACACACACACACACACACACACACACCCTGCAGGTAAAGCGTACCCTCTAGGGTGGAGAGTAAATGTATTTAGAGGGCTATAGAGAAGGCGGAGTAATGATAGTGATGTGTCCATGAAGCGTTTCCTGTCTGAGAGATAATTAGTTTTATTAATTAGTACAAGACGGGATAACAGGATGATCTTTTCGGCGCACTGCTGGGCTACGTGCTCTGACTGAACTCTGTGTTGATGAGTGTGCAGTGTAACCAATCAGGTGTGGTGAGAGACGAGGGTCATCCCATCAGGTTGGGGTGACGGTTTACAAGACACACTAATGTAATAGTGTTCATTCATTCATTCATTCATAAACCGACGCACTTAATCCTACGATGGTCGCGGGGAGGCTGGAGCCCATCTCTGCCGACTCTGGGTGAAGGCGAGGGACACCCTGAACAGCTTGCTGTGTGAGCATCACACCCACACACACACACACACACACACACACACACACACTCACACACACAACCATTCACACTCACTCACACCTAGGGGCAATTCGGGAAAGCCAATTATCCTAATGAGCATGTTTTTTGGACTGTGGGAGGAAACCAGACTACCCAGAGGAAACCCACACAAGCAGGAGGAGAACATGCAAACATCACAGAAACGCCCTCACCGAGCCCGGGACTCCAACCCAGGACCTTCTTGCCGTGAGCCTTTCCACCAACCAGAGATCGCTAAATTTAATCACTGAGTAAATAGAATACAAGCTACTACTGGTACTTAAAAAACGAGGAGTCTGGAAGATGTACGAGGCTGAAAACCTAGCAGGTCAAAAGTATCTGGCTTCACCCCTGAAGGAAAAACAAACACCCCTTGACCCCACCTCCCCCCCCCCCCCCCCCCGCCCCTATTAAACTCCTTCCTGCAGCAGTGAACGAGGGCAGAGTCCCGCGAGCAGAGGCACGAAATAAATCCTCATCATTTATTCAATAACAAGCTTCTGTTTGTCCGATCACCGCTGCTCCCGCCATGCTAATTCCTGCTAGCAGCCCTGCCAGGTTTCTATTTGGATTTTCCGTTAACGCTGAGATCGCACATTGCTAATTTACCGCTCAGGGTTTCAGGTTTTAGGGTTTCGCTATTAGGAATGTTATGAGTCGCTCTATGGCTCAGCGTGGCGTGTAAGGCACAGCAGCAGCTCGAGTGTTATAATTGGGAGAACTGGATCGCTCTTCCTCGCCTCGCTCTCTCTCCTCATCGCTCTTTGCTGGGTGTTTAAAGGAAGATGGTGAGCTCTGTGTGTGTGTGTGTGTGTGTGTAATGGGAGAGAGCAAGCGAGTGGAAATTGATTTGCTCTTCTAGGAAGTAGCAGCAGCACAAACAGAGGAGAGACACCGTGGCGCCACACACCCACACACACCCACCCACACACACACACACACACACACACCAGTAGTGCTGCAGTAATCGATTAATCTAACACAGATTATTTGCTAATCGTTTTAGGACCGTGTCAGTGAGAGCAGGTGCTCGCTGTGATGTTTTTTTTATAATGATGTAATTAAAAAATTATCTCCCACTCAGTGCCATGAAACCAGCACGGACGCTGTGTGTTTACTGAAGCGTGTCGATCTTTAAAAAAAAATCCTTTCTGCATGTCAAATAGCTGAGGCAACATCAATAAAATACAATTCTGCGTTAATTGTAAATATTTTCACATTCTAACAGCTGTTTTAGTTTCTGATCAAGCTCTCTATTCACTCTCGAGTGGAAATTAGACTGGGAGTGACGCCAAGATGGCCGCCATGTGAACAGACTTTACTAGGATACTGGATAGTACTTTATTCCTCTGATTATTTTCCCATAAAGAGTAGCGGTAAAGCGATAAAGACGCTGCGATGGCCTGGCGAGCTGTCCAGGGTGTACTCTGCCCTCGCCCAGAGTGGGCTGAGATGGGCGCCGGCCTCCCCGCAGCCCTAATTAGTATTAAGCGGTTCAGAAAATGAACGAATGAATGAAAAATACAGACGCCTGTTTTAACATAAATGACCATAAAAAGCACAAATCTGGTAATTTTATCCCGTGGATTACTGGCGGGGGTTGAACCAATGGTTAGCAGACGTTTTTTTCCCGGAAGTGACGTGAACTCGTTGGGCGGGGTTGTTCAGCGCAAGTAAACAAGCAGATCTATTCAGCAAGCCCCATTTAAGGTGTTTAAAAAAAAACGTCAAGAAGCAACTATGGCAGCAATTTGGAGGAAATGGGTGTAAATGGTGACCTGTTTGAACCAGAGAGGGAGGAGTCTCCTGTGGAGACAGTGAGACGTCACATTCTAGTGACTCTGAGGACGAGAATGCTGCCAGAGATGAGTGTGACGGTAAATCCAAACTGATTTATGAAGCTGGCCGATAAAGTGTTATGATGCACGGGGTCAGTGACGTAGCCCGGCCAATCCAACGAGTTCGTGTCACTACCAGGCTGGAACAGCCAATCAGAAAAGCAACATGTCTCTAAGCATGCCCAGTGTTGCAGCATTTGCATGTACTTTAACAAGGGTCAAGGACTGATGTTGCCAGACAGAACCACTTATGTCCTACGAGATTGATTTAAAGAGCTAGTAACACTAATTCACATCAGGTCCCCTTTAATTAATTCGTAGCCAATCCTACCCTTCAAGTATTGCCTCCCCATCACATACAACCACCACCAACTAGAGACGGGTGTAAGCAAGCACGAGTCCGCTTCCATAACACTTGGTGCCGCCACCTGCATCTTTACAAACTGCTGCGCATGCATCGCATAATTGACAGGAAGGCGAGCGTATGTCCTCCCTTTCTCCTCTGAGAGCTCAGCTAAGTCCCATGGACTCCTGGTCATGGATGGCTGCGGCATCAACCTGGATTCACACCTGCAATCTCCCGGTTGGTAGTCGTGCACCTTGTCCAGGAGCTCTGGATAATACTTTTTAAGATCAACCTGGTGAAACATTACTCTCTGATACAGGTGCAAGTGGCCACGAAAAGACGTCAGCGGTAGAGCGTTGGATGAACACTCGGAGGAGACGAGAATAACGCAAGATTAAACTACTAAAACTAGGTTTGGGCTTAAACAGGGAAACCCATACCCAGATCCTCCTACTGGTTCCTGGGAGATCCCAGATCAAAAACAGGAACTAGGATGAGTTACAAAAAAAAACAGGGAATCTCAGCTGTCTGGAAAATTAATTAAACCCCAGACGGGGGCGGTTCTGATGGCAGTTCAGTGCGGTTGAAAATGACGGAGGTGTGGTAGAACAGTCGTGAGCAGTAGGTGAAAACGCGATGTGCATGAGGTTGTACTGAACGATTGAGAAAGGTTGCAAAAAGTGAAGCACGGCAGCTACAAGGCAGCGAGACGCTGAGACACGGTTTTATGAAAATCACGCTCAGTGCCAGTTGATGGCGAAGTCACTGCGGTCCAACAGGGTTCGGAGCCACGCCGAACAGTGAGAAGGTCATGTGTGTTAGTTTCCTGCAACAATCCAAAGACTCCAAAGAGAACAGGGTCTTCAGGTGGCTCACAACCCTCTCATGTAAAAACATACATTGCAAGTACACCCAAAGCATCATGGGTTCAGAACAGGAAGAGACTGAGAGAGGGGGACAGATACGCTTTCAGCTCACACGCTGCGCATGAGCAGTGGTGCTCCAGGACATCCAATCCCTCACTCTGAAATTCTTCAGAACTTGTTTTGCTCACTTATTCCACCATCACCTTGCTCCAGGTATTACTACAGTGTGGACACCTCCCAGCACCATCTCAGACCTGAACTACATAAACATCTACCTCATACACAGCTCCTATAGTCCAATAAATATATCATGATAGAAAATAAACCACAATGTCTCCATGGTAAAGGATACCACTGCCAGGGCGGAGATATAATACGCATGTTTAATATTTATCAACGAATCGATTTTTGATTTCTCGGAAGATGGTGGCATGCTCTATCCAGGTACGGGAGCACAACCTACCCCGAGAAGACAACAACAAACATTCCGATACCAGTTTTTTCGGGTTGTCACCACATATAATTTTTTTGAAAAAAAGTTTTTTTTTTAATGTATTTAAATTCGATGTTTAATATACACACATTTCAATTCATTCATGTTTGTTTGTTTATTTGTTTATTGCGGGATTATGCAAAAACTACTGAAGAGATTGTAACCAAACTTGGTGGACGGATGGGGTATGGCAAGACACCATAACATTTTGGAGCAGATCTGGAACACGATCCCGGGCGAGGAATTTATTAAAGGCTTTTCACCAGGCAAAGGGTTTTTCTTGTTAGCAGGGTTTTACACACACACACACACACACACACACACACACACACACACACACACACACACACACACACGCAAAACTACTGATCTGTTTTTTATCAAACTTGGTGGAGGGATAGGGCCGGCGCCTTGAACAAACCCATTACATTTTAGAGGTGATCCATGCACGGGACCATGTTAAATAAAAATCTCAAAATCCCAAAAAATCCCTATAATTACCATGAGACAAAATGTTCATGCAACGCCCACTAGGGGGAGACATTTCATTATAACTATTCCAAGTTATAATAATCCATTTATTCCTGGCGCTGATACCTTACACCAGGGGTGTCAAACTCATTTTCACTGAGGGCCACATTACAAGATTTCTAGGTCACCAAGAGACGAATAATCACAGAACATCCATTTCCAAAAGGGCCTGAAATGAAATCTGCACAGCAAAATTATGAGTTTAGGTATTTGTCCTCTTTTCCTTTTTTCACTTTCCTTTTTCTAACAACACACAATGTTTCGAGTCATGAATAACTAGCTGATTATTTAAAATAGGTTGCTGCCACCTAGTGGAGGGATGATGACTTAGGTTTCATGGTAATGGTCGATGCGAGAAAATGTACGATAATCAAATTCTTTAAAAGCTCTCGCGGACCACATGGAATGAGTTGGCGCACCTTGAGTTTGACACCCGTGCCTTACACTCTATGAGCAACCCTTGTTATTAATGGTACTTTAATGTACTCAGTCCGGTGGTTAATGCTACTTTACTGAAATGATCGAGAGGTTGTGAGTTCAAATCCCGGTTAGACCCCCATAGCTAAGACAGGCGCAAGGTCTTAACCACAAGTGTGCCCCTGTCCACCCAGCAGTATAAATGGGTACCGGTAAAAAAAAATACTAGAAAGGTAACCTGCGTACTAACTAGCATCCCATCCAGGAGGAGTTGAACTCCTAGTCGCTTCACACTACAGAGACCGGGGATAAGCGCCGGCCTGAGGAGCCAGTAACCCTAAAGCCCAACAGACTTACCAACCTTACCGTACTCAGTTCTTACTTGTTCACAATCAGATGGGTGAATACGCCTCCATCTATCAATGCTTCCTTATATAGCCCTAAATATTTATGTACCACAAAAGCACCACAGGAACATTACATTAATACCTCTGTATTATATGTTTTTTATTTACTTCCTGTCCCTTGATATATTCTCAGACCACGTTTTTGAAATACTGTGATAATCTATAACACGACAATCCGTACCATCATTTCGAGATTGTTAACTATAAAATCCTGCGACAACACGGATTTAGCGCTGACGATCGTACAGGCGTTTGAACTCCCCCCTCTCATCTATACTCACTGACGTTCCTCTGGTGTGATCTCAATCAGATCTCAGTCAGATGTTTATTTTCATTTTCCAAACAAACTAACCAAAAGAAATCGCAAATATAGGCAATTTATGCTAAACTTGGTTCTGATTAGCATTTCCATTTAACCGCGCTAACATTTTTAGCTGGACATATTGTAAAAACTGAAGACAGCACTTTTAAAAAGTTAAACTCTATCAAAATTCTATATTAAAATCTTTCTGTAGGTAAAATTGGAGAGCGATTGTTATTTTATTGGTGGTTATTAGAAAACTGAATCTCAGAATGATGACCTCATCAAGGCCCAAGTTAGTATGAAGTTTATAATACACTGGAATGGATCACTAACCCCACCCTCAATCCTGAGTATTGTTATCTGAATGAATCTTGTGATCGTAACTCCGTGGACCTGATGGACTGAAGACGGAACTCAAGAACCACGTCTCAGACACCCTGTACCCGACTGTGAGTCCGGACTTGGATGATACCAGTATAAATGAACCGGATGGGCGTGTCTAACGAAACAGCTCCTGTATAACGTATTACAGACCTGTGAGACATAATCTTGAAGGCGTCCGGTTGGTAACACTGCACGTTCTCCATCTGAAACGGATCAGCGTCACAAATCTTGTCATCTGTGCGGCCGTAGTTGGCCGTCTCGATCATAATGACGTCGCTTCCTGGGCAGCGAAGCTCGATAGGGTAACCTTCACACGCCAGCTCTCTCCTCATCAGACCGAAGGGCATCGCCGCCCTGCTCAGAGCTGATGGAAGAACAGACACATCGGGGGAGGGCTTTAAAAATCCACTTCTACATGTGCAGTATGCGTGTTTTAGGAAAGTAAGGGAACCTTGTGACCTGCAGTACCCACCTTGGTCTGAGGGAGTGATGTTACCCAGCGAGATGGCACACATCCACAACAGCCACAGTGACACTTCCATGGCAATGGTCCGGGACAGGGGCGGGGCCGGGAGGAGTGGTCAGGCTTATCAACACGCTTTCCTTCTTGTTTTAGGCAAGCTGAGGAGAGGAAGATGGAAGAGGAATTTAAAAGCTGTCAGTAATTCTATAACCATGTCACTTTGAACTGCATTATCCAATCGAAACCTTTTTTTCCATAAAAATATACTCTAACACACCGAAATCCTGTGCATCACTTAATTACCGCATGTTTAGTGAAGAAGGAAACACAGTACTCGAAGCAGAATCATGCTAAAACAGTTAGCACGAGCTAAAACAATTAGAGCAAAGTGGATTGAATTTATCAGTCTGGCCTCCGTTGGCTTGATTGGACTGATTGGGCGTCTCGAGCTCGGATACATGACACCAGCCAGCGCTGTTTCTCTGATGTAGGCCTGATGGAGGGAGGAACGCTGTAGGAAATCATCTGCAAAAGCATCGCGATGAGTAATTACAGAATTACAGAATTACAGTGATTCGATTGACCAGAAACATCTGATATAGCAAACGCAATTTTACACACTGAAGAACGTTCAGGAGTGCTCCATGCTCCAGACCTTCGGGTTTAAAACTAAGTTTAAATCTCAAAAGGCAACGCTTGGAGTAAATCATAAACGTGAACGTCCGGCGAGTGTGACGGAACGCAGGGTACCAGGTACCAAGATCCAACCGTCAACTCTAATCTCAAAACGGTTAGCATGGCCGCCTCACAGCAAGAACGTCCTGGGTTTAGAGAGGGCTTTATATGTTCTCCCTGTGCTTGTGCGGGTTTCCTCGGGGTACTCTGGTTTCCTCCTAAAGCCCAAAGACGTGCACATTAGGATAATTGGCTGTTCCAAATCGCTACCAGGCGTGTGTATGAGTGGTGAATGATTGTGTGTGTTGCCCTGTGATGGTCTGGCGAGCTATTCAGGGTGTACCCCACCTTCACCCAGTGTCGGCTCAGATAGGCTCCAGCCCCCCGGGACCTGTGGTCATCCCAGGACTCTTCTTCACACGCACCATCAGTTGACGGTATTTTCAGTGATTGTCTTTATTTTTTCTACACTTGTAAGATATAATGATGTATTATCCCCCTATCGTTTGAGTTGGGTTCCTCTCAGGGTGGGGGTGGGGTGGGGTGGGTCTCTCATGTCGCCTCTGGGAGCTTTTCATTGATATGTTTGCATCTATTTTTATTATTGAAGCTCTGAATCCCAATTTTTATTAAACTGCCTTTTTTAGGGACCTTATCATAATAACATTTATTCACTCATTCATTTTCCAAATTGCTTAATCCTACCAGGGTCACGGGAAGGCTGGAGAAGCCTATCTCAGCCGACATTGGGTGGAGGCAGGGTACACCCTGAACGGCTCAGCAGACCATCACAGGGCAAAACACACACAACCATTCACACTCACTCTCACACCTAGGGGAAATTTGGAACAGCCAATTAGCCTACTGTGCATGTTTTTGAACTATGGGAGGAAACCGGAGTACCCAGAGGAAACCCACACAAGCATTAGGAGAACATGCAAACCCCACACAGAAACACCTGAGCCGAGCCGGGACTCGAACCCAGGACCTTCATGCTGTGCTGCCCCAGTGTCAGCCAAAAATTCCCAAATCCGTGTTTCTGTATTCGTGGTTCATCCCAAAACAAACAAAACAAAAAGATTCACAAAAAAAGACCTCCAACTGTTTTAAATTCTCATCCTGCTTTTCAGCCCAACAGCTTTTTACCTGTCCGAATATAAAAGTCCCCAAAAAAAGCCACTTATCACATTCGAACACTATACTTTAGCTTTAAACACGCTGTTTAAACCCAATTTTCTGCTCAGTAGCTTCGACACGTAAATGTAAACACTCAGCAAAGTGAAAAAGCATTTTAACATTTTAAGAGTCCGGCTAAATGGACATTCCTCAAATTTCACAGCAATCCAGGAGGGCTGGAGCGTATGATTCACCCCTGAAGGTTCACTGGGCCTTCTTTCAGTTAGCATTATTAAGAATTTAATCAAATTAGTTAAGTGAATTCATGAAGCCTGTAAATGGACTACGGTTCCTTTAATGTAATGATGATATTAGCAGATGGCTAAATTACACCGGCGTTTTAAAGGAGACACGGAAACTTCCGTTTGTTAAGTCATCTCTTAATATCACAACACTAATGTCAGTTAAATCCCAACTCTTACAACTACACTGCACTTGTCTGAAAGCGTAGAGCGTGAACTTCATCTGGGATTCATACCGACTAGAAACTTATCTTTTTAACCAGATGAACCGTCCGCGTCCATTATCTACTGTCTCGAAAATACTTCTCCGTCTTAATGAACTCCAAAAACTCTTTGCCTGAAGATCCGATGTGTTTTCTCTTCCATTATCAGTTCATTTGGCTCATGGGCTTAGTATCTCTTATTCACCTGTTCTACATCTTGTTTTGGTTCTGCGTCTGAGATCAGGTATTAAGAAACAGATCAAGGGATAGGATTTCAAGAGAAATGAAAAAGATGGTGGGCGGCACGGTAGCGCAGTGGTCGGCACGTCTGCCTCACAGCAAGAAGGCCTGTGCTTCCGTGGGTTTCCTCCGGGTACTCCGGTTTCCTCCCACAGTCCAAAAACATGCACAGTAGGCTGACTGGCTGTTCCAAA
>JBCNYH010000009.1:21578141-21592932 GCA_039654325.1 Tandanus tandanus
CTGCTAACGCTGTTAGCGCTGTGAGCTGCAGCCTCGAAGCGAGCATAAAAAGTGTTTAGCTCGTCTGCCAGAGAAGCTTCTGCATTCACTGATCTGGAAGATGGTGTTTTGTAGTCCGTCATATTTCTTAGTCCCTGCCACAGACTCCTAGAGCCACTCTGTTAAAATTGTGACTCTAGTTTCTGTCCATAGTGCTGCTTTGCCTCCTTCACCACTCTGCGCACGTTGTAGGATGCAGTCTTATACTCTTTCATGCTTCCACTGGCAAGCCCGGAGAGGGATCTCAGAGCATCGCGGACGGATTTATCCACCCACGGCTTCTAATTAGGAAACGTTCTGATGATAGTCTTCTGAACTGTGTCATCCACTAGTTTCCTGATGAATCCCACAACCGCTTCCATAAACATGTTGATGTCATCAGAGCTGTGCCGAAACATGTCCCAGTCTGCGTCATCCAGAGTGTCCCGCAGTGCGGCCACCGATTGGTCCGTCCAGCGTGACACCTCCCTCCAAGCCGGAACTTCCTGCTTAAGCCTTTTATATTTTGGCATGAGGAAGATGGCGGCGTGGTCAGACTTCCCAAACGGAGGGCGAGATTGTGCCTTGTAGCTGTCTTTGACTGTTGTGTAGCAGTGGTCCAGTGTCCTTTCACCCCTGGTGGGGCAGCTGATGTGCTGCTAAAAGTTTGGCGCTGCGCGTTTGAGGTTGGCACTGTTAAAGTCCCCCGCCACAATAAGTAGAGCGTCCCGGTGCTGAATCTGGTGCTGTGTGAATGCTTCATGCAGCTCGCATAAAGCAGTGTCGTGTCCGCCTGAGGTGGAATATAAATGGCGCTGACTATGACCGATGTAAACTCCCGAGGAAGACAAAAAAGACGACATTTGATGGTCAATAGCTCCAGGTTGGGTGTGCAGGAGCGTGTGAGAGGAACAATGCTCGTACTATTGCACCAGCTACTGTCCACCATTAAACACACGCTGCCTCCCCTTGACTTTCCCGATTCCAGTGTTCTGTCAATGCGGTGAACCGAGAAGAACTCTGCCGGCTGAATGGCGTGGTCCGGCACCGCTGGGTTCAGCCATGTCTTGGTGAAGCAGAGGAGATTGCAGTCCCGAATGTCTCTCTGGAACATTACCCTGGCCCTAAGGTTATCGTGTTTATTGGCGAGCAGAATGCTGGGAAGAGGTGTGCAGTGTGCACAAACTCTCAGCCTGTTCCTGTTCCTTCAGGTCCCGTCCTTTGTTCTCCCTCAGGATCTCCTTTGGCCAGCTTGGATCCAGGGTTAAAAATGTCGAGTTGAGAGTACATTGTACACCAATAGAAATAAGAGTATCTCTATTGTAACGAATGTATTCCATGTTGAAGAATATGCCAGTTCCATGAATTAAAAATTAACTTGAAAAACAAAAACAAAGAAAAAAAGTGGTAGGAGCAGTCGTGACGGCGGCCGACTTCACCAGCAACGGAAGTAGAATGCCAGCGCCGGAAGTAGAACCAGAAGCATGACCCCCCCCACCCCCACCCCCCCTGCACACGCAGTAAGCTCCATGAAGACATGCCTTGTGAGTTGCTTGCACAGAGCACTGACCTCAACCCCACTGAACACGTTTGGGATGAACTAGAATGCTAACTGCCCCATGTATCCCCGTCACACCGACATCAGTGCCTGACCTCAATAATGCTGTTGTGGATGAATGATCACTACAGCCTACAGCCTACACTCCAAAATCTAGTGAAGAGCCTTCCCAGAAGAGAGAAATTTATTATAACAGCAAAGAGGAATGAAACCTGGAGTCCAACCATCAAGAAACACATATGAATGTTATGGTCACATGACAATAAACTTTTGTTCATATAGTGCATGTGTATATTTTTACCAGGGCTTTGGACAAGGAAGTCTCCATTGGATTTTGTAGATGATCCAGATCACATTCCGGGTCTGGGAATTTTATTTGGTGATTCTTTAACATCATGTTATAGGAAGATGTTTTTTTTTTGTTTTTTTTTTGTGGTATTGCAGCATACACATAAGAGGGTGCTGTGTACTTTCTGGGCTGGATTTGGTGGGGTTTGGCTTGGTGGAGTATATAATATGTACATGACAATACCAAAAAGGCAGCACCAGGCATTTCCAGTTTTTGTGTAATCTGAAACAGGGTGGTTCCTTTTATGAAAAATAACACCTGGTTTTGGCGGAGTTACCTGAATGTACTCGGCAGCTTGGGCTTTTTGACTGGAGCCGTTCTTTAGAGACTTAAGATTTTTTTCAGCTGGACGGAGTGCAGCTTTAATTCGCTCCTGATAAAAGATCAGAGACACAAGTACATAAAATCTTCTAGAGAAACAATATCACATTTCCTGTTGGATTAAAACTTGAGCTGTACATAAGAACAGAATCAATCACTGGCACTCAGGAATACTTTACAATAATAGAAAAGGAAAAGTTTAAACCTCAATCTTCCAGATCAACATTCAGTTATCCCTTACTAAAGCATCGGGGAATGAATATATAAGTCATATAAAGTCACTGAAAGGATTGTCGTCATTTCTGGAAACTGAAATGCTTTCTTATATTACCCACAATACCAAGTTCTACTTGCTGATTGTTCCATTCCAGGAATGTCACAAAAACGAGGCTCTGACACGGAGTAGTCTCAAATTCTTCTCAGACACTCCCCACGTGTCTTGAGAAGGTCACAGAGTCGTTGTTTTGATCGCAAATTATTCGTTTTCATTCGCAAAGAAAAGCGACAAGTTGGAGACTTCCACGCGGAAAGCTTGAGACTTGCTGGTATCCGCCATATTCCATGTAGATATACGTATTTAAGCTGCAAAATATTTGCTTGCATGTGGAGTCACAAAACATTTAACCATTTCAAATTACAATTTCAAAATGCGCAAAAAAACTTGAAAAATAAAATCTATTTGCATCAGTCGCTTTTCTATCACACCTCTAGTGTGATCAGCCCCTAACAAACAAACAAACAAATACTGACCAAAACATAACGTCCTTGGTAAAGGTTAAAAAAAGGTGATAGATTATACAGTGAAGGTTTAGTAAATACAAACAAACAAACAAATAAATAAATAAAAGAAAGAAAGAACTGTTGCTTAGCACTCACGTTGAGCTAATTAGTCTGTTGAAAGCCTAAATAAGATAAGACTATATCAGAACAGAATACCTGGGCTTATCATCTCCACCAGGACGTTATGTTTCTTCACCTGTGTTACTTTGTTAGTTTGTTTCTTTGTTTGTACTTTTGTTTGTTTTTGTGCAATGTAACTTAAAAAGTTATCCATGGATTTTGCTAAAATTTCTTTTTAAGGTAGGGTGTGCAACAAATAACAAACCATTACGTTTTGCAGGGGATCCCTGCAACAATTAAATTTAATTCTAATTCACAGCCGACTTGTAGAATACCAGGATTTTGGTGCAGAAAAAAGTTGACCCTGAAGGGACAAAGTTCAAGATCAGTCTTATTGTAAAATCCACTTCCAATCAGAAAGTTCACAGTACAAAAATCTAATAGTTAAAAATATAATATATAAACATAAACCGATATATTCAAATATCACCTTGTGCTGTCGTACAGCGTGTGCAAGATGCTGAACTCTGTGTGATCCGTGACTTTCTTTCTTGCACTTGGAGCATATGACCTCATCATCAGTTTTACAGAAGAACTGCATCTTCTCTCCATGTTCAGGACATCTGTCTTTACTCTCTCTCTCCTTCCTCTCCCCTTCCTTCTCCCTCTGATAGGACTCGGTGGTGTTCCTCAGAGCCAAGTTGGCCACAGGTTCCTGTAGAGACACCCTGCGACACACGGGACATGTCCGAGCGGTGTTTACATTCCAGTGTTTTTTGAGACACAGCTGGCAGAAAGTGTGACCACAGGAAACAAGCTGAGGATCTTTATAAAGCTCACAACACACCGGGCATGAGAGCTCGTCTTCTAGGGAGGACGCCATGACGGAACAGGACGCTGAAATCCCAGGGTTTCGGATCTGAGCTTACTGGAGGAGATATGGGAACGTGAAAACACTGAAGACGCCCTGACAGAGACGGCCTCCTGAAGGAGGAAGTGAAGGTGATTGGTTTGCATAAAAAAAGGGATGGGCAGAAAGTGAAGAGGTGGCATTACAGCCCAGTGCTGAGCTGCTGAGTTATTGCATCAGTGTTATTTTATGCAGTAACTTCCTCCTGGGAGAGAAATGTTTAGTGTAATGCTTCCAAATGCTTAAAAAACAATGCAGCTGATCTGATTGTTCCCACAAACAGACACACACACACACACACACGCACACACACACACACACACACACACACACACTTACTTCAGTCGTGTTTTGGAACTTTTATACTTAATCATGAGTTTATTTTTGTAATTTAACCCACATTGACAATAACATGGAGTCCCACAAATTCCCCAAACCTCTAGAATAACATTAAATATAATAATAACAACATTAATAATAATTATATTAATAATAATAACAAGAAGAAGAGGAAGAAGAAGAAGAAGAATAGCAGGGTGACGTTGTGGTTAGCATGTCCACTTCACAGTATGTTCACAGTTCGAGTCCCGGTCTCAGCGATGGCGTTTCTGTGTGGAGTTTGCATGTTTTCACAAACCTTGTGTGGGTTGCCTCTGGGTACTCCAGTTTCCTCCCAAAGTCCAAAGACATGCACATAAGGCTAATGTGCTGTTTCACATTGCCGCTATGTGTAAGTGTGAATGCGAATTGCTGTGTGTGTATGTGTGTGTGTGTGAGTGTGTGTGTGTGTGTGTGTGTGTGTGTGTGTTTGTGTGTGTGCATGTGTGTGCGTGTGTGTGTGTGTGTGTGTCTATGCAAACAGGAGGTATTGGAAAAAATTTTACATTTCACAAACAATAATTTCATGTTTCATACTGTATTTCAGAAACTCCAGTTCAATTCACAGCATTATTTATTATTTTTATTTATTATTATTATTATTATTTCTGTTCTTAGTGACACCTGAAGAAATTCTCTATAATATTAACCTGATTATATTTAGTTAGTGATCATTTACAAAGATGAGATGAGGACAGTTTTCTTTTTTTATATACAATATATAAAATATATAAATGCACCATTATGATATGAAGAAAACATTGGTTTATTATCATTATACAATTATCAACACACAAAAACAGAAAGGAAAAAAAATCTATATATATTTCCTAGAAAACATAATTCTGTTCTTAAATTTAAGAGATTTAATTAAAAAAATGTGTTTATAATTGTGTTAATAAAGATTTTTGCGATTGCCATCATTATGCAAGATTACTGCCATCATCACAAGATTCTACGCTTCTGCTAACCTTCATTAGCGGAGCTCCACGTGGAGCACCAAACTTAAGAGAAATTGGTGTAGCATCGATCTGATTTTTTTTGTGTTGCGAACATTGTGTCTGTCCATCCGTACGTGTACACGTGGGAACCCTGTGGTGATGTTTCTCATGCCGGTAAATAACTGTAATAATGAGAATGAATGTCTGACTGATGGTAACTTCTTCTACTTTATCTTCCCCTCCAAACTGTTATCTGTTCCAATCCATAAAATAAAATACACTTTTTTAATAAGATAAAATAAAATGCACTTTTTCAACAGCGCAAACAGAATTCTATGTGCCATATGTGGTAGGTATCTTCGTTTTAGTTTTTTTTTAGCTGGCAAAAAAAACTATTACTGCCACGCAATGCATTACTTATTTGAATAGAAAGGCTTTTAACGCAGTCACATTGAGGAAGCGTGTGACGTTTCTGGTGCGTATAACGTGCTTACGGAAGTGAATCTATCCAGCGGAATGGTATCTTGCGACCCTGTGGTGATACTGGGTTTCCATTAAAGAAATCTTATCTCAGTACCATCACACTTTCAGATAATATCAAAACTTTGGAAAGGGGGCGGTCATAACGTGATGGTTACATGTCATTATGTCATCAATGGCGTCATCAAAACGAATTCACATTGAAGCCTTTTATCAGGAGAAGATCATTTTTTTCAGAGCTCTGCTTTCATGCAGTGCCTAAAACTTTATATTAATGAACCGTGTTTTCTTTCTGGTTCGTCTTTTCGTGTTTTCTGAACACTCACGGATCTATCTGATTTTTTTTTAAACCTCGCTCAAGGAAGTTATGTTTCTGTCTGCATTTTTTTTTATAGAAACGTCCCACAAAAAGTTATGACCATATTTTGATTATTTATTTCTAGAGGTGAAGTACAGACCAAGTAAGACCAGCAGCACCAGAAGGAATATGATTACATAGACTGGTATTATATCTATGTACCTCTCTAAGAAGCTGCACTTGTTCCCCATAGTCAAGTTTACGTTTACAGGAACGATGCGCAGTGGAACATTTTTCTCCTCTGGGATCAGAAACGGAATGAAATCTGTCCCAAGGGCTACATCACGAACACAAGTAATCTCAGATTTATTATCAGCATCTGAAAATCTCAGAATCCAGATAGGACGCATGTTTTTGAAATCTACATGCAGACTCAGTTTCACCCGCACAGTCTTCAGAGGCTTTCTTATCGGAAACTGGGCCTCAGTGGACCCCAGAACATGACAGAAATCTCCGTATCTGCTGAGACCCCAAAACCCATTTTGAGGCATGAATTGTTGGGCGTGGTTTCTCTCAGCGGCTGAGCGGCGACACACACCGATGGTCCAGTGCTTGCTGTCTCCCACTTCCACATCCCAGCAGTTGAAGTTGCCATTTTGGGCCTCGGAACCGAGAATCAAATGGTTATCTCTCCTCTGTAGGGGGTTTGGGGAGTAAAACCTGTGAACTGAGTTACTCACACACGCCAGGTCACCAGACACCGAGACGTGGGAGGTGTTCGGATCGAGGACTACCGGATCTGAATGGAAAGAAAGAAGAGAGTTTTTTTATGTTGTGATCTTATGCCATCCCATTTCCACAGATTTTTTGTTCATCATTATAATAACTACACAGCTTTACCAAAAATACTATTATAATATTACCATCCAAATGATTAGCATTCGGGCTAATCACGGTGGCGCAATGGTTAGCATATCCGCCTCACAGCTAGAAGGCCCCGGGTTCAATTCCCGGCCTCGGGGGCGTTTCTGTGTGGAGTTTGCATGTTCTCCCTGTGCTTGCATGGGTTTCCTCTGGGTACTTCGGTTTCCTCCCATAGTCCAAAAACATGCACAGTAGGCTGACTGGCTGTTCCAAATCACCCATAAGTGTGAGAGTGAGTGTGAATGGTTGTGTGAGTGTTGGCCCTGCGATGGCCTGGCGAGCTGTCCAGGGTGTACCTTGTCCTCGCCCAGAGTCGGCTGAGATGGGCGCAAACCTCCCCGCGAATCTAAGTAGGATAAAGCGGCTTCGAAAATTAATGAACGAATGAATGATTAGCATTCTACCTGAAGGACCAAAACCATTTCAGTGAGTTTGAATCTGTATGATTTATTTAGGATTTAGAATTTTTTTAAATGTATTTTTTTAAATAATCTTTTTACCTCTGCCAAGGTGGTTATTCTTTTATTAGTGTGGGCGAGGCCATCGCAGTATTTATATTTATATGATCATGGGTTCGAATCCCTGTTAGACTCCCACCGTGCTAAGCGCCCTGGGCAAGGACTTAACCACAGTGTGCCTCTGTCCACCCAACAGTATAAATGGGTACCTGCCAAAATACTGGGTAGGTAACCTGCGATGGACGAGCGTCCCATTCAGGAGGAGTTGAGCTCCTAAGTTGCTTCACGCTAAGGAAACCCACACCAAAAAGGCACTTATTGTAACCAAAAAAAAAAAAAATTAAAAATACAATAAATAAAAAGACCTAGAAAAAGACTGGAAGGACAATTTCCTTTATTAAAGTTTTCTCACTTGTTCTATTTACATGTTTGGGTTTTTGTTACTCACAGTAAGGACAGAGATCTTTCATCTTCTCCCACACTCTGAATCGGAGATTCCCCACATGTTTGGCCACATTGATCAGAGATCCTGGGTTCAGCTGTGAATCAGACGGTCTTAGCTGAGCCCTAAAACACATATCCACTGCATGAGGACGTTTCTATACACACAACTGCTTTGATCTTTTTAGATGAAGAATCTGATGCTGTTAGCATAAAATGCTTTGAATACATACCGTGTCATAATGTTCTGATAATCCTGAAATAAAAAAAACACACAAGAAGAAACAGATTAAAGTGGACCTGTGGTGAATTTGTATTACTAGCTCTTTAAGATGATCATGTATGACATCAGCAGTTCCGTCAGGCAAAGTCAGTCCTTGCTTCTCTTAAAGTATGCGCGAGTGCTGCCACACTACTATTACTACCAGTCATGCGCAGCGACATGTTGCCTTCTTCATTGGCTGTTCCAGCCCTGGTAGTAACGCAAACTCGTTGTTTTGTCCTATTGGCGGGGATGCGTGCAGCAGACACCAGTCTAGGATAACACATTATCGACCAGTGCTGAGCTGTGTGTCTCCAGGAAAATGGCTGAGTGCAAAGCATACGGCTGCACAAACAACGGGCGCACAAATCGCTGAAAATAGCAGCACAGGCCGCACTCTGAAAACGTTTCCTTTCGGACACAATTAATCTGTGAAGACCACTTCAACCCGACCTGCTATCGGTGTGACCTGCAGGCAGAACTACTTGGCATGAAGCCCGAGCTTTTACGTCTAAAACCGGATGCTGTTCCTACGGAATTCCTTCATAAAACTCCCAAAAGAAACCAGTAAAAGGTACGAGCCTTTAGCATGAGGGGAGTTTTATCATGTAAAATGTCGCTCACTGCTTGTTTACTTGCACTGAACAACCCGACCAAACGAGTTCACGTCACTTCCGGGAAAAATGGTTGTTCTGCATAGTGCCTTTAATGGTCATTATGTTAAAATAAGCTCTGTATCGGTTAAACATTACATTATGCATGATCTATGCTGTAAGGATGAAAAATACCACTACTCTTTAGTGCTATCCAAAAATAAACCTTATGTTCAGAAATTATGTTCTTTGAACTAAAGATCATCTGGAACATAAAGGCACTGCTAACAGATTCATTCTTTAATTACCGAGAGGAACGTGATCTCATCATTCTCCATCCCTTCTTCCACCTCCATCACTTGTTCAGAAAGGGAATGTAACTCGTGTTCAATCCATCCTTCGAGTGTTCTCTTCTTCTCCTTCTCTTCCTCCCTCAGTGCAGTTCTCCTGGCCTCCTCCTCCTCTCGGAGGAACTGATGAAGCTTCTCAAACTCCTCCTTTATCTGCTTCTCCGTTTGCTTGGCCTGACACTGAAAGAGAGAAAGAAATGTGGGGAAAGTGGTTACAAAACAGGAACAAGAAATTCTCCAACCAGATAACAACATCCAGTTACATAGGAAGTAAACAACTGAGGTTAAAGCAGAGGCTAAATGAATACCATGACCTAAATGAGAACCTATACTCACACTCGCATCAATACTCCCACTCGCACTCTCATCAATACTTCCATTCACACTCACATCAATACTCACACTCACAGCATCCATTCTTGCAATCGCATTAATCCTCATCCACTTATGTTCATACTCATATTCGCATCAATACTCACACTCGCATCCATACTCACACTCGCATCCATACTCACACTCGCATCCATACTCACACTCGCATCCATGCTCACACTCACAGCCATTCTTGCACTCGCATTAATCCTCATTCACTTAGATTCATACTCACGTTCACATCAATACTCACACTCGCATCCATACTCACACTCACATTCATCCTCATCCACTTAGATTCATACTCACATTTGCATCAGTACTCGCAGTCACATCAATACACTCACAGCCATCCTTGCACTCGCATCAATTTTCACTCATATCCATTCTCATCCACTTAGATCCATACTCACATTCGCATTAGTACTCGCACTCGCATCCGTACTCACACTCACATTTATTCTCACCCACTTAGATCCATACTCACATTCGCATCAATACTCCTGCTCGCACTGACATCCATATTCACACCCACATCTATACTCACATCTATACCCGCAAACATACTCATCCACTCAGATCCATACTCACACTCACGCTCAGATCTCAGAACTCATTTGCACTCAGATCCATATTTACACTCGCACTCAGTTCCATACTCACACTCACACTCAGATCTCAGAACTGACTCGCACTCAGTTCCATACTCACACTCACACTGACACTCAGACCCATACTAGCGCTCTAACCTAGATCCATACACTCACACTCAGTTATTCTCAAACTTGCACCCAGGTCTGCTCTCAGATACATACTGATCTAATCTGTGTTTTATCACCTGGAATCGACCAATATGTGTCTTTTGCAGAGAAGACAGCAAACACACACAGAGAGAGAGAAAGAGAGGGAGAGAGAGAGAGAGGGAGAGATTGAGAAAGAGCATGAATTTGCTCCCAGCAGCCATAATTACATCTGCAACACACCCAGTGAACTCGTCTTTCCCTGTTCATTGTGCACCTTTGACCTGATCGAGTTACTGAGTGCAGTACTGAGTGTGTAGCGTTTTATGCTGATTATCCCATATACCAGAGAGCTAGAGCGCTTCCTTTGCAAATGAATCGACTTTTAATCTTTTTTTATATATATATATATATATATATATTTTTTTTTTTTTTTTTGGTGAACTTCGACAGCCGACTTTCACACAACAACCTTATTTTTTGGGGCTACACATCTGTGCTAAACTTTTATTAGGAAGCTTGAATTCTGGAAATATTATAATTTCTTCAGTAACACAATCACATTTTTAGCTATTAAAACCACACACGGCATGCCGCTGACATAAAGCTATAATCACGAGCAGGAATAACCGGTTGATCATCAATACTTTTTCACACTCAGGAATCTCACCCTGACAGTCAGAACAATGTTCTAATTCTTACCTCTATGTACTTGGTGACTTTCTGCTCCAGAGCGGAGCCGTTCTTTAAAGACTCCAGAACCTTCTCTGCTGGACGGAAGGCTGCTCTGATTTTGTCCTGCAGAAATCAGATGTGTTTATATTGCTCTACAAAACATTAATTTACAAACCAAATGGAATAAACTGTTTATTCAGTGTCTTATCCTGACGTAGCCTGATGTTAGCATTTTGGTTCCAATTTGGAAACAATTCATGATGATATGGGAACATTCATGCACATTCCAAGAAAGCAGAACAATGTCCAGCGCAGTGGTTAGCACGTTCACCTCACAGCGAGAAGGTCCTGGGTTCGATTTCCGGGTTCGGGGTGTGTCTGTGTGGAGTTTGCATGCCCTCAGGTATTCCACTTTCCTCCCACAGTTCAAAAAACATGCACAGCAGGCTGATTGGTTGTATGTGTGTTACACCCAAGCCTGAGACTCGAACCCAAGACCTTCTCTCGCCCTGAGGCGGCGGTGCCAACCACTACGCCACCGTGTCGCCTCAAAACAAACTCAAAAGGTGTATTATTAGAACCAGTATACACACCTTTCGCTGGTGTATAGTGCGTGTTAGAGGTTGAACTCTGTGTGATCTGTGATTTTGTTTCCTGCATCGGGAACAGATGGCTTCATCATCATTCCTGCAGAAAAACAGGACTTTTTCTCCATGCAATACACATTTAATCCCCACGTCTTCCTCCAGCTCTTTTCTCTCCTTCTCCCTCTGGTAGGTCTCACAGGTGTTCCTCAGAGCCAGGTTGGACACAGGTTGCTGATGAATCTCCTTCTGACACACGGGACATGTCCGAAAGGAGAGGACGGAGACAGGAGGGTGGTGAAGATGCTGGACACACAGGCGGCAGAGAGAGTGTCCACAGGAGAGGAGCTGAGGATCCTGATAGATCTCTAAACACACCACACATGTCAGATCTTCTTCTAGAGAGGAAGCCATTCCTAGGTGTGTGTGTGATATATAATAATAATTATGATAATTATGGAAATAATAGAAAGCAAAAATAATAATTAGAAAACAATAGAGATGTAAAAATTTAACAAGTAAAGCTACAAAATAGAAACAAAAGTGTGTAAGTTAAAAGTGCGTCTGCTTCTTATTCCCTAAAAACGAAACTTATACCTGGTGTACAAACCCAGGGAGGAGGTGGATCACAAACAGGTCAGATAACCGGGGTTGCCAGATCTAAAAATAGAGCACCATGTTCTGATAGAAGGTTAGTTTCAGTGGAATTTGGACACACCCACACGTCACTGTTTGGAATCATAAATGATCAAGAGACAACCAATCAATTCTGGACTTGTGAGATGACATCAGTAATTTATTCAGATTAATTGATTTGATTTAAAATATTCAGTTATAAACACACAACCTTCATGGCAACTAAAACCAAATCTCCAGGGGGTGGAGTCTGACCTGATGTGGCTCCGCCTACCCGGGTGGGTGTCGCACAGGCAGCTACATGATGCGCCATCAAGCCTTTGTGGGCCAAAAATGCCTTTGTGATCTGAGACAGCCGAATCCGAGAGCTGTCGATTTTAACAATGTGGTGAAGAAAAGAGAGTTGTATCGAGCGCCTTCTTTATATTCTGTTCCCTTTACAGTAACCGACACTTGGGATCAGAGCAGACTGAACATGACTGAGCAAAATTACCCCGCAGTTAGACACATCCACAAATAAAACATCGAACAATGTCTGTTCTTCGAATTAAAGTAGACCAATGTACACTAAGCTATTTCTCAGATTTACTGCCCCCACCTTAAACAACTGAAATAAATCCTAGTCTAATTGTTTAGGTCATGAATTCATGTATCAGGAGAAAATGATTCCAGGCATTCATCTAAAGGGAGTAGAGATTATTTGGAGTGGACTCGGTGGTTATCACTGTAGCTACACGGGGAGGTTTGGGGCGTGGAGTCTTTGTGTTCTTCCCATGCCTGTGTGGGTTTTCTCCTGATACTCCGGTTTCCTCCCATAGTCCTGTTCAAGGTTGGACTTCTTTATCACCTGAAGGGATCTGAGACTGACCCTCAGGGATAAACGGAATAGATCCACAGTAAGTGCAGTGGAGGTTCAGCGGTTAAGGCTCTGGGTTACTGATCCGAAAGTCAGAGGTTCAAGCCCCAGTAACACCAAGCTGCCACTGTATTGTCCTTGAGCAAGGCCCTTAACCCTCAACTGCCCAGTCGTATAAAAATGTAAGGCAGTCTGGATAAGGGCATCTGCCAAATGCCATAAATGTAAATCTAAGAGTTATAAGTAATAGATGGATGGACACCAACAGCAGTGTGGAACAGGCCAGGATTCTAATTTTGAATCCAAAGCACAGATGTGACAGTCTTTATAAATAATTATAAACTATACACATCACAGTGCTACAGAATCTGTGGAAAATCTGTAAAAACAACGCAGAGAACAAGGCCAAATTAAATACTTAGTATTTATTTAAATTAAAAGTTTTTCTGCTGAATTTTGTATTTTACTCTCTCTCATTTTCTAATACAGTTAATCCTACAAGTGGACAGGGAGGCTGTGCGGGGTACACCCTGAACAGCTCACCAGACTATCGCAGGGCCAACACACACACACACACACACAATATCTCTCACAACTAGGGGCAATTTGGAACAGCCTATTAGCTTAATGTGCATGCCTTTGGACTTTTGGAGGAAACTGGAGTACCCGGAGGAAACCCATGCGAGCACAGGGAGAACATGCAAAGTCCACACAGAAATGCCCTCGTCAAGAACTCGAACCCAGGACCCTCTTGACGTGAGGTGGACATGCCAACCACTACACCACCATGCTGCCCGATGGTGTTTTCACATTGAACTCATGTGTTTAAATTTCTCTTTTTTTAACTAGCAAACGCAAATAAAATGCTGATTATAAAAAAAAGTAAAAAAATACATGCATTTCTTTTCATTACAGTATGTACAAAAATTCCCTGATGCTGTATTGTAGCGCCCCCTAGTGTCCAAAATTGAAAAACCTAAAAATAATTGCTGAGAACATTCATTGATTCAGTCATTTTCTGAACCCCTTAATCGTAATTAGGGACACTGGGAGGCTGGCGCCCATCTCAGCCGACCCTGGGCGAGGGCGGGGTACACCCTGGATAACCCTGTTAGCTGCACTGGGGAGACAGCAGTGACAACTCGGTGACAGTGGGGCTTGAACCCCTGACCTTCGCTGAGAACATACAAGGTTTATATTATAAAATCAGAAAGCAGGTGAAGACTTAAAAACAATCACTAATCAGTTTTCTCTCTTTATACAGAATGCTCTGTAAAACATGGGTGCATCTTAAATTTTTTTTTTTTTTTTTTACAGAAAATGACAAATAATTTTACCTTGCGCAGGTTTGTAAAGTAAAAAGATGGAGAGTATCTCAGGAGTTGATACCTGAACGTGATCTTTAAAATAAAAATACAGTTTATAAGGATTGATTCTTTAAACAGATGTTTTTTTAAATAAAACTCATTATGCAGACGGTGCTGGCACAGAGGTTGAGGTTCTGCATTACTGATCTGAAGGTCAGGGTTTCAAGCCCCAGTACCCCCATGGTGACACTGTTGGGACCTTGAGCAAGGCCCTTAACTCTCAATTGCTCAGTTGTATTAAAAATAAATAAATAAAAAGACAAATGTAAGTCACTCTGGATAAGGGAGGGTGTCTGCCGTAAATGTAAATTTAATGCTAATCTGTGCAGTTCTTAAAGCAGTTTAAACAAATAAGGCTTTTATTATTCATTCATTCATTCATTCATTCATCTTCTTCCGCTTCTTCCGGGGTCGGGTCGCGGGGGCAGCAGCCTAAGCAG
>JBCNYH010000009.1:21606669-21617628 GCA_039654325.1 Tandanus tandanus
TCCCTTTTTGAGTTGACTGGGGGGTGGGGGGGGGACCATACTAGAGAGGAGGGCGGTCGAGGGGAATAAGTTTTTTTTTTTTTTTTTTTTTTTTTTTTTTTTTTTTTTTTTTGCGAATTATGTTATTAATGCAAATAAAATGCGAATGATGACCAAATACGTGGAATATGACGAATGTCACAAGACATATTTGAGAACATTTCGATAATGAAGGGCGACAGCGGCGAATTGCCATTCACGTCAGTCGCTTTTCTATTGCCGCTCTAGTGTGGTCACCCCCATAGCAAACTATGGTTTTGTGAACCTGTCGAAAATTAGTAAGTGGGACCTTGCTGTCTTCGTTCTTTAAAAGTGTATGGTACATGTTTATAGATTTATTTCTGCTGCTAGCACGGATCCGTTTTTTTTCTTTGACATTTTTATTCACTTTTTTAATCGATCAATCCTTAATCTCAGATGAGCCCAGGGCGAAGGTGGTGTACACCCTGAACAGTTCGCCAGGCCATCGTCAAGTACTATGACCACCACCAACCATGGAGGGGTGTAAGCAAACATGTGCCCCTCCATGAAACATGATGCTGCCACCCGCATCTTTACGAACTGCTGCGTATGTGCATTCGGGGGTTGGCCTAACACACTTGCTGGAAAAGCGATATCTGCCCCTTTTGTACGAAGCTCACAGACACCCATGATTGGCTGCTGTAAGTGTATGCCCTCCCTCCTGTAAGAGCTCAGCCAGTTAGTTCCCATGCACTCCTAGATGCGGCATCGCCCTGAATTCGAAGCTTACAATCTCCAGGCTGATAGTTGCGCACCTTGCCGAAGCGCCACTCAGGAGCCCATAACGCTAACATCTTAAACATATCCGATGCCTGATACTTCAGCTAAATGCAGACTAAAACTAAAAATCAGTTGAGTGGAGTAAGACTCGAGTTCATGCTTTCATTTCAAAGACTAAATCCAGATGTTCATGCGAGATCGATGTCGTGTGGAAATAACTAAATATATCAGCTACAGATGCTAGGCTTCTCCACTGTAGCTGGTGTCAGCTTACTATAAACACAAGCATGTTCATTCAGTGACGTAAAAAGATTTTTGTTTTGTGTAAACCTCAAGCGTGCACGTCGGGTCACATGTCGGGTCATGTCTTTAGTTTGTAGCTGTTTTAGTTTTTTATAGTATTTCCAGAATTTCTACTCTCTGATTACCGTGTTTTTCCCTTAGCGCTGTGTGCAGAGGGTTATAATCTGTCCTGTATAGGACATTTAGTTTACTGTATGATGTTCGATGTGTGCCGAATGTCTGTTATTATAACTGTGTGTGTGTGTGTGTGTGTGTGTGTGTGTGTGTGTGTGCTGCTTCCAGACCGCTACATAATAAATGTCTACACTGTCCCCTGCTGGATTGGATGTGTAATATCTCTCTCTCTCTCTCTCTCTTCTCTCTCTCTCTCTCTCTTTCTCTCTCTCTCTCTCTCTCTCTCTCTCTCTCTCTCTCTCTCTCTCTCTCTCTCTCTCTCTCTAGCTGGTTGACTGTGATAATCTTCTCACTAACCCTGACGTCCTCTGGAAACTGATGAAGGAAAATAAAACCATTGTGGCACCAATGATGCAGTCCAGAGCTGCGTACTCTAACTTCTGGTGTGGAATGACCTCTCAGGTAGTGTGTGTGTGTGTGTGTGTGTGTGTGTGTGTGTGTGTGTGTGTGTGTGTGTGTGTGTGTGTGTGTCATGGAAAAAGCATTTAAGATTTTACTGATTTAAAAAAACAATATTCTCCATCACACTGGTTCCAACTTTCTCCAGCAGCAGTTAACAGATCAGCTTTACATCATGTGTGTGTGTGTGTGTGTGTGTGTGTGTACAGGGTTACTACAGGCGTACACCAGACTATATGCCCATAAGGCATCGGTCGAGGCGTGGCTGTTTCCCCGTGCCCATGGTTCACTCCACCTTCCTGCTGGATCTGAGGAAACAAGCGTCCCGAGAGCTGGCCTTCTACCCCCCACACCCCGACTACACCTGGGCCTTCGATGATGTCATCGTGTTTGCCTTCTCTGCCCGCATGGCAGGTGTGTGTGTGTGTGTGTGTGTGTGTGTGTGTGTGTGTGTGTGAAAGAGAAAGCTGTATAAGATTGCTGGTGTGGAATTTAGCGACACTGGGGTCACCCCTCCAAACAGTTATCTGGCCTAACATACCTGTCACTGTTTTACTGATGGGACTCTCCAAAGTAAAATATTTCCAAATTGCAGACACAATGCAAACTGTTGCTAACAAGAATCAGGCTCTTCGCTGCTATAAACAGAAGCTGGCAAGATCAGCTGGTCTTCTGAAACGACAACGAAGGACTGATTTCGTGGTTTGAAAACAGTGGCTTTGATTGTATTAAATCACAGTTTTACTGTGTGGTATCACAGCTTTAACTACTGGTGTTTATACTGTCCGTGTTTGTACTGTCGATTTGTGCCGTCTGTGTTCGTTTGTACTGTCAGTGTTTTTAGCTCCCGCCCCTTGGGAGCTGTAGGAATGGGTTCCGTACGTCCGTCTGTCCATCTGTCCGTCACACTTTAGTTTCCGGACATTTACTTGCCGCGCGCTGAAGCTGGGCCTTTCAAAATTGCTATGCTTGTTCACTACTATGAGTTCTAGGCCAACATTGTGTGTGGGTGACCTTGACCTACTTTTGAAGGTCACAGAGGCAAAACTGTATATTAGGTTTCCGTACATTTACTTGCCGCACTTTCAAACTTGCTATTCTTGTCTGTATTGGCACATAATAAAAATGGTTCTTTCGCAGGAGCGTCTGGACCCCTGTGGTCTGTTTTTACCATTACTGTTTGTACCGCCGGTGTTTTACAGTCAGTGTTTGTACCGTCTGTGTTTGTATCATCTGTGTGTAAAACTCTCAGTCTTTTTCTGTTCTCCTCCAGGGATCCAGATGTACTTGTGTAACCGAGAGACTTATGGACACATCCCTGTCCCGCTGCACACCCGGTACTCTTTGCAAGATGAAGCTGATAACTTCCTGCACACGCTGCTGGAGGTCATGGGTGAGTTCCTGTTCAGGATCATACTGTCTGATCTATTTATTACTTTAACAACACCAACTGTACACTTTATTTCAACTGTACATACATCATGATTAAATATTATGTAAATATGAGCTGTACATTCATCTCTCTGTTCTTAGTAAATGGTTCTCCGGTGGAAACCTCAGTACATCTTTCTGTCCCCCCTAAGCACCCTGATAAACTGGGCTTCGACGAGGTGAGGTTAAATTTCTTTTCTGATTCAGTTCTGCACTCTGATTGGTCAGGAGGAGGTGATGAATGTTCTATAGCAGCAGCGCTGACTGTAGCGCACGTTCATAATAATTTAATTGTTCAAATACGTTATCGTTTCTATAGTAACATCGTTTTTGGTGAAGTTTTTTTTTTTTTTGTGAATGGTGTTGTAGGTGTTCATGATTAACCTGCTGAGGCGTCTGGATCGGAGAGAGAGAATGTTGAGGACTCTGTGGGAGCAAGAGATCCAGTGCAAGATCATAAAAGCAGTGGACGGAAAGTATGTCTTTCTCTCTCTCGCTGTCTCTCTCTGTCTCTCTCTCGCCCTCTCTCACACTCTCTCTCTCGCTATCCCCTCTCCCCCCTTTCTGTCTGTCTGTCTCTCTCTCACACACACAGCTGATCTTTGAGCCTTGTCTCTCACTCATGTGCAAGTCTGAGATACACCTGATAAGTATGTGTGTAGAATGTTTCACATGTCCATATTATCTCTCTCTCTCTCTCTCTCTCTGTGTGTGTGTGTGTGTGTGTGTGTGTGTGTGTGTGTGTGTGTGTATCAGGGCCCTGAATGAAAGTCAGGTCCGTGCGTTGGGGATCAGCATGTTGCCCGGTTACAGTGATCCATATCATGGCAGGCCGCTAACAAAAGGGGAACTTGGTTGCTTCCTGTCCCACTACAATGTCTGGACTGAGGTGTGTGAGTTTGTGAGAATGTGTGTGTGAGTAAGATGTGTCTGAAAATAGCCTTGGTGCCCGAAATTATGGAAAAGACTCGTGAAGTGAATTTGGGAATCTCTTGTTTAACTTCAGTCTGGTGAGTAATGTGTGTGTGTGTGTGTGTGTGTGTGTGTGTGTGTGTGTGTGTGTGTTTGTGTGTGTTGTAGATAGTACAGCGAGGACTACAGAAGTCTCTGGTAATAGAAGATGATTTGCGCTTTGAGATCTTCTTTAAAAGGAAACTGCAGAAAGTGATGCAGGAAGTGGAGGCCGAAAAACTCGACTGGGATTTAATGTAACCACACACACACACACACACACACACACACACACACACACGGCGCTTCGGCGTGTAATTGAATTTAATTACACAGCGCTGAATAATTAGTGGGATGGAAGCAGAGAGTTAATGAGCACAAAAGACTGTCTTTTTTTATGTTCAAATTAGATGCTCAGTAAACCCCAACACACACACACACACACACACACATACACACACACACATACACGCACACAATATTGTGGCGTATTGCAAAATTTTCCATATTTTTTAAAAAGCAGAATAGTAAATTAAGTATTGTTTCACATGTTTAGCTTGGTGTTAGCGTGGTGTTAGCATAGCGTTAACCAGTGAACTAACGACATCACAAGTGAGAAAATCTCAGTGTAACATTTGTAAGAAAAGATCAAACATCTTGCTTCTTGTTAGCGCGGGATAACGTAGATTATTTTTCTTTTTCTTTAATGCACGCAGCTACATCGGGAGGAAGAGAATGCAAGTGGATGAACCAGAGAAACCGGTTCCCAACATCCGCAACCTGGTCGAGGCTGACTATTCCTACTGGACCCTGGGCTACATGATCTCATTACAAGGAGCCAATAAGCTGCTGAAGGCGGAGCCTCTGAAAAAAATGCTTCCTGTAGACGAGTTTCTTCCCGTTATGTACAACAAACACCCCATGTAAGAGTTTAACACACGCGCTGTTTGTGTCTTTATTCAGTTCATGTGAAAGAGGTGTGGTTTTGTGCTGAAAGAGGTGTGGTTTTGAGGTGTGAGGGGTGTGGTTTTGAGGTGTGAGGGGTGTGGTTTTGAGGTGTGACAGGGTGTGGTTTTCAGGTGTAAAGGGTGTGGTTTTTAGGCAAAAAGACTTTGGTTTTGAGCCTAAAGGGGTGTGATTTTAGATGGAAGGGGTGTGGTTTTCAGGCAAAACGGGTGTGGTTTTAAGGTGAAAAAAGTTGTGTATTTAAGCTTATGATGTTTCTTAAGAAATTAAATCTCTTCCCTTGTCTCTGTAGGGAGGACTACATGTCTCACTATGCGGTGAGGGATCTCCGGGCGTTCTCCGTTGAGCCGTTACTCATCTATCCCACGCACTACACAGGTGACCCGGGGTATATCAGCGACACTGAGACGTCCACCGTCTGGAACAATGACACCGTACGCACCGACTGGGACCGAGCACGCTCGGAAAAGAACCGCGGCATGCACTCACGCGCTACCTCTGAACTCTGACACCTTTTCAACTTCAACTCCACCACTAGGTGGTGCTAGTGAGCACAACGCACATGGAGAGGAGTGTGCAGTGAGAAACATACTCCACCCCATCAGCAGAAAACGAGTAGCATGAACAATGTAACTTCAAAGGAACGTCAGCAGGTAGACAGCTAGCTCAGGTGCTAGCAATAAGCATTTCATTAACAGTGAATCCAGACAGTTTAAACATGTGCAGAAGTGTGAATTAAAATGGAAATCTATTTTCTGTGGTTTGGAGAACTCCGTTCTGGACGTGGTGATGCTGAGGGTCCAGAAGTTCAGTAAGTTTTCCAGAAAAAAGAAAAGAAATTACACTGTTTCACTGCTTCTTAGATAATGTGGTTAAAAGTAAAGGAAGTTTAGAGACCATAAGTATTAAAAACGGGCCGTTGACACAATAAAGGTCTTCGTTGTTGTAGAGTTGAGAAACAGCAGCAGTTTAGCAGTGTGTGATGGAATAATTTATTTTTATTATAAAATGATACAATATTGTGTTATTATTGTGGAAGAAATCAGTCAGAAGTGAACATGCAACACAGTTTGTGAGCTGTGTATTGTTTTATATTTAAAGAGTAACATACAGCGATCAGGCCATTATCATGAAATAAACCCCGACAGGGTGAAACCGAACCCCAGGGACAGGGAGCAGGTACTTACTAATGAAATCAGAGGTTCGACACCAAATGTTGATTTTTTTAAAATGAATTTTCATTGTTTTTGCCAATGATGTGGTTACATGGCATAGTTATTTCTTTATGATGGAATGTGTAATCAACCAACCAGAATTGAGTATTCAAATGAGCTGTGTAATAACTAATCCTAAAGTCTTTTATTACAGAAATCTTTTTTTTTTTTCCATCCCAATTTGTTTGGGTTCTGTTTTGGTTTTAGTAAGCTGCTGGCCTAGAACCAAAGGTCTGATGGTTTTCAGAATGATACTAATGTTAATGTTAAGATTAGTGGTATTTGTAAAAGGGTTATTCAGAGGATTGTGTTGAAATCGAATATTCCAATTTGTGACAAAAACAAAACAATTCTTATTATTAACATTATTATTATAATTGATCACTCGTAAAGTGAACTAAACTGAAATACTTGATTTCCAGCTCCAGCGTGATTCACTCGTATACTGAACACTGAAGTGTTTATCAGAACCTTTAGGTTTATTATTTCTGGATGAGTTCATCTCTGGAGAACTGATGTATTTTCTGGGAAGATTTTGGTCCTCGGTGACTTCTCTGAACTGTCCTGTTGTTTTCTTTCCAACTGTTTGGATGCTAGAGAACAAAAGTAATGAGAAGATAGAAAGAATGAGTGATTAGAAAAAGGTTAAATCTGTTACAGGAGTTTTAAATGACTTTAATACAACATTGTACTAATTTTTAGATGGTTTATGTTTTACTAACCAAAATAACCTGATGATGAGTTTCTGATTTATAATCTAGATTTTTTTAGTTATTGTTATTTTTACTTTTAAACAAAGATAGAGGTTTTGTTTAAGTTTTTGCTTGACTGATGATTGTTAAGTAAAACTAGCTTTGTATTTAGCCTGATCCTCTACTGCTGATTTTTTAACCCTATTATTTAAATTTTCTATGAATTAATTCCATTTTTTTCTTCTAACAAAATGTTTGTTTCATCCATGGCTTGGGTTTTTGGGCAAAACATTGAGTGCAGATTTTCATGAATTTTTTTGCCGGACGTGGAGCGTTGGACAAAGAAGACTTCATAAGGTTTTGAAGGTCAAATTGTGGATCAAGGAATTTTTTTAAAGGATTCTTTAACATTGTGAGGTAGGATGATTTTTTTGGAGGTGTGGTATTACAGCAGGGCCAGCTGTGTGCTTACTTTTGTTGTTATTATTATTATTATTATTATTATGCTCTTGTTGTGACAAGTGTTCACCACAGAAGGTAGAGGAGGTTGTACAGGAGGTGAACATGGAATCTAATAAACACTATTTTAGCTCACAAAACATTCGAAAACTTTAGATAACAGAAAACTCAGAAAAGTCCAGCTGGGAAACAATTTTTCAGCTTCTGAATCAACACTAAGTAAAGTTCCGCCTTGAAAAGAGCAGCCTTGTGTATTATGCCCTGGTGTATGAGCCCTGACTACTGACACTGGGAGTGGCTTAGACTGCTGCTGTCTGTAGTTTTGGTGTAATTTAAACATCGGAGGACACAACAGAACAATTTTGTTAGAACACAAACGTCTGCTTAACAAAACGCATGTGTCAGCTTTGAATACCTTCCACATCCATCCGCAGATCTGATTGGTGTTCATTCATTTCAGATACATGTGTGTGTTGTATGTTTTGTAGAATAACACTTTTATAGATTGAGTATAATCACAAGCACTTCTGTCATTATACACAACCGCAGTGACCATCAACAAAACTAAAATTACACACACCAAGAAGCTGTCTGCACGCATAACTATAAATACACACACTTGACTACCTACAGTATATATTACATGCGGTACTTTGTGTAAAGTTCTTCACTGCTGTACACAGAACCTTTTACTGATGTTAGATATAATGTACATAAAGAATTAAACACTGTGTGGTGGTGTTACAGTAAAATAATCAGTGATGGAGATGCTACAGTTTGCACCCTGATGATTATTTTACTATATATATATATATTTTTTTTTAATGCTTACTCTTACTGGGGTCGTGGGGAGGCTGAAGCCTATCTCACACACTGGGCAAAGGCAGGGTACACCCTGAACAGCTTGCAAGTCCATTGGTGGGCAACACAGACATTCACACGTACACTCTCACCTAGGGGCAATTTGGAACAGCCACTTACCCTAACGTGCATGTCTTTGGACTGTGGGAGGAAACAGGAGTACCCAGAGGAAACCCACGAAAGCACAAGGAGAACACGAGAACTCCACACAGAAACGCCCTTGCCAAGCCCGGGACTAAACCCAGAACCTTCTTACATAATTTCCTCTGGGACAAACTGTTCTGGTTCTGATTCCTAAGCACTACACCATTAGTCGCCCTCCAAGGGTTTTAAAACTTAAACCACACATATTTGCTAAATTTGATCAAATAAAATATTTATGTATTAAAGAACAATTTTATCTATTTATATTTACAGTTATCTCTGATTTTATAGCAGCTATAGACATTTATTTCTTCTTTAGATTCTTGTAAGAATTTGGCTATTAATTTAATAGGGGAATTAAATTTACATTATCAGTGTTAAGCCTGGATTATATTATTCATTGACTGAAATAATTAGTCAGTACTTAAGGCTATTGTACTTGAGACTCTTCTTTGTGCAGTTTAGAAGGAATCTCGGCTTAGTAAAAGGGAATTCGCATAGTTTAGAGAGATTAGTTAGTGAAGATCACACCATAGAACTGACTTTGAATAATCATAAGCAGAATAATCAGAGATGTCATTCATTCATTCATTTTCTGAAGTGCTTAATCCTAATTAGGGTCGCGGGGAGGCTGGCGCCCATTTCAGCCGACTCTGGGTGAGGGCAGAGTACACCCTGGACAGCTCGCCAGGCCATCGCAGGGCTAATCAGAGATGTGATTGTTATAAAATACACACATTTATTCCTAACTATATACGCAAACATTAAAATGAACAATACAACAACAGAAATGATTAAATGAATGCTATGGGAAATGGAACTGCTGTGACCCAGTTAGAAGGTAATACCGGCAATATTAACTAATGAATGGTAAGTGACCATTTGTCACAGCAACAGCGAGTCAGAGCTTAGAAAATATGAGTACAAACAGATACTGATTGTTTAAAACAGATCAACCCAGATTATTCAGAATGGATGAGCCATGGTCGCTTAGTCTGTCTGTAGTCATTGAGGAGGACTTTAGCTGAACGATCAGTAAGCTGAGGTCGGCCTGGAGAAGAGTTCTTGTCGTTGAGTCAAAGTGCAAAGATCAAAGGCTTGATGATGCTTGAAGACGTTTGTTGACACTTGAAGCTCGTCACTCGATAATCAGTGCTGTTCTGTGTTCATGAGTGCTGCTTAAATTCTGGGGTTCTGAGATGGTGAATTTAAGTCCGAAATGCATACATATTAATGAGCTGATTAATAAAAAAGCCTATATTTTGATATAAAAATTGACGTATCTGGCTGGATATATGAGTCTTCTGGCTGGTTATTTTACATGATTTACAACAATTTATCATTTACATTTACAGCAGTCGGCAGACACCCTTATCCAGAGCAACTTAAAGATTTGCTTTCTGTCAGTGAATGCATTCTGATACTGGTTCACTTGGACCCAGGCTAAAGTATGCCATCACTCTAAACTCAATGGGTATGGTTTTTATTTTATTTTTTTTTTTAAATAAACATAGTGCTACTCCAAGTACTTCCAAAAAAGGTAGGTTTTCAGTCATCATTTGAAGACACCTAGTGACTCAGATATTTGGACTAGAATAGAAAATTGCCAGAGTGCCAGAACAGAAAACTGTTTAAATGCATGTTTTCCTTGTCTCTTGATAGGAAAGACCAGTCAAGCAGTGCGAGGTGTAATAAGTGCTTTGTGGTAGGAGTGTGCACATTTTGTAGGCAAGCGTTAGAGTTTTAAATCTCATGCGAACAGCTACAGGAAGCCAGTGGACAGAGTAGTAGTGGAGTGGTGTGGGAGAATTGGCATGCTTGAAAACCAGCCATGCAGCAACATTATGAATCAGCTGCAGAGCTTGGTTGTCTTCTTGTGATACTTTTCATGAGAGCATGAGGGAGGGGCGGGGGGTGGTCTCTTATAGTTTGAGAGCTTCGTGCTGTAAAACCATCCTTGAGAGTCCAGAAATATGGGCTTTCTATATTCTCGTTAATGTACGAGCTTTAAATGCTAAGTTTGATCTGTGTAGAGGAGAAAGTTCAAGCGGATCTGCATTTCTGAACCCTACACTCTTTTTGCTCTCTTTTGAGTTTTAAAACTAGAGTCTCCTTCCATAAATGATAAATATACTGTACATCACCACAAACTTCAACCAATCAACATTTATTAACTTTATTAACTGCCCCTCTCTCTTTCTCTCTCTCTTTCTCTCTCTCTCTCTTTCTCTCTCTCTTTCACTCTCTCTTAGCCTTGGATTAAAGCTGTGTTTATTTTCAGCCAGTGCAACTAGACGTCAGTGGTGTGTGTGTGTGTGTGTGTGTGTGTGTGTGTGTGTGTGTTTCTGAGAGTGTTTAATCCTCAAAACAGGAAAGAGCTCATTCATCATCAAAGCTTTGAAGAACGCTGGTTTGTGCAGCTCCACCAAAATATATATAAAACAGGTAAGGGAGAATGAGTGAGAGAGAGAGAGGGGGAGGGGGGGGGGGGGGTCTTCTCCCCTACAGAAATGTCCTGGCTGCTTATTTGTGTTGTCATTCGGAGCTTTAGCGATCCAAAACTGCTTGTTGTGGATCAGATTAGT
>JBCNYH010000009.1:21621584-21632573 GCA_039654325.1 Tandanus tandanus
ACACACACACTCTCTCTCTCTCTCTGTCTCTCTCTCTCACACACACACACACACACACACTCTCTCTCTCTCAATCTCAAACACACACACTCTCACACACACACACTCTCTTTCTCTCACACACACACACTCTCTTACACACACACACTCTCTCTCTCACACACTCACTCTTTCTCTCTCTCACACGCGCACACACACTCTCTCACACACTCACTCTCTCTCTCTCTCTCTCTCCCACACACACACACTCTCTCTCACACACACACTCTCTCTCTCACACACACACACACACACTCTCTCTCTCTCACACACACACACACACACACTCTCTCTCTCAAACACACACACACTCTCTCTCTCACACACACACACACACACTCTCTCTCTCTCAAACACACTCTCTCTCTCTCACACACACACACTCTCTCTCTCTCACACACACACTCTCTTTCTCACGCACACACTCTCTTTCTCACGCACACTCTCTCTCTCACACACACACACACACACACACACCCTCTCTCACACACACACACACACACACACACACACTCTCTCTCTCTCACACACACCCTCTCTCTCTCTCACACACACCTTCTCTCTCTCTCTCTCTCTCTCTCACACACACACACACTCTCTCTCTCTCTCACACACATACACACACACTCTCTCTCTCTCTCTCACACACAAACACACACTCTCTCTCTCTCACACACACACACTCTCTCTCACACACACTCTCTCTCTCACACACACACACACTCTCTCTCTCTCTCTCACACACACACACACACACACACACACACTCTCTCTCTGTCTCTCACACACACACACACACACACTCTCTCTCTCTTTGAGAAAGTGTGTAATGCTTTATGAATTAGAAGAACTGAGCTGTTTATTTGTTTATAGTTTATTCGAATGTTGGACTTGGACTTGTGACAGCTGTCACATTCAGGCGGGATGTTTGGTGAGTAAAAGAGTTTTATGTGAGAGAGCAGGACTGGGTGTAGGATGATTAGTTTATTAGATAATATAAATGATTGTTAGTGTTTTACAGGATGTGTTTATTAAGCTCCCTGTGAGCCTGTAGAGCTCAGAACAAGGTCCCAGGCAGCTGTGCGCACTTCCTCCTGAGGGTTTGAGCGGATATGACTTAAAGAAAAGTGTAAATATAGATGTATATTTTTTATACATTCTTGTAAATGTTGTATAATATTTGGATTTGCACGCTCGGCTTTATAGATATTATAGAATTTTGTACACATCTTTATAATAATAATAATAAAATGTATGTTTCTTATATGAAGCCAGGCAGAGTTAGGCTCCTCCCGACCGGTTTAATCCGTGGAGTTTTCTTTCTACCCGCCTTTAGAATAATGAAGTAGTTTAATAAAGGAGCAGGAACAGGAGATTATACTCTGACCGGATTATTGTGTGACTCTCCTGATTCACCCCGTTATTATTATTATTATTATTATTATTATTATTATTATTATTATTACTGAACTCTTTGATCTGTGCGCTGTTACATTGTTTCCACTGTTAAAGCTGCAGAAGTGGATTGGGACGCGCCCTAAATGTCCTCGGGCCATGGGTTGCTTATTAACAGATCTAGAACCCACTGACTTTAAACAGGGTTCGTTTGTTTGTTTGTTTGTTTGTTTGTTTGTTTTTGGATAATTGCGCAGATCCTCTACATGCGCCATTTTAGGCTCACCCTCCCATGGGCTCTCAAAAGAGCCCAAATTCATTTGCTATGTAATCAACACAGCTGGATGAGGACCCTGGAGGGGACAGTCACAGCTGCGACACTATCAGACTAATTAAGACAGTTTGGAAATGTAAGACAGAGGCCAACTTCTGCACAGCAAACAAGTCTGCACGTGCGTGAAGTGGAAGCATGCAAGCAGATTATCTATAGCAACAACAGGATTCCTGATCATGATCCAATTTCATTCTTCATTATTGTGATTAACAAATTCTGATAAACATTATGTTTATCAATTATGGAATATATTCATCCATCCATCTGCTGACCCGCTTAATCCTACCAGGGGCACGGGAAGGCCAAAGCCTATCTTAGTCGACTCGGGAGGAGGCAGGGCCAATTAGCCTAACGCACATAGCTTTAGACTGTGGGAGAAACTGGAGTACCTGGAGGAAACCCATTTAAGCATGGGAAGAACATAGAAAATCCACATAGAAAAACGCCCTTGCTGAGCCCAGACTCGAACCCAGGACCTTCTTGCTGTGAAGCACACGAGTTAAACACAACATGTGGAGCAGGTCCCCTATCATGGAAGCTGTTGCACCCCCATGTTGCACCCCCTCTGTATCCCAGAACCATACAGGCTTTGAAGGGGATGGGGTCAGGAATACATTTACATTTACAGCATTTAGTAGACGCTCTTATCCAGAGCGACTTAGAGAAGTGATTTAAAGTCGCTATCAGTGAATATATCGAATGAAATATCACTTGGTTGCATTCTGGAACGCCAGATGCCGCTACATACCACTAAATCTTACACACTGTGACTTTAAAATAACGACAGATTTTTTGATGGTCAGTCATACTTTTGCCTTCCACTGCATTGCCAAGATGTGCCAACAGTATACCTGACCACATCTAACTTTAAGAAAAACACACCTAATGCGGCAGCATGTTCTTCCCGTGCTTCCGTGGGTTTCCTCCAGGTACTTCGGTTTCCTCCCAGAGTCCAAAAACATGCACAGTAGGCTAATTGTTTGTTCCAAATTGACCCTAGGTGCGAGTGTGAGTGTGAATAGTTGTGTGTGTGTGTGTGTGTGTGTGTGTGTGTGTGTGTGCTGGCCCTGCACAGTCTCTTAGGGCTGGGTGATACAATGTTCATATTGCAATATGATAATTTATCGATGTATCACCCAGCCCTAAGAGACTAATACAGCATATCTAAGAATCCATAAAAAAAAAAAACTTTTTTCAGTTAAAAAAAAAATCTTCATAAAATCTGTATAGATTAATATTTATGTGCATGTACTTGATTTTTCATGTCTGGTTTCCTCAGTATGTGAAGATTACACAGAACTGTTGTTCTTTCGGGTGATGATTGCTTTCTCTGTTTGGATCTGGAAAAAGAGGTCACTGATTTTCTCCAGCTCGCAGCACGACACCGGTAATCTGAAGGCCTTCCTTTTTTTACTTCCTGATATCCTCTGCTTATTACTATGCTATTTGTACTTTGCAAACTATGCATCATTGTCATAATTTATCATAACGCATACCGTAAATGGAGTTTTACCTCCGTCAGGTGGCTATGTTTTCACCTGTCTCTGTTATTTTTTTTATTTAGAGTAGGGTGAGTTACAGTTAACAAAACATTACATTTCAGCGGTATTCCGTTCATGGGATCATGTTGAAAAAAATTCTGAAATCACAAAAACCTCTATCTTTAACATGGCACAAAAATTGTAAAAATCATAGCTCAGCCAAATTTTAATCGTATTTAGTTCTAATTCCTCACAGGCATGTAGAGCACCAGAAAGATGGTGTATAAAAGAGATGACCTTGAAAGTTCAAAGGTCAAGTTCAGACATCATGATTTTGTGAAAATTGCTATATTTTGCTATATATGGGGCAGCTGTGCCCTAACTAATAGTTAGAGAAGCGGCTTTGGGACCTAAAGGTTGCTGGTTCGATTCCCTCGGCACCCTACCACCGGGCCACCACTGCCCTGAGTGCAAATAATGCGTAAATTAAAGTTTATCAGTCGCCCACTAGGGGCAAGACTTCATTATGACTATGTCAAGTCTGTCTCTAGTTATCATTTTTAATGTTTATTTTTCTTTAAATCCCTCTGTGCTTCTCACATTTAATGCCATAATGGGCAAATGTCTTAATTATTTTAATGTAATTATTGATTGCTGTGTAATATACAGTAATAGTAAATATACGTATATGAATTTTTTTACCTAATGGTTTAACTGAGTCTGTTAATGGTTTTCAATACATTTGTAGGTTGCTCATCACTTATTTATACTGCTTCATTGATACCATGTTTATTTTTATTATTATTGCTGTTGTTGTTGTTGTTGTTGTTGTTTTAGGCACAGCTCCAGCCCAGTCTCCTACCTCTGCTTCTTCTGGTTTTTCTATTGTTGTGAAGGCTGAAAACAGTACTGTTATTGTTCCTGCTGTCGTTAACAGCACATTAGCCGATCATGTTGCCCTCAACATCGGATCCAGCCCTGCATGCACTCGTATGTAAATATTAATCTATTTATGAAGAAAATACAGTATACAATAAGAATATCACCTCAACATCTAATTATTATCTAATGCTAATTGTGTAACGTTTGAGCACCTTTCTGTAGGTGTTATCGCTCAACAGTTATTCGTTACCATGGTAATAAAGTGAAGTAAAAGACAGTAATATACATGCTAATACTGAATCATGCCTCATTAGCTACAAACATAACCATGAAAACAGCCTGTGGAAATCCTGAAATGTGAATATGACTGTGGTTTAAAGTGGTAAAAGAAATTGATGACATTGACATTCTTGCTTTACACAACCGTTCCACGGTCACCTGGTTGTTTAATGTTTTTTTATCAACACCAGAAAATATTTGACTTGATTTGAGTTGAGGTGGGTTTGTGATTTTCTGCTTCATTCAGCTTTTTCTTTCTCTGTGTCTGTCGTTTCACAGCAGCATTGCCTACAGAAACCGAAAAGGAAAATTTGGGTAAATATGTGACTTAACCTACTTAGCCTTGCATATTTTAAATAAAAATCATGTATTGGGACAACATAGGACACAAGTCTACATAAACCTCTAGATACAGCCTGCTGTTTAAGGTCCACAGAATTGTATTTATGTCCAAGCATTGATGTGTTTTGATTTTATTGGATTAAAATAAAAAGTTTAAGAGATTCTTCTCAATCTCTGTCCTCTGCATCCCTCTCCATTATACCCATTGCCTGCATATCCTCTCTCACCACGTCCATTAATCTCCTCTTTATCCTTCCTCTTCTCCTTCTACAAGATAGTTCCATCCTCAGAATTCTTCTACCAATATACCCTTCATCCCTCCTCTGAACAAGTCCAAACCATCTCAATCTGGCCTCTCTCAAATTATCCTTAAACACTCTAACCTGTGCTGCCCCTCTAACACATTCAGTTCTAGTTCGGTCCATTCATGTCACTCCAAGAAAAAAATCGCAGCATCTTTATCTCTGTTCCTTTCAGCTCCACCTCCTGTATTTTTGTCAGCGCTACCGTCTCCAAACTGTGCAGCATAGCTGGTATCTGTATGGTCTTATAAACTTTTCCCTTCACTCTTACAGACACCCTTCTATCACAAATCACTCCAGCCGCTCCCCTCGACCCATTCCACCCTGGCTGCACTCTCTCCTTCACTACTCTACCACACTCCCTGTTACCTTAGTTAGTTCACCCCAAGCATTTAAATGAAATAATAATTACAGTTGGTAAGTGTTGGATACTGTATGTCGTGCGAAAGGTTTCTAAGCTCTTTATCTTCTTTTGCCCCATACAGACTTTTCTACAGAAGTTCTACAGAATTTTTTAGCGAGTCACAAAGCCAACATGAAGAAGAAAATCGAGTGTATTTTCGAAGGCAAAAAAGATTCAAAAAATAAAATACTTCTGAAGAAGGTCTACACACAGCTGTTCATCACCGAAGGAGAATTGAAGGAAGTAAACAAGGAGCACGAGATTCTGAAAATCGACAGTGCTTTCAGTGTGGAAAAATCCCAAGATAAGCCAATACACTGCAATGATATTTTCTATGGTTCCGTGATAGATACAGAAAATAAAGTTGTGTTAACCAAAGGAATTGCAGGAGTTGGGAAAACGGTATCCGTGCAGAAGTTTATTCTTGATTGGGCTGAAGGAGAAGCCAACCAGAACATAGACTGCATTTTCCTCCTTCCATTCCGTGAGATCAATTTGATTCAAGATGAAGAATTCAGTCTTCATGAATTCCTGCAGGAATTCTACCCTGAACTGAAAGAAGTCAGTGAAACTCATTTGTACAAAAATCTCCAGCTGGCGTTTATCTTAGACGGGCTTGATGAGAGTCGCCTTCATCTGGAGTTCAGTGTCTGTATGGTGAGAAGTGTACAGAAGAAAGCATCTAAGAACGTTCTCCTCACAAACCTGATTGAAGGGAATCTGCTTCCTTCCGCTCTGATCTGGATCACCTCTCGGCCCGCGGCAGCCAATCAGATCCCTCCGGAGCATGTGAGTTTGTTTACAGAAGTGCGAGGATTCACTGATAAACAAAAGGAGGAATATTTTAAAAAGAGAATTACACACGAGGAAGACGCCTCGAAAATCATCTCACAGGTTAAACAGTCTCGGAGCCTCTTCATCATGTGTCACATCCCCATCTTCTGCTGGATCACCGCTACGGTGCTTCAGGAAATGCGAGTGCAAAACGATGCTAAAGAGATTCCCACTACGCTGACTGAAATGTACATCCACTTCCTGCTTATACAGATGAACGTCAAGAACCAGAAGTATGATGACAAAGTGGAGCGAGACTTGAAGAAGCTGCTGGAAATGAACAGAGAAACAATCCTGAAACTGGCCAAGCTGGCATTTGAGCAGCTGAAGAAGGGGAACATCATGTTCTATGAAGAAGACCTGATAGAGTGTGGAATTGAGTTCAGCGCGGACTCAGAGTACACTGGGATGTGTGCGGAGATCTTTAAGAAAGAATCTGTGCTTCATGAAAAGAAGGTTTACTGTTTTATACATCTGAGCATTCAGGAGTTTCTCGCAGCACTCCATGTTTTCATCTCCTACCTGAACAAAAATGTGGAGGAGTTAAAGTTTTTCTTCAAGGACTCTCCTCCTGCAGACCCCCAGCTCCATGTTTTACTGAATAATGCTGTGGATAAAGCCAAGAACACAGGGAATGGACAACTAGATCTCTTTCTTCGATTCTTGTTAGGCATTTCACTTGAGGCTAATCAGAAACTCCTGCAAGGTATCCTTACCCAGAGACAGGTAACCAAAAAGAGCATTAACAAAGTGATCCAGCACATTAAGCAAATGCAGAACAAACCTCCGGCTTTGCCCCCCGAGACCTCCATCAATCACTTCTTCTGTCTGATGGAACTGAAAGACGGCTCCCTGTATAACCAAATCAAGAATTATCTGTCTGCTGAGAACTTTCCCAATCGAGAGCTATCCTCGTCAAATTGCTCAACTCTGGCCTACTTGATTTCGATGAATGGGGACATTTTAGAGGAACTCGAGCCGAAAAAATTCAACCCATCCACTTCCACCTGCAGGAGACTCCTCCCGGCTGTGAGGTCCTTCAGAAAAGCTTGGTGAGAGATTCCTGTCTCATTCTCTTGCACTCCTCTTTCACTCCCTGGGATTTATGCTGCTTGTCACGTTGGTTCCTTCTGATCTTTCCATCACTCACATCTCATATCGGTTCCTTTATATAGCTCCAATCGAATAATCCTGAATGTATGTGTACTGTGTTTTCAGGCTTGCTGGTTGTGAGCTCACTGAAGCGTGCTGGGAGAACGTGGCTTCTGCTATAGAGGTGGAAAACTCGGTTCTGGTAGCACTGGACCTGAGCGATAATTACAGAGTGGAGAACGGAGCAAAGATGCTCGCTCAAGGACTGGAGAGATCACACTGTAAACTGGAGATACTGAGGTCAGCAATGTGTGTTAAATAACATCTGAAATACAGCACTGCTGCTAGAGTCAGGTCCAAAAGCCATCTTGAGAAATCCTTTTATAAAAATGAAACTGAATTTGAATGAGGGTGGTATGGTGGTGTATGGTTGTGTGTGTGTTGGCCCTTCAGTTGACTGGTGAGCTGTTCAGGGCGTACCACGCCTTCACCTGAGAGAGGCTCCAGCCTCCCCATGAACCTCGAAGGATTAAGCGGTCTAGCGAGTGAATGAATGAATTTGAAATTCCTATTCAAGGCTTCTTTTCCCTTCACTCTAAATAGAGTTTTGTCTGAGGTATTGTAATAGCATGCTTTTGTGAGCCTGTTTCTCACTGTGTCTCTGAACAAAATCCACGTCACACCGTATTCGAATTTCCACCAAACTTGGTGGGGACACTACCCTACCTGAGTCTCTGAGATAACTTAATTTTAGAATGTCTAGGCCAATGGTCATGGTCGGAGCAAGGTCACAAAATTCTGAGAACGCATTTAACTTTGAAATAAATGCTGGTAGACATGCCGTAACTGTGGAACATTTACAGCATTTGGCAGACGCTCTTATCCAGAGCGACTTACAGTTATCATTTTTTTATACAACTGAGCAATTGAGGGTTAAATGCCTTGCTCAAGGGCCCAACAGTGGTGATTTAACCGCTGACTTCTGGATCAGTATCCCATCGCCTTAACCACTAAGCCTCAACTGCCACCCAACACTAATTACAAACCGTAAATGGGCTTTTAAATGCCTTGAGTGACCTTCAGAGATCAAAACCCAGTGATTTTGTAAAACCTTAATTTTGGAGAGGTTGTTTTTTTTTTAAGGTTAATGGTAATGAATCACCATTTTGAACTCTACTGTATATTTCTGCTTACTTTATTCACTCTCAAGGTTAGCCAGATGCCATTTCTCCCAGAGCAGTTGTGCTGAACTCGCTTTAGCCCTCAAATCAGTTTCATCCTCTCTGAGTGAACTGGACCTGAGCAGCAACGACCTGCAGGACACAGGACTGGAGCTGCTTTTTGGTGAACGAGAATGTAATCTACAAGTTCTCAGGTGAGTATTGAGAAATACTATATTATAGTCACATACAGAGTTTGGTTCATTAATGAAACTGATAAAATCGACGTTGTTGGCTGTGTTTTAAATCCAGGCTGTGCTGGTGTAGCCTCACAGAGAAGAGCTGCTTGTTCCTCTCCTCTGTTCTCAACACTTTGATAGAGTTGGACCTGAGTAACAATGACCTGCAGGATGCAGGAGTGAAGCTCATTTCTGAAGGACTCAGCAGAGAACAGTGCAAGCTGCAGAAACTGAGGTTAGTTTTTAAAGTAAGAAAATAGCTGCCATGTGCAAGTGCACTCAGCGCCAACAATATATGCAGAAGTAACAACAAATTCGAGCTTATGGCTTTATGACATTTGCTTAAGTCTGGAGCTCTGGAGTTCCATTAATACTCCTTCACTGAACTGTGCTGGTCAGGATGTTGATTTTATTTCATCCTTTTTTAGGCTGTCTGGTTGTTTGGTGACAGAAGAAGGATTTACTTTCCTGGCATCTGCTCTGGGAATGAACTCCTTATCAGACCTGAGATATCTCGATCTGAGCTACAATAATCCAGGAGATGAAGGAGAACAGATGCTCTCTGGTCTACTGAATGATCCGAACTGCAAACTGGAGAAACTCAAGTAAGATTTTAGGTCTCGAGTACACTGTAGTTCCTCTACTCCAGCTTTTACACACCATGTCTTCATGCAGCTCACTTTGTGCACAGGGGGATTGCCATGCATGAACATTCATAGACATTGTGTACCTCAAACGTTTTTTGTAACAGATTGGGGAAGGTCAGAATATGGGTGTGGTGATCACGTGAATAATTGTTTGCGCAACATACATCGAATCATACAGTTAATTGATCAGTTAGTTTCCATTTATTGTGGGTTTTCTGAAATCAGCACAGGGTATGATTATACATACAAAATTAAAATATGCTTATATACCCACTTGGATTAATAATCCAGTGTGGCTGAAACTTCCCAACTGTCATTGAACTAATACCAAGGCCAGGTCATCCGCCTCACAGCAAGAAGGTCCTGGGTTCGAGTCCCGGGCTCGGCGGCGGTGTTTCTGTGTGAAGTTTGCATGTACTCTCCATGCCTGCATGGGTTTCCTCTGCGCTCTCCGGTTTCCCCCCAGAGTCCCAAGACATGCACGTTAAGAACATCCAAATTATCACCCTCAGCTGAAAGGAAATCGGTCAGAGGGTCAGGAGCAACACAAGAACCATTAACGCACAGGCCTGCTATGAACTGGAACCTGGAGGAACACGAGTCTGATACAGTCAAGCAAAAGTTTCCTTGCCGTAGACTGAGAGGATAAAAGATAAGAAAGAACTCCTGATCCAAAACCTTCAGACTCGATTAAAAGGTTACAGCTGACCATAAAGAAAGAGGATGGTTTTATGGTCAGATGAGATAAAGATGGAGTGGGTTTTGGTTACAGAGTGTTAACCATAACCTCAAAAAAGTGTTAGCATAACCTCAATCCGTCAGCTAGGCCGAAATGAAAATTTCGACTAATTTTCTTGTAGAAGCTTGGTCATTGCTACCGAAAGCATGTAGTCACAATTTATGTAAACATTTTTACAAAAACGTATTATTATACCTCAACTTATTCAAGAACTGTAACACGTATGTATATATGTATATTCCCAAGCCTTTGGTTTGGCATACGTTGTTCTCCAGTGTGTAGTCTCTGGTAGTTTTGCCTTGTCCTGTATAATTTTGTTCCTTTTTTATTTTAGAAAAATAACAAAGTGCAATAATGCCAGAACATCAATGTCCACAGTGACGTTAACGTCCATGATGACAGTAACATTCATGATTGTGATAATGTCTACGACGGTAATGTCCATGATGGTAGTATCTATGACGGTAATGTCCATAACGACGGTGACATTCATGATGACAATAATGCCCATAACAACGGTAATGACCATGATGATAGTAATGTCCACAATGACGGTTATGTCCATGATTATGGTAATGTCCTTGACAACGGTTATATCCATGACAGTAATGTCCAAGATGGTAATGCCCATAACAACGGTAATGACCATGATGACAGTAATGTCCACAATGGCAGAAATGTCCATGATGACGGTAATGTCCATGATGACGGTAATGTCCATGATGACGGTAATGTGCATGACAATAATGTCCATGATGACGGTAATGTCCATGATGACGGTAATGTGCATGACAATAATGTCCATGATGACGGTAATGTCC
>JBCNYH010000009.1:21717348-21728252 GCA_039654325.1 Tandanus tandanus
TATTCTGGAGAGAACATAACTTTTGTGCAAAGCGTCCTAGATTACTGAAACTTTTGGGTATAATCATACACAGACATTGTAGGAGTAATTAAGAAGTTTATGGGTTCTGTTTTTTTGGGTCACCCTGTAAATATTTTTTATTTTTCTGTTGTGTTTGGGCATGCATTCAATATTTCGTATGCAGTATCACCGCCTGTATAAGATAAAGTGTTGCTCAGTGTTGTGAATTCACCTGGTGCTCAACGTCGTTGTTTCCTTTGTGTGCTCCTGTATTGTTTTTTTTTTTTTCTCTTTAGTTTATACCCTGGTTATAATCAACGCTAATCGCCAGATCTTTGCCTGTTTTTTTAACTGCAATAGGAAGGGAAAAGGGGTGTGAAATAAATGAAGGAATGGAAACTATAATGTAAATCACATCTCAGATAACAGCGTCAATGTATCTTGACTTTAATTATAGGAACTGATTGTTCTGGCCAAGTCACACATGTTTAGTAACATGAAAATATCTACATATATACATTTTATTGTTATATTTATATTATAAGGTGTAAAGGAGCAGGTTAAGAAGTTACAAGATACTGTACACAAACACAAAGACCTTTAATGATGCAGAACAAAAATAAGTATATACATTACAAGCTTGATAACAGTGTAGGCACATCAGATGACCAAAAGGGGGCGGTATATACATTTACATCTCACCTTTTTGCTCCTCAGGTTCTCATTTAACTGCAGCAGGATTGCTCTCTCTCATTTACTCACCCACACACACACTGTCTCTCTCTCTCTCTCTCTCTCTCTCTCACACACACACACACACACACACACACACACACACACACACACACACACAAAGATATTTGTTCTTTGGAATTAGAAGTGAGAGAGCGAGTTACACTACATTCTAAGTATACATTTCTTCACACTCACACACTCACACACACACACACACACACACACACACTCAGTTCACTTAGCTGATGTACCTGGCATTTTTGCTATAAATACATATTTGGACACAGATCACAAAGATACCATAAAGCTAAACTGTTTGTGTCTAATGGACTAGCAAGAGATAAACCCCACCTTGGTCTCGTCTGTCTCATAAAGCGCTCATTGAGCCAAAATCTTGAAGCCTGTAGCCTTGAAGTAGCCCTGAGGAGGTACTATTAATCCCTGAAATGAACAGTTATGGCCCTGGTTTGCCCGAGCCTGCTCGGCTCTGGAGTGATAGCGGGAAAAGCAGCTATTTGCGCCTTAACACCGATCTCTGATGGACTTAAATGTAAGTGATGATTAATTCAAACTAAACAAGTCTAAAAGTGTTTAAGTAGCACACCAAAAAAGCAGTAGCTTCCCCGTCAGACGCGTATTCAAGTACAACCGATTCAAGAACCAACTCGACTCCCAACGCACTCTCTAAAGAAACCTCAAGGACATGTTTTGTAGATGTGGAGTACAATGTAAGAAGGTCCTGGTTTCGAGTCCGGGGGTTGGCGAGGGCGTTTCTGTGTAGAGTTTGCAGGTTCTCTCAGCGCTTGTGTAGGTTTCTTCCTGGTACTCCGGTTTCCTCCCACAGTCCAAAGACGTTCTCATCAGGCTAACTGGCTGTTCCAAATTGCCTCTAGATGAGAGTGTAAATAGTTGTGTGTGTGTTGCCTTGTGATGGTCTAGCGAGCTGTTCAGGGTGTCCCCCACTTTCACCCAGTGTTGGCTGAGATAGGCTCCAGCCTCCCCACGAACCTAGTAGGATAAAACGGTTTAGCAAATGAGTCAGTAAGTGATAATCTAGTACAATGTGACACACACGTGCTGATCATGTATTTGGGGTTTGTTCCAACATCTGTGAGTCAACCTGGTCTCTGAGACTGAACTTCTCCGTATGAGAGACAGAGAAAGAGAGAGATTGTCTGAAGCTTGATGTGTGTGTGTGTGTGTGTGTGTGTGTGTGTGTGTGTGTGTGTGTTTGCACTTTAGCTTGAGGCCCAGTTTATATCAGGTGTGTCCTTGTAGCCTAAGGGCTCTTCAAACTGTCCTTAAACCACTCCTCCCAACCACACACACACACACACACACACACACACACACACACACACACACACAGGTTGCCAGAGCCGGTTGTGCCAGTAGAGAGGGAGAGAGAGATTCAGTAACAAATGACAGATGAGTTTGAGACATTGTGATGACGGAGGATCTGCTCTGAAATATTAATAAAATAAAAATGATTCCTTGTTCTTGACGCTGACGTGATTTAACACCAAAATTCTTTCACTTCCCAGCAGGTAAGAATAATTTCATAATTATAATAAATGTTATTCTTTTTGTTATTTTTGTGTATAATTTATATCTCACTGGATTTGTATATTAAAAAGGGTTCGGGGTCAAAGGTGAAGGGGCGTTGCCTCGCATTTTTTATTTATAATCAATTTACTCTTTTCCACTTTACAGAAACTTTTGTTTCAGGGTGTTTTGTGTAGTTTAGGATTCACTTGTACCTTGTGGAAGCCTGTTAAAGAGTTACGGGTTCTCAATTTCATTAATCAAAAAAGTCATTTAAATATTAAAAAAATTAAGATCATAACCTTGATGCCATAAGAAGTGTTATTGTCCTTTAAAGATCATTTTTAATGCATGTTTCATAAACATACCAAACAAAGTATCTCGGAATACAGGTGAGGTACCTGTATGAGGTGAGGTGTGTTTCTAATGCACACTACAATACAATCCTATTGAACACAGACCGCATAAACAATCTCCGATATTTTATTATCACAACCAAAGCTAAACTCAGTAGTTTTGATAGCTGGCCATTGAAAGAGGTGTGACAGTAAGAACATCTTGGGCATCTTGGCCAACCTGAATGATGACTTCTTGTGAAAGAGTGTGACAGGGTGGAGCAATGGAGCTGAGGATTGTATGAATAGGTAGTGACATTTTTGGGCATTCAGACTGAAATGAATTGGTTTCCAGTGTTGAACAGCGAGGGGTCTGGACATATGGAATATCTGGTAAATTAAAAGACGGAGCAGTGCATAAGGCTCTGCAGGTGGGATGTCCCAGGGAAGAGGCACCCCTCTCTGTTGTTGTTTTTTTTTGTTTTTTAATGGCGACTGTGGACTGTACTAGCACATTATCGCCACTCTTTGGTCTGGACTTCTCTAAATCATATTTGTGTGTGTGTGTGTGTGTGTGTGTGTGTGTGAGAGAGAGAGAGAGGGAGTGTGTGTGTGAGAGAGAGAGAGAGAGAGAGAGAGAGACTGTAACATCATCACAGAGAATAGAGGTTAATCAGTAGGTGATGTCACAGTACATGCACATTAGGCTAACTGCCTGTTCAAAATTGCCCCAAGGTGTGAGTGTAAGTGTTAATGGCTGTGGGTGTTTGCCCTGCGATGGAATAGCGAGCTGTTCAGGATGTACCTGCCTTTGCCAAGAGTTAGTTGGCTGAGATGGGCTCCATCCTCCCTGCCCCATAGTAGGATTAAGAGAATCGGCAAATGAATGTATGAATGAATGAATGAATGAAGGATTCGAAGAAGCTACTTCTTGGACTGGTAATGTTAAACTGCCCCTAGGCATGAATGAACATCCCACCGAAGGTGTATTCCCAACTCATACCCAGTATTCCTGGGACAGGTGCCGGTTCACCAGGATAAAGCAGTTACTGAAAATAAATAAATTAACAAAATTAGTCCCCCAGCAAGCAGTAAAATCTAGCTACTCTGACAAAGAAAGATCCTGTAGGTTCAAACAGGCCTCAGGTTGGTTTCACTCATGCAAATAACGCTCTTTGGGCAAAACACAAAGTGTAAAAACCAGCAAAACCCTCATCTTCATAATTGCTGACACTTATAGATGTCAGCAGTCATCGCTTTGTTGCTTCAGGCAACGGTTAGCAGGATTAGCTATAAGTACCTTTGGGTCAAGTTTCAGTTGTGCTAAAATCTTTATTCAAATACATGTTTCAGGTAGTGGCAGGTCTCACTTCATGAACTGAGACCTTTATTATATTCATGTTTTCAAAAAGATCAGAGTCCCAGGCTTGGGGAGGGTGTTTCTGTGTGGAGTTTGCATGTTCTCCCCATGCCTCCAAGGGTTTCCTTCAGGTACTCCAGTTTTCACCCACAGTCCAGAGACATGCACATTAAGCAAACTGGCTGTTCCATATTGCCCCTAGGTGTGAGTGTGAATGGTTGTGCGTGCTGGTAAGCAGTTCAGGGTGTTCCCCGCTTTAGCCCAGAGTTGGCTGAGATAGGCTGCAGCCTTTCCGCAACTCTAGTATGATTAAACTGTTCGTGAAAATAAGTGAGTGAATGAATGAATGTCTTTCATTTCTTTATGCAATTTGTTTGATAATGTTGTTGTTGAAACATGTTTTTTCCTCAGAGTGACTGACAATGGAGACTGTATACATAAACTGTTGAGTGATAAATGGACTTGCTGTATATCCAGACTCCTCCCATCCAAGTAGTCAACCTGAAGTATAAACCAACTTGTTTCCTGAATATATTTTTGGATTCATTACCCTCAAAATGTCAGCACCGACTAAAGAATGGAAACCAAAAAAGCCTCACTACATCCCTCGCCCACCAGGTAAACCCTTCAAATACCACTGCTTTCAGTGCCCGTTTACCTGCAATGAAAAGTCTCACTTGTTCAACCACATGAAGTATAACTTGTGTAAGAACTCCCTTTCACTGCTTTCTAAGCAAGGCAATATCTCCCTAAACACAATGAAACCTAATGTTTCAGTGCAAGCTGATGATTTCAAAGAAGCCCAGCTGACAGATGCAGACAACCCCCGACCAAATAATGAAGACAGGTGTAACACACCTGAAAAAGTCTCATTACCTCCGAATGAGCTAGAACCAAAAACGAATACAGATCTATTAATAACCAAAGCATCATCCAGGACTATTGGTGTGACAACTGCATCATTGAGCAAGGCAACACCACATACCTCTGCCTTTCAAAACATACCACGCTTTCAGGAAGACCAAACGTCAACCAGTCCTCAAGCATCAAAGTCTCTCCAACATCCAATTCTTTCCATACACAACCCAATTTCTGTTCATAATTCATTTGTTGACTTTGAATCCCAAAAGCTGGCAAAAGAAACAGAACCTTTGTACCAAGGTCTGGAGTATCCTTCTTATGCCTTCCACTACAATATATACCCTATACACACCGCATATTCACCCTATTTCCCTTGTGCCAATTATGGCAGTCATCTCTCTTCTTCATATTGTAGTCCATACATCATGGATGCTCTATCACCTGGCACCCACCCACTCTTACCGGGGCAACTTCTTCCCATCCACTCCATCCCTAGACTCCACAATCCCACTTTAGAACAATCTTATAGTTTCTACCATTCAAGTCCAACTCTTAGCATGTACCGCCTTCCAGACCCGACCATTTTAACCTCCTGGGCTTATCCAGAATCAGGCCAGTCTATAAAGGCTACATCAAGCCAACTTTCAACACCTGATGATTTACAATATCGTTCATACACAATGGCTCAAAAAGAGTCTTTACTTGGGCAGGAACCTGGGAGCGAACCAAACAATGTACAAACAAGTTCCAAATTTGCCAGTTCACCAATTGGATCACCAGCTGACCCGAGTCCAACAGATTACTCCCAGAATGAATCAGATTCCCAGAAACCACTGGATGTGCCCTGGCATGACCAATCAGAAGAGTCCAACACTAAGACACTCTCAGCAGAAGATGAATCAAGACAAGGCAACTGCACAACACACCGGGACAGGTAAGATACTAACTTTTGGAATTCTTTACTTTGTAAAAATGTTGTATACTGACTAACGCGTTTTACTCTGTTTACTGGGAAATAAAGTTCAGCAGAACAGGAAGAAGAGGCAGATGATGATAATGATGATGATGTGGCTCCACTGAACCTCACAAAGAAAGAAGCTGCTCATGCAGTTCCTTTAAACCTCTCACAAAAATCAACATATGATGCCCCTACAGCACCTCATACACAAGGTGAGATTAAAAACTCCACCTGGGGAATTACGGATGCCGATTCAGTGAAAGAAGAAAATGATGATTCGACAGACGAGCAAAAACGGACAGCGGCATTTGCATTGTGTCAGCTGGCCCAGTGGAACCCGTCAGAACAGACGGGATGGTTGGAGACAAGTACACGCTTGAGCAGGTACACAGAGACTAGCGCTAACAATAACTGCAGAACCAGTCATTCAGCAGACGTTCCTCAATCTGACCAAATTTCGACTGAACAAAGTCACAAAACGGTCTCTGATAGCACAGAAACAGACCAGGACAATCCTACTTCTACATTTCCTGATCCAAAATCTACCGAGGATGTTAACTGCACCACACCTCATCCTGAAGGTACAACAGTTATTATTTCTGAAACCAAAACAGAACGTCAGACAAAAGATGGAAGACGTGGAACACGGAATGCAAAGAGAAGGAGATACTCGGTTCCTAGTGATCGCATTCTAAGAAAAAAAAGACTTCGCTGTTAATTTCTGAACTCTAACATTTGACTGTAAAACAAACTATTCTTCACACTATAACAAATTGAAGGAATGAACATGATCGAAGTGTAAAAGTCTGAATATGCACAAAACTCCTGATGAACAGACTCCTGGGGTTCAAATTCAAAATGCCAGGTTATCTTCTCACTAGCTTAGATATAAAGAACCAGAGTGAATGCTAAATGAATGCTAACAAGCTGTGCGTTAGCTGTCCGTATGGTCTGCGAATTCCAAACCACTGATGTCTTTACACTGACTGGATGTCATCCTGGTCACATCCCTCAAGTCAACATATAGTTTTCACCCAAAAAGTTTCCCAAGTCCCAGGAAATGTCCTCTCTTGGGTGGACAAATGAAACCAAATTTTCTGTATGCTGGCAGTCTGTTATAGTATAAATGCCCCATAAAGGTAATTCCATTCATGAGTGAATATCTGATGTGTTTATCTTCCATTATCAGTTCATTCTGGATCAATATAAAGGTTTCCTAGTGAAACCACCCCAGCTCACTGGTTTAGTATCTCTGTACTACTGTATAAATACTACTGTATTTGTTTACAGTAACAATAACGAGTGGAACGATCTTGTGCATGTGTGATAACTTGGCAGTGCAACAGCGATTGGTAGAAAGAAGAAAAGTCTGAGATTAAGTGTTAAGAAACAGAAGAAGGGAAACGATTTCAAGAGAAATAAAAAAGATGGTGATGTTATTAATATCACGGCGCCGGTCATTAACAGGAGGACACAAACGGTTTCAGAAAGACATTGTGGATCCGATTCCATTTTATTTCCAAGAGATACCACTGTACTTCATCTTTATTTAATCTACCTGGGAACTGAATGGAAACTTTAAGGCACTGAGAAAGAATGGAAAGCTAGAGTTAATATAAGAGATGTATCTTTTTTAAAAGTACCTGAATGTATGATCATCCAGCAAACGGGGGGAAAATTTAATCATGAAAAATAAGGAAATTGTATATTTACTTAAATAAAATTCATTTGTACCAATATTTTTATAAAAACTATACAAAATAAATAAACCTAATAATTACTAAGTTTGGTTTAATTTACAATGAATCTGAATTGTGTGGATATTGTGTGGATATTGTGTGGTTACTTCCTGGTTAATTTAAGTGTCCATATCTTTAAGTACAACTTAACAGGTAAAGGTTTAATAAGTGATTCAGTTAAGTTTGTTAAAAGACTCGTTATGTTTCACTTAATCCAGAGCGGTGTGTGGTTTCACACTTGACTGCTTGCACAACCCACCCAAGACACACACACACACACACACACACACACACACACACACACACTCTAGCAGGTGCACCTGAAACCTGCTAAATTATAATCATCACATTGTACGGGTATGGACATGTTTGGCTGTACAACCGTTGAGTTTCTGTTTCTCCAGTTTCTTTACCTGAACATGTTTACTGTGTTTTATAACCGCTATTAACATAATATTAAACAGAGATGCAGTATACAGCAGCTACCTTCACCAGCCTCTCCTTTTTCTCTTTCTTGATGTGAAGACATAAAAAAATGCAGCTTGAAACGTTCGAAAAGTAAGAAACTAAGATGTGTAAATTCCTCTGGTCTCAGGATTTTCCTCTATGAAACAGAATACCTTACCTGTGTCAAGGTTATAACAACAACAACAACAATAATAATAATAACAATAATAATATAAATAATAACAATAACAACAACAAAACAACAATAATAATACTAATAATTTATTATTATTATTATTATTATTATTTAGGGCCAGCTGTGGTAAAAATGGTTAGAGAAGCAGGTTTGAGACCTAAAGGTCGTGCCGGTGGAGAAGTGAGCTGCACCTTCCCTTCCTTCACCTTCATGGCTAAAGTGCCCTTGAGCAAGGCACCGAACCCCCAACTGCTCTCCGGGCACCACTGTGTGGCAGACCACTGCTCCGAGAGTGTGTGTGCTCACTCTTTACGTGTGTGTGTGTTCACTTTGGATGGGTTAAATGCAGAAGCACAAAAATTTCCCTTGCATGATTAATACACTATATACAAAAGAAATAAATGAAAAATTCCATTAGTCATTCATTAATTTTCTGAACCACTTAATCCTAATTAGGACATCCATCTCACCCGACACTAGGTCATTATTACTTTATTATTATAATAATAATAATAGTAGTAATAATAATAATAATAATAATAATAATAATAATAAGGGCCTGATGATGTACGCCTCTCCGTGGTGGGCCTAGATAGGGGAACTTTGTTCCCTAAACTGAATGTACATCAGGCTGACCTGTAGGGCTGACCCCCCGAATCTGGTGTATTACAGGGTTACTGCAAGACAAGAGGAAAATATCAACCTTACAACAACCCAGTCAACCTATTTCCAGTGATATAACCGACCTAACCGGAAATGGGAATTCACCCAGAAGGAGGCAAAGAACCCGCCCAAGAATATCTTGGACAAACCATCTGAAGAGCACACTACTTGAGTGTGCCAAAGCGACTGGATGGCCTAAAAATCCACACATCAACGGCAAGTTGCTCAAGCAACATTGGGACCATACCAACCCAATGTATGCTTACCTGCGGATGCGGGAGGTCAGGTACCTTTGCAAGAACCCGAAGTTTTGGCAGCAGCAGACAGGGAACTTCAAATGGAGGCTCACATCATATTGACACCAACTGATGCTGATGCCCCTCCGTCCAATCTGGAAATTTCCCCTGGCCTCACAGCTCTTTCGGAAAATGTCCCCTCTCAGCAGCCTTGTGATTTTTCTGATGACCCTATCTATATTTTGTTTCATTCTTTCAATGATAATTTAATTGCGTCTCCATTTGATAAACGAAGGCTAATAAAACAATTAAATTGAACTTTCCCACAAAGTGAAATTCAAAAATTAAATGAAATTATTTCTTTGACATTGTCTGCCGATTGCTCTCTTTATGACATTGACTGCTGTGTGTATGCTGCTGCCCGAAAACATTACTTGAATAGTCTAAAACTTACCACCGTAACCTCTCAATGTGCTGGATTGACTACAAAAAAGCTTACGACTCTGTCCCTCACGGATGGATTCTGAAGTCTTTACAGTGTATCGGTCTGCCAGAAAAGTTACATATTTTTCTCAAGTCTTTAATGAATTGCTGGTCAACTCAACTTGAGATGTACGGTGATGGACAGATTAAGACTTCACAGTCTATTCCAATAAATCGGGGTATTTTTCATGGTGATTCCTTCAGTCCTTTGCTTTTTTGTTTGTCACTCAATCAATTGAGCTTTTTACTCAATCGGGAGGAGGGTTACCATCCCGGACCGCCAAAGCACAGATCTCCAACACCCCTTACTCATCTTCTTTACATGGATGACATCGAGCTGCTTGCCAAAGGAGAATCCAACCTGGAAGATCAAATTCTCCTTGTCGAGTCCTTCTCAAATGACATTGGCATGACCTTTGGTCTCGACAAGTGTAATGTTCTTCACTTGAAACGTGGCAAGCCTAGCAATGAAGGATCACTGTTACTACAAGGGGGAGGAATGATTGAGCACCTTGTGGAAGGCCAATCCTACACGTACTTAGGGATGCAAGTGCGAGACAAGCTTCAGAACGCCCACATTAAAGACAAGCTATTTATACGAGTACAAATCTCGTCTGAAAAAGATCTGGAGTTCTGACCTGAATGGTAGAAACAAAGTCAAAGCCACAAACACTTTTGCAGTGCCCGTCCTTTCTTATTCTTTTGGTGTTCTTGATTGGACAAAGGATGACATCATGGGTCTTGACCGCCTCACAAGAAGGATCATGGCTGACAACCGAGCTCACCACCCTCACTCTTCACTTAACCGTTTATATATGCCAATCAATTCTGGAGGGCGAGGTTTGATTAATGTGGAAGCTCTACATGATCGAATGCTGTTTTGCACTTTTGCACATATTTATTTTTCAGATGATCCTCTGGTGAAGCACGTCAAGATTCATCATGAAAGCAAGGACTTCCATAGCTTTCTGAAGCGTGCAAAGGGTGTTGCACAGGAACTCAACATTGTTTTTGATTATGTTGATAGTGAGGTACTGCTGGACGGTACTACGATGGGTGTCAACCAAGTGAAGTCAACCATGAAAACAGCTCAGAATCACAAGTTTGTGGAGAAACTGTCTGAGAAGCCACTACATCGTGTTTACATGCAGTGTGTGGATCAGGACAGTAACTCTGACTCCTTTGCTTGGATGAAGTTGGCTGGTCTCAAAAGTGAAACTGAGGGCTTTCTTTTTGCTGCTAAGGACCAGTCACTTCTTACCCGCAACTGCCAGCATTTTATTTATAAAGAAAATGTGTCTCATTTATGTCGCATTTGCAATGAATTTAGTGAGACTGTCCAACAC
>JBCNYH010000009.1:21751241-21768161 GCA_039654325.1 Tandanus tandanus
ATACAGAAAGAGATGGAGAGACAGCAAGAGAAAAAAAAAGAAAGAGAGGGAGATTGAGCATGAGAGAGAGAGAAAGAAAGAGAGAGAGAGTCAGAGAGAGAGAGAGACGCAGAGACACAGAGAGAGAGAGTCAGAGTGAGAGAGAGAGACAGAGAGAGAGACAGAGTGAGGGAGAGAGAGACAGAGAGAGAGAGAGAGAGAGTCAGAGTGAGAGAAAGAGAGACAGTGAGAGAAAGAGTCAGAGTGACAGAGACAGAGTTATATAGAAAGAAGAGGGAAATACAGAAAGAGATGGAGAGACAGCAAGAGAAAAAAAAAGAAAGAGAGGGAGATTGAGCATGAGAGAGAGAGAAAGAGAGAGAGAGAGAGAGAGAGAGAGAGTGAGCGAGAGAGAGAGACAGAGAGAGAAAGAGTCAGTGAGAGAAAGAGAAAGAGAGAGAGAGAGAGAGAGAGAGAGAGAGAGAGAGAGAGAGAGAGAGAGAGAGTGGGTGTGCTGTGTGTAATCTGAGTGTAAATGATTGTTGATAATTAAGATTTGTATTTAATGGAGTATAAATGCTGTAATTTAATATAATCATAACGATAAATCTTCTCTCAGCTGAAGTGAGTATGGGAAGATTAAGACAGATAGGGAAAAAGAAAGACAGTCAGAGAAAGAAAAGAGTGTCAGGGAGGTTCACTCGAAGTTTTAAACACAGTCGAGAGGTTGTGGAATCAGGACTGAATGATGTACTCGAGTCTGGGTGGATTTAAACCCTGTTCTGGAGCTGGGCGCGGTGTGAGGGCCGCTACACGCCTGAAATGAGGAGAACCGAAATCACACATGGACACAAACGTTTTATTATATTTTATTAAACAAAACCTAAAGACTTTTAGTGTCCTGTACTTATCTTCAAGTAAACAAACTTCACTCAAAGTTGCAGTGTTAAATTAAGTCTTGAATATGTAGAGTCGGGTGGCACAGTAGTGCCGTAGTGGTTAGCAAGAAGCCCATGGGTTCAAGTCCCCGGTTTGGCGAGAGTGTTTCTGTGTGGAGTTTGCATGTTCTCCCCGTGCTTGAGTGGGTTTCTTCCTGGAACTCTAGTCTCCTCCCACAGTTCAAAGGCATGCGCATTAGGCTTTCATATCCTCTAGTTGTAAGTGCGAGTGTGAATGATTGTGTGTGTGCTACCCTTCGATGGACTGGTGAGCTGTTTAGAGTGTACCCCGCCTTCGCCCAGAGTCGGCTGAGATATCCCTGCTAGTAGAATAAAGTGGATTGCTGAATGAATTATTAGATATGTAAGGTCAGTTCCCAAAAAATATTGGCACCTTGGTGAATGGTGGGGATGGTGGTGTAGTGGTTAGGGTGCTGGGCTGATTGTCGAGAGGTCATAGGTTCGAATCCCATTTAAACACCCACTGTGCTAAGACCCCTGGACAAGGTCTGTGTGCCTCTGTCCACCCACCAGAATAAATGGGCACCAGTGAAAAAATAAAATAAAATATTGGGAAGGTATGAACTCCTCCTTCAGGAGGAGATAAACTCCTAGTCGCTACACACTGGGGAACCTGCGGATAAGCTCCAGCCTTATGAGCCTGTAGGCCCAGGTGTAAAAAGCCAAACAGACTCACCTTACCCGGTGAATGGGGGTAAAATTGCTTTGCAAATATTAGAGAAATTAATCTTCGATGAAAGTAAATTTACTCTTTAAGAAATAATAGAGTTATATACACGCTCACCTTCATAAGTATGGGTAATTTATTGGAGCCAGATGACCGAGTGTGCATGTGTTTGGAATGTGGACTATAAATAATGTGTTTGTTGGTGAGTTCAGTTCATTGTGTGTGTGTGTGTGTGTGTGTGTGTGTGTGTGTGTGTGTGTGTGTGTGTACCTGTTGGCGTAAAGTGTGTCGGTATCTTTGCAGTAGTTCTGGATCGATGTCAATCTGTGGTTCTATGCTCTCTGTGGTTGCGTTTATTGGGGTGGAGGGCGGCTGCATGTTCACCTCCTGCTCAACATCCACCACTTTCTCTGGTTCTTTGGACTTCTTGTTCCGGCCACGCCCCTAAACCACCCACCCACACCCACACACACACACACACACACACACACACACACACACACACACAGATGGTGTAACTCTGCTGTAATATGCTGCCCCCTGCTGTTTCTTTACTCTCATTGCAGCTCCTTACCTCAGGTGCTTTTTCCTTGGCTGCAGGTTTGGCTGAACCTTTCTTCTTGTCCTCCTTCTTTTTACTCGCTGATGCTGCTTTTTTTTCCATCTCCTCCTCCTTTTTACTCAGTGTCGCTGCTTTACTTTCCATCATCTCCTCCTCCTTCAGCTCATCCCCTGTACAACAGAAATGTCTGAGTACTTAATATGTGAACTAATCAGAAGTGTACAGGAATGAGTGTGAATGAAGATGTGTCCCGGCCTTAAAAGTCCCCACGATGTAAGAAATACATACGCTTAAGTGTGCGGATTTTTATTTAGTTAGTTAGTTAGTTTGGGTGGTCTGTTCAGAAAATAAAATATGTTTTTCTTACATCTATCACTTATTATATTTAAAAAAAAAAAAAAAAAAAAAAAACATTTTTTGCTCTCGACTTTTTTTTTCTTAATTATTTCCAAAACCTGCATGTTCCTGCTTCTAGATCATCTACCATCTCTGTCCTAATTCCTAATTCATTCATTTAGTAACAATCTACTGTGAGCCAGATCACAGCGAGCTGTGCAGTCTGTCTCTAACTACAGTATGTTCTGTCCTAGGTCACTAGATATTAGCCGTTGTGCACTCTGATTGGCTAATCTACTCCTAGCGTAGCAGCCTATATCCTATTAAATTAAAATACACCACAGAAAGAAAATAGAAGCAGTTATGTCTCATTTTAAGCTAAAAGCTAACGCTGTCTGTCCTTTTTTTTTTTTTTTTTTTTTTTTTTTTTTTTTTTTTTTTTTTAGCGTTTATTCAAGACCGATTCAGTGAAAAGGCCATTCCAACTTTTGGAATGAAAGTATTTAACTGTTTTTAATTTATTTTTTATTTACAATAATTAAACAGTTTTCTCCCCCCAAACAAACACAATTTTATCAGCTTTCTGCGACGAACAGGCTTTCATTCTTTGTTATAGCTTAATGCCGATGTCTACAGCAGAATGCATCGTACCCGTAAACCGGAAGTGACACTAGTTACTACTGGTAGTTTCACTAGCAAACTGGAAGTGATGCCAACACCGGGTTCTTCCGTCTAAACTAATTTGTCGAAAAACAACAAAATATGCAGTAGAATTAAAGTTTTTGATAGTAGGAACAGATTTTAAGAATAAGAATAATTCAAGACTGATAAGAGAACAGGCATCCACCTAAGCAGCTAGCTCGGTGCTAACCTGTTCTTCTATAAAGTATTTTATAGTAAAAACATATATATATATATTTTAAATTTTCATGAATTTTAATACAATAATTGAACTTAGCAATTTTTTTTACTTTAATGTAGCTTTAAATGTTAAACTGTCACCGGTTCATACCTCTACCATACGTCAGTTGGTGATATTTCTACCAGTAGATCCGCCCCAATCAACTGATCGTGCTATTGTTGTGAAACAGACGTCTAGGAGAAACAACAGCTCAGCCAGTGCTTAAATCATGCAAACCCTCAGAATGCATAAAATATACACATGCAATAAACACCCTGTGTGCTCTGGCCTTTGGATATGTCAACCAAAGTACCTCAGAGAGATATGTGTACTCACTGATGTCTGGTTCATGAGGATCTTCTTCCCAGTTCGGGTTCTCAGGAAGTCCCAGCACATGCCTGAGCCGCTGAGCCTCACTGGCTAATCCGTCTGCCAGCTCCCCGAATAGCTGCAACCTGTTCAACAGGAACCCAGAGTCAACATCATTCACACGCCTTATGTTCCATCATTTATAACTCTTCAGATGAGGCGGTTTACACAAACCGCTTTCTACACTCATATTTCATTTTATTAGCAATAATCTGGATTATTTTTATTATTCTATTCTAGATCAGTAGATATTAGCAGGTGCACGCTCTGATTGGCTAATCTACTCCTAGGATATCAGCTAATATTCTGTGACCTGAAGCATCACTACAGAAAAAAAAAAAAAAAAAAAAACATATAGAGTTGCAACTTGTTCTAAGCTAAAAGCTAATGCTAGCCAGCCTTCTTTGACTGATTCTGTAAAAAAGGTACAACATCTGAAATAAAGGTATTTGATAGATAGTTTTTTGTTTGTTTGTTTGTTTGTTGTAATTTTTTCAACAAACACGACTTTATTAGCTTGCTGCAAGGTAACAGGCATCCAGCTAACCAGCTAACTCTGTGCTAACAAGCTTTCCTGTAAAGAATTGAATACAGGGGGCATGGTGGTGTAGCGGTTAGCACTTCCACCTTACAGCAAGAGGGTCCTGGGTTCAAATCCCGGGCTCAGGGAGGGTGTTTCTGCATGGAGTTTGTATGTTCTCCCTGTGCTTTTATGAGTTTCATCCCACAGTCCAATGACATGCACCTTAGGCTGATTGGCTGTTCCAAACTGCCCTTCCATATGAGTGTGAGTATGAATGGTTGTATGTGTGTTGGCCCTACAATGGATTGGCGAGCTGTGAAGGGTGTACCCCGCCTATGTCAAGAGTTGGATAAGTACCAGCCTTCCCTAGTAGGATAAAGTAATTCATGTAAATGATCGAATGAATGAATGTTACACATGCTAGATTTTTTACAATCCAGTGGATAGAATAAAAGTTATTCCACTCCCTCTAATTGTATATGACTAATAGCCTGCTTGGCTAAAGCGCCACGAGTGATATGCTCATATACGATCAGAAGCTGTGGAATAACTGTTAAATATAATAGTAGTTAAATATCAGTGCTGATTGACCTCACGAACACACAGGTCCTGAAAGACTGCGGCTTAATATCGGCAAGCAAAGTGCATTATTTTGCTGCTCAGGCAAACACACAGCAAAGTCTGATTTCTTTATCTTACAATCCCAGATGCTAACTTCAGATTTATCCCTACCCTATAGTGTGCCGTATGAGTGGAATGGAGGTGGGCTGTGATTGGTAGAGCTGCAACAAGAACGTGTTGTATTGGCTGAGAGCTTCATTCCTACAAAGTCCCACACTCTCCTCCTTTGCCCCTGCATCTCCTGATGGTAAAGACAGCACCACCTTGTGGAGGAAAGAAACAGATAGACATTTCTCAACATTGTGGTAATGTTGTGACCTATATCTATGTCTGTTCACACAAGAACATTCAGTTGGACAGTGTGTGTGTGTGTGTGTGTGTGTGCGTGTGTGTGTGTGTGTGTGTGTGTGTGTGTGAAAGTTTTACCTGCTGAAGGCTGCTCATGGACAGATCCCAGGCGGAGCCAGTTGCGGGTTCACCTTCTCCAGGTTCTGTAACCTTTGACCGTTTTGCTTGCTCCCAGAGGCCTTTTAGTGCCTCCACTGGTCCATGTTGGTAATGCAGCTAAAGTAAACACACCCACCCAACCCCACACACACACACACACACACACACACACACACACACACAGAGAATTAATTCATAGGATGTGAAAGGGTTAACATAGCATTCAGTGTTGAGATTGCACGATTTTTAGCTAGTGTGTGTGGGTGTGTGTGTGGGTGTGTGTGTGGGTAGGTGTGTGTGTGTGGGTAGGTGTGTGGGTGGGTGTTTGGAAAATTTTTAGATGGTACGAGTGTCTTAATAGAGCAGAGACAAAAATGTACCAAGGGACTTCTAAAATGTTACAGCCGAGATCCAATTAGTCTACTAATAGATCTGTGTGTGTGTGTGTGTGTGTGTGTGTGTGTTAGAGTAAAAGTGTGGAAGTGCAAAAACCATTATTAAGCTTTTGAAGACACAAATCCTTTCAATATTGTCAATACAGCAGTCCCCAGCAGTTTTAATTGCTATACACGTTTTATACTTTCCCAAACAGGTCCGCATTGGAAGAGAAGTGAGTCCTTATCAATCACCAACATTCCCAGTCAAGGTAAGGGTAAAACAATTGCTCTGTACCTCCTCGTCTACAACTTTTTACAGAATGCAGCAACTTTGTCATGTCCATGGCCTACATTTCAATGCAGGTCACTGTGTCAGTGGTGTTTACTCAAACTCAAACAAACAAAAACACACCTGGCACCGGGTGCACTGTGTACAGTTTACTCTGTCTAGTGATTAATTATAAAAATTTAGGCACTGTCAAAAAGCAGAGCTGATGATAAATATCTGTATTGATAAGTATCCGAGGCTTTTGTTATACGAAAAGCGCGGGGCCTGTTTTCCGGTTACGGCCTGGAGTGAAAGCAGGAAGGGATTGTGTTTCTTTTCACCGCCTTTCACACGGAGATCTCCATGTTCATTTGTGTCACCTTGTTAGTTTAATTATCCGTTTAACAAGTTCATGTTTTGCTCGACGGAAGTTTGTGTGACTGCCTGAGTTAGATTGTGTGTTGTTTATTCTGTGCGAGTCTGAGCAGTGGTGTATGAGCCTCTATTTTTTGGGTTTCAGTTTAGCTATTTATTGCTACCTATTGCCATGCAAGACCACGATACATAACAGCCAATCAGCTTCAACTTGAAATCAACCACAGGTTTCCTGTGGTGGGCACACACAATCAGGGGTCAACCATCCAAATCATATTCCATGCCTATGTCATGTTGATGGTTCTCTGTTTAAGAGCTCCGCTACTACCTCAAAAATCACATTTTTCAGCTGAAGATTTCATCAGTTCACCAAACACAACCCTCAATGTTGTCAACAGTTTCTGTTAGAATTTACAACTAAATGTAAGTTGATCATCACACCCATCCATGATTCTTTTCTAAACTGGTGCTTTACTGGAGCTACGAGATCCAAACACTGTTCCGACATGGACAGTGTGTTAAGGTTGGAAAAAAGTAGAAGAACTCGAGGGTTACGCACAGAACCCTGACCTTGGAAGTGTGGACCACCTTCAGGATGAGCACCAACAATGTTCCAGACCTCCTCGACATCCGTCATTAGTGCGTGACCTCCACGCTAACGCTATTATATGCCCACAATTAGGCTCCAAAAAAAAATTTAAAAAAAAGGATTGAAAAAGAAAGCCTTTCCAGAGAATTGGAGCTTATGATCACAGTAAAGGGGAAATAAATCTGTAACAGGACCTTGAACAAGCACAGATAAGTCTGATTGGTCAAGAATCCACAAACTTTAGGCAATGCAATGTACCTGAGCAACATGTTGAACCCGTCTTTCAGATTGTATTCCAATAATACTGACTGAGAACATGTTCAGTTCTGCACAACAAGCAGTACATGATGGACCCCCCATTAGAAAATCCTAGTATGTAGAAATAAATCTCAGCTACAGGTATACCATGATGTGTGCCTATCCACATCGCTTCATACTAACCAAGCGCAAAGTCTGAACAAAACAAATTACTTGCCCACTTCTGGAAACTGTTGTTAGGTAAAAATGTTGGTCTGTTACTTCCTCTAGAAAGATCACCTTGAAGGTGTAACAGAAAGTAAAGGACAACGCTGATGAAGACAGTACAAGAAGCAGTCTAGGGGTGTATTAAAGTGTAAGAAATTAAAGCATTGAAGCAGCCAGACTGTAACCGTGTTTGTGTCTCTGTTTTTTGTATGTTTACTATCTTTCTCTCATCTCCTGTGGTAATAGAAATTCCAGTGATGCAAGACATGTTTCTTATAGTTTTAAAGGTCTTATTCGGTACAGAGTACTCAGTACATTCAGCAGCAACCATAGATAGTTCCTCATGAGGTGAAGGGTTAGCAACAGGAGAGTTATACCGGTCTGGTAAACAAGACAATTTCCTGTTGATGGTTATTAAGGTTTAATAATAGCACAGATTATGTAATAATAAGAGGGCCTTGAATCCATAAAAGCAGCAATTTATTTTTCTATATTACAGTTATGCTGAATGGTGTTTATTTTGAGATGTTCATATTCATCAGTGCTGATATTGATCAGAACAATATTCCCTGCTGTGTTATGTGTTATAAGCTGGGAAGGAACAGCGACATCAGTTTTATGCTTGTCATGAATGAAATACGAACAGCCCTGAGAATGTATGTGACAATTACAATGTAGTTAATGAAGACCTCCATTAGGGCTAAAGTGCATTTTGTGCACTATAGGGCTGTAGTGTGTTTTTCAGGGACCTACATAAGGATAGTATGAGGACTGGATGGGGTGAGCCCTCGTGTCCTTAAAGCCTGTGCCCCCCAGCTCTGTGGAGTCTTAAATTACATCTTAATGATGAGCCTGTGTCTACAGAGGGTCCCAGTATTGTGGAAGACGTCATGCCTGTACCAAAGACCCCATGTCCCAGTGGCCCCCAGGATTACAGACGCACTGACTTCACATGTTATGAAGATCCTCGAGAGACTCATACTGGTTTAACTCCGACCCATGGTTAAACCAGAATTAGACCCCCTTCAGTTCGCTTACCAGCCTAGCCACGGAGTTGAGGACGCCATCATCAGCCTGCTTAACCATGCCTACACCCACCTGGATCAGCCGACAAGCAATGTGAGGATAATGTTTTTTATTTTTCCAGTGCATTCAACACCATCAGGCCGACCCTCCTGGGTGAGAAGCTGACAGCGATGCAGGTGGATCTCTTGTGTCCAGGATTGTGGACTTCCTGACCAGAAGGCCACAGTACATGCACTTGCAGCACTGCGTGTCGGACACGGTGGTCAGCAACACCGGAGCTCCACAAGGGACCGTCCTCTCCCCTTTCCTTTTCACGCTCTACACAGTGGACTTCAGCTACTGCACAGAGACCTGCCATCTTCAGTTTTCTGAAGTTTTCTGATGACTCTGCTGTAGTCAGATGTATCAGTGGAGGTGATGAGACGGAATATCGAGCTGCTGTGGATCCCTTCGTCACATGGTGTGAGCAGAATCATTTGCAGTTTAATGTGAAAAAGACCAAGAACTGATTGTGGATTTTAGGAGATCCAAAACACCAGCGGCCCCTGTTTCCAATCAATGTCAATGATCCGTCAATGTGGAAATGATGGAGGATTACAAATACCTTGGAGCTCATATTGACAATAAACTGGACTGGGTTAAGAACACTACCCCACTTTACAAGAAGGGCCAGTGCCGTCTCTATTTTTTGAGGTGGCTAAGGTCGTTTAACATCTGCCGAACATTGCTCAGGATGTTTTATGAGTCTGTTGTGGCCAGTGCTATCCTCTATGCTGTTGCATGCTGGGGCAGCAGGCTGAGGGTTGCACACGCAAACAGACTGAACAAACTGATCCGCAAGGCCAGTAATGTTGTGGGGATGGAGCTGGACTCTCTGACGATAGTGTCAGAAAAATGAATGTTGTCCAAAATAAAGACAATATTGAACAATACCTCCCCCCCCCCGCTTCACAACCTGCTGATCAGTCACAGGAGCACGTTCAGTGAGAGACTGATACCACCGAAATGTACCACTGAACCACACAGGAAAACATTCCTACCCGTGGCTTTTAAACTGTACAACTCCTCTATATAGCAACAACATCCACTGTTATACATTTACATTTTACTGTTTATCATATTGATAATACTGTACATATTACTCACCGACACGATTCACTCTGGATCTGTTTATAGATTATTTTTCAGTACCTATATTAGGATTGTAGTGTGTTTTTCAGGACCTACATTAGGGTAGTTGTGTGTTTTTTAAGACCTGCATTAGGATTGTAGTGTTTTTTGAGGACCTGCTTTCAGATTGTAATGAGTTTTCCGAGGACCTGAATTAGGATTGAACTGTAGTTTGTTTTCGAGGACCTGCATTGATTGTAGTAAGTTTTTTGAGGACCTACATTAAGATTGTAGTATATTTGCCGAGGACCTACATTAGGATTTTAGTGTGATTTTTGAGGACATGCATTAGGATGTATTGGAGGATTGTAGTGTTTTTCAAGGTCTTGAATTAACTAGCGTTGGAATGTTTTTCAACGACTTCCATTAGGATTACAATGTGTTTTTAGGGACCTGCATTAGGATTGCAGTATGTTTTAGTGAAAACTCACAACATGTTTGTAGTATGTTTTGTGAGGACCTACATTATAATTATAGTGTGTTTTGGCCTGGGTTAGAAATTTAGTGTGTTTTGTGGGGACCTATAATTGTTAAACATTTGTGTTTATTGAGGACCCACAACAAAAAATTAGCATATGTGATAACCTAGGTTAAGCTTCTAGTGTGTTTTGTGACAACGTACATTTGGATTCTGGGCATTAAACTGTTCTTCCTCTGTTATATAGAGTTCAGCCGGTGATCTTGGCCTCTCTGGAGTATGAATTCCTTGCACCAAATCAAACACCACAGACCTGCACACAGACCTAGCTACTCGATGCTCCAGCTCGAGCTACAACACACACACACAAACACAAATATTTATTACATTATTCAAACTTACATGAACACTGCATTTATTTAGAGATAGATACGTGCACTTCTGCACGTGCATGTCTCTCTCTCTCTCTCTCTCTCTCCCACACACACACACACACACCTCCAGGGCTGCTCTCTGTTCAGCGGTTTTGTCCTGGTGCAAAGCCACACCCTTGAGTGTGACCTGAAGTATGGCCCCGCCCATCAGCAAAGGGTGTGTATGCAGCGTCCACCGCTCTGTGGTGATCCCAGAACGCATATTCTTGAAGGTGATCAGAATTCTCTCAGTGTCACCTGGCAGTATCACAGCTGTAACGGAGATAGAAAGAACAGTTGTTATGGTAACCAGATCTGCCTAACTGCATCGGATAAAGGTTTAGCAATTAAGCTTATTAAAATAGTTTGGTTTAAGAACACTAAATTTGTGTGTGTGTGTGTGTGTGTGTGTGTGTGTGTGTGTGTGTGTGTGTGTGTGTGTACGTGTGTGTACGTTTTGTGTACGTGTACCCGTAGATGTGTTAAAGTAGAACTGTTGGCTGTATCTGTGTTTTCGGGCCTCAGGGAAGCTGTGTGGCCGCTCCAGTTTCTGCCAGCTGTAGTAGATGACCGTGCTCCCCTCATTCTTCAGTTCCAGGTGAGAACATGTGCTCTCTCCCACCATGGCCTCAAATGTCAAGCAGACAGAGACACCTACCTCTCCCTGAACACACACATACACAAAAAGAACATCTCAATAAGCTGTGACCTTTACCTAAAAAGCTTTTATTGTGAGAAAGTGCACCTGGTGAGACGACGTGCTTCCGTCCCAGCATGCAAGTTCACCACCGATCCTCAGAGCAGGAAGCAGCTCCTCATCCAGGACGACATCATCAAAAAGCACCGGTGGATCCCTTCAACATGAATCAGACACAGGTTCGAAATCACCCCATCAATATCTATCAAGGGTGTAGTGATTAGCACATCCACCTCACAGCAAGAAGGTTCTGGGTTTAAGTCCCGGGCTTGGTGGGGGTGTTTCGATGTGGAGTTTGGGTTTCCTTCGGGTACTCGGGCTTTCTCCCACAGTCCACATAAAATACACATTAGACTAATTGCCCGCTACAGATTGCCCCGGATCTGAGTGTAGGCGTGAATGGTGTGTGTTCGTTGCCCTATGATGGACTGGCAAGCTGTTCAGGGTGTACTCCGCCTTCGTCCTGAATCGGCTGAGATAGGCTTTAGCCTCGCCACAACCTCAGTAGGATTAAGGTGTTAGGCAAATGATTAAATGAATATCTATCTATCTATCTATCTATCTATCTATCTATCTATCTATCTATCTATCTATCAATCTATCTATCTATCTATCTATCTATCTATCTATCTATCTAACAAAAAAGGGGAAATGTATTTTGGTTGGTGGTTGATAGTTCATAAAAGTAATCAAGGTACAGAATGGAGAATGTAGAGAGGAAACCTACTCGATTTCTTCTCGCTCTCCCTCGCTCCCGTCCTCCTCGCTCTGCTCCTGCTTCCTACAGCTCTCCACTGACTCAGCAGTGAAAGGCAGACTAGAACCCACAATCTCCAACCCATCCAGATCCTGAGAAAGAGAGAGAGAGAGAGAGCGAGAGAGAGAGAGAGAGAGACAGACCCCAATATAACTAACACACCAAGAACCATGATGAATCGTATGCAATATAACAAAAGTGATGCAAACTCTACAATCATTCCTGCAATGTGATTGGTCAGAAGATATTGATTGATTTTCTAGAACAGCAGCTCGGACAGCACCACAGCCACACATTACAGGTTTATTTTATAATTAATGCACTTGTTACTTGTTGTTTTGCCACCAGTTTGCTTGTTTGTGTGTGTGTATGTTTATTAGAGGGATTATGCAAGCAGTTATGTGTGGGCAGTGGTGGCTTAGTGGTTAAGGCGATGGGTTACTGCTCTGAAGGTCAGTGGTTCAATCCCCACTCTCACCACTGTTGGGCCCTTGAGCAAGGCCCTCAGTTGTACAAAAAAATGATAATTGTAAGTTGCTCTGGATGAGAGCATCTGCTAAATGCTGTAATTGATTTTCATTAAATTGCTACCAGAGGCAGAGTTTTGGATGAGGAAGGACTCATCTCGGTTTTGGAGATGATCTCGATCAAATTCTGGATCCAGGAATTTTTCAGAGGATTCTTTAAAGCTATATATGACGTATCCGAGTGCAATTTTAGTGGTACAGAATAGATGATTTTGAATTGAGAAACTTTTAATGCATTTAAAAATTCAACTCTTCACTGATTATTTACTTTGGTACCTTCTTGGTGTTACAATTAATTTTAGCTGTAAATGACAATTCATGAGGTTTAATGAGATTGAATACCATTCCGCATGTGCGCGGGAAAACAGCATTGACGCCGTGATGGAGCAGACAAAAAAGTTGGGATTCGAAACTAAAATTCTAATTTCGCTGGCCTTATGGATATTTTCTGGTCTTTTCGGCCAAGTTTAGATGTAGGACCCTCTGCTAAATGGCCAGTTTCGTTACTTTATATAAGTTTGTCAGCTATAAAACTTTAGGAAATGGTAGATTAATAGTTCATCTATCAAATCAGAGAAAAAATTCAAAATCTATATTAAAGTGCATTACACTGTATTTTGGCTCGAATCTCCGAAGTGGCACTTGGGACTTCCGACTCATTTTGGTTACATATTTTTATACACTAAAGTCCATATTTTGGCAATACTTTATTACTCTGGACTTCATACAAGCATGTGAGAAGGCATTATAAACACACCTGTGAAGTCGGAACCCTGCAACTTCATAGTTAAACATCAGGTTCAGCCTTTCTCTCATCTCTCTTTCTCAAATCTTTTCTCTATTTCTCTCTCTGTCTGACTGTTTTTTCACTCTTTCATTTCACATTCAGTAAATTCCCGGGTACCAGCTGACCTACCTCGTTTACTCGACGTCGCCATTGTTGCCTAAATTGTGACTCATTTTATGCGGGCTTAAACAAAGGTTGTTTTTTTTTGGGGTTTTTTGCTGCCTCGGAAATTTAATAAGGTACTTGTTGTATAATTTACTCTTTGTTATGCGGATCACCTCAACTTGATTAAATAATCTTCTTACTTTTATAACAAAATTACATCATAAAGAGCTTTAACACTGTGAGAAAGGACAGTTTACATTATGGTTCATATGGGGAATGAATGGGCTTGGGGGAGGCGTGGCCTTGTTCTAATAAATTATTTTTATAGTAACGGTGGGAACTTTTTCAACACACACTCCATAAATCTGCAACTCCAAGTTTTCTGTAAGAAGAAATGTGATTATTTAAGATTTGTGGAAGGAGTCTCCAGTTTCAGCACTTTGTAACAATCACTGTCATTTTTTTTCTGGCATCCTCAGGACAGAGGAGTTTATGCTTTTTTTCTTGGTGAAATGATGCGCTGTGCTTATTTGTGGGGGACATGGTAGTGTGATGGTTAGCGCAATCGCCTCACAGCAAGAAGGTCCTGGGCTCATGTCCCGGACTCTGGCATTTCTGTGTGGAGTTTGCATACTGTCCCCGTGGTTGTGTGGGTTTCCTCCAGGTACTCTGGTTTCGTCCCACAGTCCAAAGGCATGCACATTAGGCCAATTGCTCCAAATTGCCCGTGAGTGTGAATGGTTGTGTATGTATGGCCCTGTGCTGATCTGGTGAGATGATCAGGGTGTACCCTGCCTTTACCCATTGTCGGCTGAGAAACACTCCATCTTCCCCACGACCCTTAAAGGATTAAGCAGTTCAGCAAATGAGTGAGAGTGTATATTTGTCATACTAATTTTAAGAGAGTAAATAAGGAGAGTCCGGTGAGGGAACAACTGTTTATGGCTGCTATAATGTGAGTGACAACCAGAACCAGGTTTTCAGTGAAAGTTACTATTAGTGGGTAAAAAGTACAACATTTCACTCTCTCTCTCACTCTCTCTCTCTCTCTCTCTCTCTCTCTCTCTCTCTTTCTCAGAGACACACTGATCTCGTTCTGTGTCAGTTTCTGTATGTCATAATCTTTTCACCGTCAGTATCCCTGTAAGTCTGATTACTACAGGACAGAGTGTAACACATCTGTGCACAGAGCTACCATGGAGAGAGGGGGGGGCAGGAACAACAGAACAGAAGGTCATGCTAGGCTAATTGTACCATTACAGTGTGTGTGTGTGCGTTTGCGTATGTGAGTGATAATTGCTGGTAATTAGCACTGGCAATGTGAGACGCTGAGTGTGTGCTGGTTACATAGTGTGTGTGTCTGTGTGTGTGTAGCTGAGTGTCTGTGTGACAACCTTAGGAACATTATTACAATGAAGGAGGCGTAGTTTATGTACCTGTCAGTTAGGTACATGATGCGTGGCCCATGTGCGTCTTAATGCAGTAGAGAAGGTGTGGCCTGTCTGCCTCTCTGTGGGATAAAAAAAGGTGTGGCCTATGTGCTTGTGAATGGAGTAAAGAAGGCAGGGCCTATGTGCCTGTCAGTACAATAAAGCCAGGGCCTATATGCTTGTCAGTACAATAAAGAAGGCGGGGCATATGGACTTGTCAAAGGGTAAAGAAGGTGTGGCCTATGCACTTGCCAGAAGGCATGGCCTATGTGCTCGTCGAAGGAGTAAAGAAGGCGGGGCCTGTGTGCTTGTCAGTACAATAAAGGTGTGGCCATTGTGCTTGTTAGTACAATAAAGAAGGCGGGGCCTGTGTGCTTGTTAGTACAATAAAGAAGGTGTGGCCTATGTGCTCGTCAATGGAGTAAAGAAGGCGGGGCCTGTGTGCTTGTGAGTACAATAAAGGTGTGGCCATTGTGCTTGTTAGTACAATAAAGAAGGCGGGGCCTGTGTGCTTGTCAGTACAATAAAGAAGGCAGGGCCAATGGACTTGTCAAAGGGTAAAGAAGGTGTGGCCTATGTGCTCGTCAATGGAGTAAAGAAGGCAGGGCCTGTGTGCTTGTCAGTACAATAAAGAAGGTGTGGCCTATGTGCTTGTAAATGAGCATATGTTCCTTTTAACTCTGTCTCTTCAAACACCAACAACTGAAAACACAATGCTGCCGCGTGAAATTTTTCTTTTCTTTCCATAAAATTATGATTTTATGGAAAGAAAAGAAAAATTAATTTTATGGAAAGAAAAGAAAAATTTCACGTGGCAGCATTGTGTTTTTGGTTGTTGGTGTTTGAAGAGACAGAGTTAAAAGGAACATATTCAAATGAGCCATGTGGCTGAACACTGCTAATGAGTCATTAAATATGATGAGCATGAAGAATGTTGAGCATTGTATGCGTGTGTGTGTGTGTGTGTGTGTGTGTGTGTGTGTGTGTGTGTGTGTGTGTGTGTGTGTGTGTGTGTCTTACAAGCTGATTGAAGTCGGGGTCGCTCAGTACATTTCTGAGTTCATTTTGGCGATGCTGCAGGTACTGACTGTGACTCCACGCTTGACTCCCTGAGCGCTCAGATAGCACATTACCTACATACACACATACACACGCACACACACACACACACACACACACACACACACACACACACGCACAAAGAGTACAGTGTATAAAATAACAAGCCATGTACAATTATTGTGTGGGTGTGGATGTATGTGTGTGTGTGTGTACCCGACTCTAGGCGTGTGGTATGAGGCTGTATGATGTGCGTAATAGGTTTTATGTTCCCTCTCTCCTTCTGGGTCAGTGTGATCAGGATTCCGCTCAGTTCATCACCAAACCGCTGTGGAACATTCCAGAACTCGCTGCCCATACAGGCACTCTATGACACACAGAAAAAAGAAAAAACAGAAAGACGAGAAAGAGGAACAGGAGAGAATTCATAGTATGATAATTGGTAATAATTGGGCCCTGTCCTAAACCACACCTTGTTCCCTATGTAGTGCACAAATCTGAATTTGTTGTACAGTTCCAGCAGCACCCTCATGAAATCCCATGTAGGAAGGTTATGTATGAGTAACTTATAGTTACTTGTCCAAGGTACAGTGCAGGAAGTGCTCGGCTGATCCGTTCTCTCTCCTCTTGAGTTTCTCGGAATCTGTTCGATTGGTTCATCAGCAGATCCTCCACCGGCTTCTGCAGCAATTCTGACACACAAAACATCAGCAGACGCTTCATCAGCCCGCCGTCCTGTTTCAGAGGACTAGTGTTAACTAGATACAGTCACCCTGTAGCCTTAGCATTCAGTGAAAACAAACCACCTCCACAAGTTTATAAACTGTCCACTGTTTCATACTGACTTCCAATTTTAGGATAATTTATACAACTATAGGAAGAAGACTGCTGCTCATCAGGGTTTGGGGGGTGTGGGGTTTGGGGGCAGAGTTTGGGGTGTAAGGTTTGATTAGTAGGGTTTGGGATATAGCATTTAGGGTGTGGAGGTTAGGGTGAAAGGTTTGGGGTGATAAGTTTGATTAGAAGGGTTTGGGATATAGCATTTAGGGTGTGGAGGTTAGGGTGAAAGGTTTGGGGTGATAAGTTTGATTAG
>JBCNYH010000009.1:21801945-21815896 GCA_039654325.1 Tandanus tandanus
ACAATAAAGGCACAGCCAAACCCTCTACACGATTTTCTGTATGAAAAAAAAGCCTGTTTGTGGGTTGCTTGTGTGTGTATGGCGTGTGTGTGTGTGTGTGTGTGTGTGTGTGTGTGTGTGTGTGTGTGTGTGTGTGTGTGTGTGTGTGTGTATTTGGCAGTTATATGCACAGACAATGGGCATCTGTGTGTGTTCAGTTGCTTCTACGAGCCTCTGATGTCATAATTATGATAAAAATGTAAATTCTGGGGCCCAAATTCCGACCGGTTTCATAATCATCACAGAATCACCATCTCACATAGATAGAAACATTCTTTAACACTTAAATGCCTCTACAGTGCAGTGACATCGCCTCCTTCCATAGGACTCATAATTGTAATAATAAAAATATATATTTTTTTAAAAGTAAATTTTATCTTAGAATAAGTTTTTATTTATGTATTTAATTGTTCATTGTGCTTCAAATGTATGTATTTATAATGTCTTTATGTGAGGTGTCCTGACTTCTAGGTAGATTTTAAGTATTGTACTCATTTTAATTTTTTTAAAATGTTGATTTAATTAATTAATTTATTTATTAATTTAATATATTTATTTATTTTATTTATTTCCCGATTTTAATCTGCAATACTCTGTGTGTCCACACGGTGTCAGCATTATTCAATTAAGCGCTGGCACTGCACTCCAGTCATTATGACTCAACTAAACCGATTCAGGACAGCCCTCAGCAAAATAAATAAATAAAATAAAATACAATAAAAAATGTATGTATATATATATAAATTAATAAAATAACACATTTCATATAACTATTGGCGAGTTTAAAAAGTTGCTTAATTTTAATTAGGGTCGCGGGAGGCTGGCACCCATCTCAGCGGGGGTGCGGGCGGGGTACACCCTGAACAGCTTATCAGGCCATTGAAGGGCCAACACACATACAACCATTGGGTAACCCTAATCCTAATCCTAACCCTACAGCGTGCAACAACTAGTGATGTGAAATTGCATTTTTTGATGAAATGCCCTGAAACTGAACACGTGACATTCTGTCATTTAAAAATTGAATGAATAAAATCTCATCCAATACCTGTAAAATAGAGGCGTGGCCTGTTAGTCCATAAAGTTAATATATTGAACAGGGTGTGCCGTTAGAGGACAATAATCAACACCGGGAAGGGGGTCATGGGATCGAATCGTGGGGGATATTGAGGGAACTTGGTCGATTCGGTTTGATCGCAGTGATTGTGGCAAAATGTTTGACTGTCAATAATATTCCCACGATTATCCCGCTGCATTACGATTTGACGCCACTCGTGATAGAACGTGGAATCGTGGAAGAGCGCAGTAGAGCTTAAGAGAGCATGACAGACCTTAATGCGCCATCGTAGGGGATCTTGATGAACTTTGCAACACGATTCCTTCCAGTTTCATCTCCTGGATGCAAGCTGTCTCCCATTTATTCCCCGATTGGGCTCCAAGCGCGCTCATAAATCGTGGAGCTCGCGGACATCACGCCCCAGTGTAAACCCAGGGTAACAGCTCAGAGTTGTCGTTTTTAATTTTTACAACTTTTACACCACAGCAGCCCATCAAACACTGCAGGGTTGTTATTGTTTTCCAGAAAAGAACGACACATACGTTTTCATCCATTAATAATTACAGTTAGTGTTGTTCTCAAAACTGGTTTATTTCATTTTCTGAGCCGCTTAGTCCCATTAGGGAGCTGGAGCCTATCTCAGCCAACTCTGGGCAAAGGCGGGGTTCACCCTGAACAGCTTGCCAGTCCATCACAGGACCAACACACACACACACACACACACACACAAAACCATTTGCACTCACACCTGGGGCAATTTAGCAACAGCCAGTTAGCCTACTGTAGATGTCTTTGGACTGTGGGAGGAAACCAGAGTACCATGAGGAAACTTAAGTAACCACAGGGAGAACAGAAATGCCCCTGTTGAGCCCAGGACTTGAAATCAGGCCCCACCCAGGACAGGGCAGCCACATTAATCATCACGCCACTGCACCGCCCTCCAAACTGGTTTCATTCCTGTTCTTATTATTTGAATAATGAAATGCTTCCTCTGACGTTATTAAGTTACTGAGAAAGCACCAGACAGCGTCCTACAGTGTGACCAGGTTTATGTGCTTTATTGACCCTCATGATGGAAAATTCCTCTCCTCGATCATTAAGGCATGAAGTGGGAACTGAGCATTATTGCCTCGAGTGTGTGTGTGTGTGTGTGTGTGTGTGTGTGTGTGTGTGTGTGTGTGTGTGTGCTCCTCTATACCTCGTACTGTACATACTGGTCTGTGCGTGTCTTCTCCTTGGCAGGTCTCCCTGCATGTCACGCTGTTTATATTAAGTTCACATGTTCTCACGAGAGGAAAAAAAAAACTAATAATAAACACACCAGACTGGCAGGCATGTGCTTACATACAGGTCACAATGACAGGACACACACACACACACACACACACACACACACACACATAAATAACCACTTAGCATGTATACCATGAAAGGTCATGTGACAGGAGTTTTTTGTTTTTTCTTGAGGTGAATGTTTCTACAGTAGATTTATAACAGAGATAACAAGAGCTACACTCTCCGATCAGTCCTGGTTTTTTAAATCAGAGACTTCTATATTTAAGCAAATGTTACATTTTTCCCCCCAATATTAGATTATTTATTTATTTATTTATTTATTTTTTTTGCCACTCTCAAGTCAGGGAAGAATAAATCTATAATATTAAAAATATGTATATATTATGTATAAGCAATGTGGTATTAGAGGGTTACACCACTGACTGTATATAAACGGGACACAGTGTCATATCTGTAGTCCGAGGACATCGCAGGTCTCACAATCCTATTGGCTGGTTACAGTACAATTTTTAACTCCGCCCATCCCCGTGTGTTTCAATCATTCTTTAAGGACTGAGTCAAACCACTTTATCCTACTGGGATCGTGGCAGAGTACACCCTGAACAGCTCGATAGTCCACTGCGGGGCCAACACACACACACACACACACACACACACACACACACTTAAAACCACTCACACCCCTCACACCCAGAGGCAATATGGAACATCCTAATGTGTACGTCCCTGGACTGTTGAAGAAAACACATACACGGAGGAAACCTCCTCGAGCAACGGGGAGAACCCGCAGACTCCACACACAAATGCCCTCGCCGAACAAAAGACTCGTACCCGGGACCTTCTCGATTATACTGTTGATATTTTTTAAGGAGAAACTCGGTGTGTGTTGGCCCTGCGATGGCCTGGCGAGCTGTCCCGGGTGTACCCCGCCCTCGCCCGGAGTCGGCTGAGGTGGGCGCCGGCCTCCCCGTGACCCTAATTAGAATTAAGCGGCTCAGAAAATGAATGAATGAACTTGATGTAAGTTTCTGGATTTATTATTATTATTATTATTATTATTTTGATTCACCATGGTGGAAATGAACCTGCAGTCCTGCAGTGCGGATTTGTGTCTCTGGCCCTTTAAGAAATGGTGGGCGGAGCTTCTCTGAAGCCGGAAGTAGCGTGGTCGCGCGCTGTGACGCGGAATGAAGAGGCGCACTCACGTCTGAATTGTTACCTGTGTTGCAATAATAACATCCGTGAAGCGTTTATACTCGGACCCACGGACGCGCGCAGACACTAGGGGCCGTCCCTGAGCGCGCGCCGGTTATTGGCCGTTGGTGAACTTTGCAACGGGATGTCGCGTGAGCAGCAGAACCGCTGGAGCAGCAGCAGCAGCAGCGTCCGTTCCTCCCCCGGTCACCGGCAGCACTGAGAGCGGAACCGCTTTGCACCCTTTTCTTTTGGCTGGACCCGAACCGGAGGAAATGACGGAGAGGCGGATCTCGCGCTGGTACTTCGGCGGCATCGCCTCGTGCGGAGCGGCGTGCTGCACTCACCCGCTGGACCTGCTCAAGGTGAGGCGCGCGCCGTCCGCACCCGGACCACACCGTCCTGGGCATTAAGGGAACGCGCGCGTGCACGCACAGCTCCGTGGTTCTGTCGCGTGACGTCAGTATTCAGAGCGCGTGAGACCTGTTCAGTTCGTCCGGGTGTCCCGTGTCCGTGTCATCGGAGGGCAGCGTGACGCCGTGTTGTGGAACGCCACAGGGGCCAAAAGGCCCGAGACAGGTTTAGACTTGAACGTGCTGAACCTCCTGATCCTCCTCTGGTCGTGTGGAGGCTGGAGCCTATCGCAGTGGGCGAGGGTGGGGTACACCCTGAATAGATCACCAGGGCGTCACAGGGCGACACACTCAGCCATGCACACTCATTTTAGAACTGCTCGGGTCACTTTCAAAGCGCAACAGAAATAATAAGCTCCTCGAGATCGGAGCCCGGGATCATGGGAATCGGATCATGGGAATCGGACCGGTAGTCTGGGAGATATGGCCTTTTTAAGGTGCGGGTCCCAGTGCACACCTTGCATTAACTCGATCTCGCAAACTACTCGACCTGTCACGACCTGGGGCTTATCTCGACCTGAGTCGACCTCATAACGACCTCACAACGACCTAGAAGGACCTTAGTTCGATTCAAGGTCGACTTATACTCGACCAACTCGACCTGAAGTCGACCTATTCTTGACCTAATCGAGTCCGCTGAGACCGCGAACTTCAACATCCAGAGCAGGTACATCGATAATCATCCAGAATGTTGAAGGGACAAGGGGGCGAGGGCAAGGGTGCTCCCATGTAGGGCACCAGGAAGTCAGCCAAAGAAGCATCTTGAACAGGTCGAGTTTAGGTCGAGTCAAGGTCAAGAAGAGGTCGAACACAGGTTGATATAGATCGAGTTTAGGTCAGGACCAGGTCGAATACAGATCGATTCCGAGGCGAACACAGACCGGCATCTCAGGACACCTCGACCTCCAACCCGACCTAAACTAGACCTATTGTTGACCTGGTCTGGACTCCATCTCGGAGCCAAGGTCGAGGAGGCAGTCGTGGAAATTTTTGACACGTGAAAAATTTTCCTAAAACTTAGTAGTAGACTTGACTCGACCAACTCGACTTCAAACTCGAGTAGCACAAGGTCGGCGGTGCGACCGCACTTTTAAGGGTCCCCTTAGCCGGACAATTGGGTCATTCCGCGTCAATTTGGCGAGATTAGGGAAGGTGGGGGCTTGACCATCTCAGAATCTCTTGAAACGTTGTAGGAATGATCTTCGGCATCTGAAACTGACGTCTGCCAATTTTTTTTAGCTGAAATTCCAACGTTTTCATAATTTTTTGCCCAGTGGGAATTTTCAGTAAATCACTTGCATGTTGGAAATTGAATCAGAGCCCACTTTAGATGTCCATGTGTTTTGAAATATGTCCTGGTGTCTTCAGATTTTCAGCAGATGTTCAGATGTTCTGGTGAATGGAGAGAATGCAGCAAATGCTCAGTTTTTTGCTTAAGACCTGTGAAATTCAGGATATGTTCAAAAATCGCAAATTGGATAAAAAAAAAAATAGAAAATATATCTCTAGTACAGAGGATCTATTAGATGAATTGTTTTGTGAGAATAATGTCTGAATGACATCGATGCTTAAAAAGCTGTAGTTCTGGGGTATAAATGGGAGTTCTGGCAAATCAAAGTTGACACAAGTAAAAAAAAATAACTTTTCAAATGGCCCGATGGACATCTTGAATCATGGTTGTAAAGATAGGTAGGGTTTTCTTGACGTTGTCATGGTGTCCTGATGACATCATAGTTAGAGACTGATATGACGTCATCAGGACGTCATGGCAACTTTTAGAAAAACTTACAAGCTACAGCTTTTTTTTAAGCATTGGTGATGTCATTGCATTCAAATGTGCATTTGGACTGTGGGAGGAAACTGGAGTACCCGGAGGAGAAAATGCAAACTCCACACGGAAACGCCCTCGCTGAGCCCGGGACTCGACTCCTGGGTGGGACCGTCCTGCTGTGCGGCGGACGTGCTAACCGCTACACCCCCGTCACCCTGCTATAGATTGCGTGTATTTAATATGCAGTTATGATTGTAACGAAACCACCCTTTATAATAAGAGTAAACAATAGAATGCATTCTCTCCATGAGTAAACAAGTTCATTGTTAGCATGCTAGCTCTGCTAACGGAATTAGCAGCACAGGTAATGCTGGGTTTATTTTTTTCTACAAATAAAAAGGGGTAGAAATCCGACGTTATTTCTATAAAATATGAATGAAATAATAATAAATGTATAAATTGGCCTCATTATATAACCATGTTTAAACTTCAGGTAAATTACAGGTAGGGAGTGTGTTTGATGTGTTTATTACGCAGTTGGCAGCCCATAATCTCTCAACTGTACTACACACATTCTCTCTCCCTCTCTCTCTCTCTCTCTCTCTCTCTCTCTCTCTCTCTCTCTCTCTCTCTCTCTCTCTCCAGTCCGTGTGATTTTGATCATTATAGAAATCAGGTGGATTTTGTCCTGTGAGACTGTAATGATTCAACAGCAAAAGCACTGAGGTGTAACGTGTCCACACTTCTGTTCCTGTGAGAGAATCAGATCGAAACACGAGACACACGGTTTCTACATTCATCAGAGAGAGAGAGAGAGAAAACATAGAGAGAGAGTAGAGAGACAATTAGAAAAACAAAGAGAGAGAGAACAAAGCAAAGAGAAGAGAGAGACACACAACACACACACACAGAGAGAGAGACACTGCAAACAAAACCCCCTACGTTATCTGTAACCTGGATATCTGTGTGTGTGTGTGTGTGTGTGTGTGTGTGTGTGTGTGTGTGTGTGTGAGAGGTTAGAATTCAAGATGTGTGATACAGAGTGTTTAAAGGAGTATTTAACCCAAATTTAATGAAAGCTTGAACACATAATTTATGTCCGTACCCATCAATATGCGCTATTTTTATTAAAAACTTTCTTGTGAAAAAGAAGAACGAGTCAGTAGAGATACGGGGCGCCACTGGTTGTAAGAATACAAGAAAGGTGTGTGTATATTGTGTGTGTGTGTGTGTGTGTATGTATAGTTGAGGTTAAAAGTTTACATACACTTTTAAAGAACATGGATATCATGGTGGTTTTGAGGTACCAGTCACTTCTACAACTTATTTTTCGGTGAGAGAGGGATTGGAGCACATACATCTTTGCCACAAAAAAAGATTCATGAAGTTTGGTTCTTTTATGAATTTATTGTGGCTCTTATGAAAATGTGACCAAATGTACCCGTTGTATATTTGATCATGCCTCACTGTTACATTTGCTGATAACCCGACTGATGTGTTCATTCCCCACCAAGGACATCCATGTCCTTGATGCTGTTTACTTGATTTTTAAGCCGAGACATTGAGATAATCAGACACTTGGGTGGATGAAAGTGCAGATCCCAAGTCTCGCTCAATGTGTATAAGGCATCAATGTACTTTTGTAGCAGCTCACAGTCACTGATCGATGGACCTGTAACATTTCGAGTCATCAGCAAACAAAGCAAGTGTAGCATTGTGGGTAGTGTAGTGTCGGGCATGTTATTGATATGAAGCAGGAAAATGAGGGGCCCTAGAATAGAACCCTGTGGGACACTTGAAACCAACGGAAGCCATTTTGAATTACAACCCTCAACAACTACCCCCTGCTTCCTTCCAGCCAATTAGCCCTAAACCAGTTTAGAAGGTCTGAACGTATCCCAAAGAAATCATCGCGGAGAACGAAATCAAGGTATATCATATCCATGGTGTTGCTTGGACCAATTGAACAATTTCATGGACCACTTTGAGGAGTTGAGTAACAGTGAAGCGGTCTTTTATAAAACCATACTGCAGATGATATAAAAGCTCTCTGACATTAGGAAAAACATCATTAAACATAGCTCGTTCCAACACTTTACCGCAAATGCAAAGTAGTGAAACCGGTCGATAATTCTCAGCTAGATGTTTATCAGGCTTTTTGAAGACAAGTTCAACATCAAGCGAGGCGTCTGGTAGGCTGCCTGAAGCGAGAGAGAGAAAGAGAGAGAGAGAGAGAGAGAGAGAGAGAGAGAACACGTAACAGTAGGGAAACTATTTGCTCAGTACACTCAGAACTTTTGTTGATATGCCGTCGGGCCCAATAGCCTTAGATACTGTACGTACATTAAGATTTTTCACAATCTTTACATCAGCTTCTAAGGTGGTAATTTTTTTTCCAAGAGACTCCTGTTCAAAAATAGATTTCTCTGGCAAATATATTTTTTGTCGTTTTTTTTGCTAAGAGATCACAGAAAAAAAAAGTAGCTGTTGAAAGACGTTTTTTTTGCAGTGAAGGCTGAGCCATAATTGTCCGTAACAACCATAGGAAGGCTTTTTATCTCCCGCCCATCAGGAGCTATAGGAATTGGGTTAGTCCGTCCGTCTGCCTGTCAAACTTTAGTTAGCTGAAGCTTTTAAACTTGGTATGCTGGCTCACTACTATAAGTGCAAGGATGAGTTTGTGTGTGAGTGACTTTGACCTACTTTTTTCGAGGTCACAGAGGCAAAACTGCACATTAGGTTTCCAGACATTTACTTGCCGCACGCTGAAGCTGGGGCTTCCAAACTTGCTATGCTTCTTCTGTATGGGCATATTATGAAATGGTCCCTTCGGCACGAGCGTCTGGACCCTTGTGGTCTATGTTAGATTTGGTTTTTGATGTAAGAAATGGCCAAAACCTTTTTTCCACAACAGTGGCAGCAAAGATATCGATATATTTACTGTATTTGTTGAATATCAGATTTTTGAGTTGTTTTCTCAATTTTCTAAATTTGTCCCCGATACTTATTTTCAGTGTAACAGGAGTGAATGCCTTTTAAAACAAAAGAATTGTATTTTACACACACACACACACACACACACACACACACACACACACACACAGTCCAAGGTGGCATTATATAGTCCCGCGCTAGACTTGGCACCTAGGTGCTAAACTTTTGCCGCGTTGAGCAAGTAGTCTCTCAGTTGCAGTTGGCCATTTTGGCTTCATTTTAGTCTGAGAGTGTGCGCACGCACACACACACACACACACACACAAGTCTTGTGTGTCTTGCATTGTCATTATTTTGTGTGTGTGGGTGTGTGCGCGAGCACGCACACTTTTGAGACTACCTTCTCTAATGACATGTCTGTGCTTGCGTGTCCTTGTGCATTACACTGTGTGTGTGAGAGAGAGAGAGAGAGAGAGAACAGAACTGAACAGTCAGGAATGTTCCAGAGGTAACACTACTGTTCGTTATGACTGTAGCAATTTAGCGATTAGCATTAGCATTAGCTGACTCTGTGAGCTAGCAGATGCAGGTAGATGCTGCTGTAAGACCCAGCGACTGTTTCGTATTTTTTTATTTTATTATTTTTTTTAAATATGGAGGACATTCTGTGGGAGAAGCCACGTTACCCACAATCCTTTCAGAAATGGTGCGGTGGTGTGTCCGCCCACTTCGACCCTGTACTGTAACTACATCCCACTGATCAGGAGTTCATTCCCTCCTAAAATACCACTTACACCTTCCTCTGTCTGGCTTTTTCCTGGATTTTGAAAACCTTTTTTACTTTGATGTGTTTGTTATGAAGGATTGGATTCAGTTCCCAGTTCACTGATTTACTTCTTTAAAACTTTGGTTTAATCATTTTCTCAGACGTCTGCAAAGAAATGATTGAAAACTGTGTTTCCAAAGGAGTACTGGAATGTTCTGTTGGCCTTCGGGCATTCAAAGCGAGATTAGTGTGTGTGTGTGTGTGTGTGTGTGTGTGTGTGTGTGAGAGAGAGAGAGAGAGAGAGAGAGAGAGAGAAAAGCCGGTTGCTGATGTAACCTTTATACTTGTTGACTGACCAGAGGAGAGAAAGGGAGAGAACAAAAGTATGTGTGTGTGTGTGTGTGTGTGTGTGTGTGCACACATGCATGCTCACTTTTAAAGCGACAGGAGTGTAAACAGTAGACGCACACAAGCATTAGTCTAATTCTTTAAAGGCAGTTTTATTTCTTATTTAAAAGAGATCGCGACCCTGTGTTGAAGACTCCGCACACTACGAGACTCCGCCCACTACAAGACGTCAAAAGGGTTTTCTGTATTCTGAGACCCAAAATGAACCTTTTAGGCTTAGTATGAGGCTTATTGGGGTCGGTGGTGTCATGGTTAAGGTGATGAGTTCATGATCGAGAGGTCTTTGGTTCGAATCCCTGTTTGACCCCCACTGTGCTAAGACCCTGGGCAAGGTTTTCACCACAAATGTGCAGCAGTATAAATGGGTACCAGTAAAAATACTGGGAAGGTAACCTGTGATATATTAGCGCCCCATCCAGGAGTTGAACTAATCACATCACGCTAAGGAAACGGGATGAGCTCTGGCCCTGATGAGGCGGTAGGCCCGGGTGTGAAAAGCCTTTTACTTACGATGTATTGGGTTTGGTTTTCTATTATTATTATTATTATTATTATTCCTGTAAAGCACAGTGGTGGAAGCATCATGTGGAACTTTACCTTAAGTCTGATGGTGTCTTCTGTCTATTTTTATCTGATCGCAGACCGTTGATGGATGAATCATGTTTTATTCTTTGCATTTCAAATAATTTATCGCTTTAATTTGAAGGAGAAATAAATAAAATGGTGAACTTTGCTCGGGTGCAAGATCACAAGGGTTACAGAGGGAACTTTTCAACGAAAATCCCAAAGCGTCTTTGAAATCATGCAACGTTAGCTTGGACGATTGGGAAGCACTTGCTCGTGACAGGACAGGATGGCGTAATGCGGTCTAAGAGGATGTTGAACGTTTTGAACAGGAAAGGTGTTGCAAGTCTGAGGAGAACTGCGGGGGGGGGGGGCTCTGCCAGCTACAGGTCCAACCCCCATATCTTTGTAGTTTTCAAGCAAGTCTGTGTTTCTCACATTGGACTCTTTAGCCACCAAAGTGTGCATACGTGGACAATCCTACTCAAATTCGAGGGATTCCTGATGATGATGACGGTGTGTTTTTTTTTTCCTCAGGTGCACCTGCAGACGCAGCAGGAGGTGAAGATGAGGATGACGGGGATGGCGATGCACGTGATGAAGCACGATGGCATTCTGGCACTCTACAACGGCCTCAGTGCCTCCCTCTGCAGACAGGTGTGTGGGATGGGGGTGGAGGGGTGGGTGTGGGTGTAGCTATAATTTGCCAGAAATAATAGACATAAATGATCATTACACACAATGCACACGCTCCCTCACAGGGTACTTCTAGATCATGAGCTGCTGTTACTAATAATCAACTATAAAATTAATGCTTCGTAGTGATTCAGTACCATACAGTGTTTCAGTACTGCACATTGATTCAGTACCTCCTAATTATTATAGTATCGTGCTGCAATTCAGTACCTCACATCGATTCAGTATTTCAGTGGTTCAGTATTTCAGTACCTTTAATTAATTCATTTCCTCACATTGATTCAATATCACTTGGTATCACTTACTCAGTACTTCACCGTGGTCCAGTATTTGTGTTGTTCCATATCCCACAGTGATTCAGTATCTCAGTGATTTAGTACCCGAGGTATTCCGTACCCCACAGTTATTCAGTACTTCACAGTGGTTCAACACCTCAAAGTGATTAAGGTTCTGAGGTTCTCCATGCCCTACTCTTATTCAGTACCTCGCAGTAGTTCAGTACCTAAGGATTTCCATACCTCACAAGTGTTCAGTACCTCATAACGATTTAGTACCTGGGTTACTCCATATCCCACAGTTCTTCAGTACCTCACCCTAGTTCAGTACCTGAGTTCTGAGTACTCCGCATCCCACAGTTAAGTATCTCAATGATTCACTCCCTGAGGTACTCCACAATTATTCAGTACTTTATTGAATTGCTGCCCCAGTGGTTCAGTACCTGAGTTACTCCATACCCCACTGTTATTCTGGACATTATGGTGATTCTGTACCAGGGTTACTCCATATCCCACAGTTCTTCAGTACCTTACAGTGGTTCAGTACCTCAGAGTGATTCAGTACCTGAGTTACTTTATACCCCACTGGTTATTCAGTATCTCAATGGTTCAGCACCTGAGGTATTCCATACCCCGCAGGTATTCAGTACCTAGTAATAATTCAGTACCAGGGTTACTCCATATCCCACCGTTCTTCAGCACCTCACAGTGGTTCAGTATCTCCGAGGGATTCAGTGCATTGGTTACTTCATACCACATAGTTATTCAGTTTCTGAGTGATTCAGTACTTCACAATGGTTCAGTACAAAGCACAGATTTATATTAAATGTGCTAAAGCTGTCCAAGACCTGATTCTTCAGTTGTTATCTATAAGGTTATTCATATATAAGGTACTTCTAATTTATTGGAACAAACAATGGAGAGCGTACTATACATACACGTCCCATGTACGGACTGATCTGTGTGCTGTGTCTGAGAAAGAGCAGTTCACCACAGTGAGAGGATTAACGACATTTCTCTCTCTCTCTCTCTCTCTCTCTCTGCAGATGTCATACTCTCTGACCAGGTTTGCTATCTATGAAACGGTAAGGGATATGATGGGCACCCAGGGGCCAATGCCCTTCTACCAGAAAGTCCTGCTGGGGGCATTTGGAGGTAACACACACACACACACACACACACACACACACACACACACACAGGGAGAAAATGCGTGTGTTTGGATGGGTTAGATGCAGAGTCTAGTTTCCTCCGATAGGTTTAATAAGGGATATAATTAATAATAATATTGATCATCTGCAGCTCATAGCAGGTCCATGGTAACACATCCTGAGCAGCATCTCTTCATCCATTATCTACAGTGTGGCGCTTATCTGTCAGGGCCTCTGGGGAAGGTGGACCAGTGAGAGGCAGGGTGCACAACGAATAACAGCTCATCGTTCAGGACAGCATCACCCGCTCCCCAAATAATCATGTGATAAAAAATACTGCAGTAAAGAGAGATTCATGACGTGACGGGGGGAAAAAAAATACACGTTTTTACATCATGATATGCATTTCAAGCCATTTTTTTTGTCTGTCTCTTCCTGGCTGTGTAGCTCTCTCTCTCTCTCTCTCTCTCTCTCTCTCTCGCTCTCTCTCTCTCTCTCTCTGTCTATCTCACTTTCTGTCTTTCTGCTTGCCTTCCTGTTTGTCTGCCTGTCTGTCTAATCATTTTTTTTGGTTGTCGCCGATTGGCTGTGTACCTGTCTAGCAGTCTGTCTGACTGGCTATCTAACTGTCTTTCTGTCTATCCATGTGTCTAACTATCCTCCTGTTGTCTGTCTGTCTGCCTTTCTATCTAGTGGTCTGTCTGTATAACTGTCTATCTGTTTAGCTGTCTGTCTGTTTGTCCAAGTTTGTCTGTTTTGCTATCTCTAGCTTTCTGTCTCTCTGTAGTTATCTCCCTGCTTGTCTGTCTGTCTAACTGTCTGTCTGTCTCTTTGGCTGAGTCTGTGTAGCTCTCGAACTGTCTGTCTGTCTCTTAGTCTGATTTATTGCTTAATTTTTCTCCGAAGGTTTTACAGGAGGCTTCATTGGGACACCAGCAGATCTGGTTAACGTCAGGTACACACACACACACACACACACACAGGGAGGGTATATCATGTGGGTGTGTGTATGTGTGGGAGTTCAGTAGAGTGGAATAAGTGGGTATTGATTGATGTATTTGTGACATGATGTTTAATGACTGAATCTGAAGAACTCGTTCTCTCGAACACAAACAAGTTCACCGTGTTTCTCCTTGTTAACAACATAGACGAGCAGAACCATGACATCATCATCATGACTTATTATTGTTATTATTATTGCTGTTATTGTTATTATTGTTATTGTTATTTTTGTTGTTGTTGTGTGAAAATGGCAGCATAAAATATTTCAAAGAACATTTATTAGTAAAATTGTCTTTCAAGTTTTAGAGAAGTGTAAGTGTGTGTGTGTGTGTGTGTGTGTGTGTGTGTGTGTGTGTGTGTGTGTGTGTGTGTGTGTGTGTGTGTG
>JBCNYH010000009.1:21846355-21856955 GCA_039654325.1 Tandanus tandanus
TAAAAACATGAAGAAAAAAAAGAAAAAAAAACACCACCTTGGTTTCCCTCACTCCCTGGTTAAACCCCCCCCCCCCCCCAAAAAAAAACATAGCCATTCTAACCCCTCAGCAAGGATGCCTGAAGCGCAGGACAAACTTTATTTGTTCAAGGTCACTGTGCCAAGGTCAAAGGTCACATATTCAAATAAGCTACCCCACGCAGAGTTTTAGGTCACAGGGAGTGCTTATGCAAAAATTCAGAAAGCTATCATGCATATGAGCTGAGCAATGGCCCAGACAAACGTTATATGTTCAAGGTCACTGTGTCAAGGTCAAAGGTCACATATGCAAATTAGCTACCCAACGCACAGGTTTAGGTCATATGGTCCTATGCAAAAGTTCAGAAAGCTGGCCTGTGCATGAGCCAATGAGCCAAACAATTGCCTAAGGGGCCCGCCCACCCGGCCGCCAAGCCAATGACAATACCCCTCCAGCCATAACTGGCTAAGGGGTAACCAGGAGAAAACATGGGGAAAATAAATGGCACCAGCTTCCTACTAACCACAGGGATATTGACACATGAATATATATATATACAATATATACAAGTCAAAATTCAGATTACGGTGAAACAACACAGGCAGAGTCAGCGCCAGGCACAAGGTCACAAATAGACAGCAATAAAAATGACAATATCAAAAAATGGTGTGCACACACTGCAAAGCACAGAAAAGGCAACTGGCACGCTGAGTTGTGATTTGCTGCTGTTTAAAAACACAGCCGCAATTGCATTCCACCAATCACAACCCAGGAGGCAGGGCCAAGTTCAAGTTCATTCTTCTATGATGTGGAAACAGGATTCAGTGCAGTGGGCTGGGCCTACAGATGGGAAAAAATAAAATAGCCCTCCAACCACCGACATAGACGAAAGAAAACACACAAAAAAGAGACAGAAATACAGAAGGGGACATAACAACACCTTCTAGAAAATCAGAATGCTCGGTGCTCTGGCATAAACTTAGAGTGATGCGTATGCTTTGTTTGCCGTGAGTTCGCACTCGTGACACGTGTGATGCACATTGATGAGTCATGAAGGGGGAGGTGATGCAGGCAAAACAGCACTGGAGTACATCCAAGCCACAAAAGCAGGAAGTGATGAAGGAGAAAAACATCTGCTGCTAAAAAGTGGATTTAACGAACATTATTCATTCAGACAGATCATTTCTTTTTCATTTTCTTTTATTGTGCAGTTGTCTTAGGCACCAGAATCATGCGTGTGTCTGTGTGTGTGTGTGTGTGTGTGTGTGTGTATGTGTGTTAAATCAGGTTCTGGATCAAATACAGAAACCTCACATCTTTAATTTATTAGCTGTGTGGAATTTTGATGTGCTCGGAGTAGGTGCGTTTTTAAGAGATTCGGCTTGTTAAAAGTAAAATAAATCGAGTGCAACTTTTTATGTTTCAATAAAACAAGACTGAAAAGAAAAAGAAAGACCGAAAGTTTCCAACCACTTGACAACCACGCAGAACCTTAAAAACATTTGTGCTTTAGCATTTGTTAAAATAAAGCAACAGAGACTTTCACACGGTTTGTGAGTCACTCCATGCAGCTGGAGGAGATTAATGACTAATTTGTTTGCTAAAAGGATTTTTTGTTGTTGTTGCTGTTTGTGTCTCATTTTTTTTCTGCTTTGTGATCGATTTGACAGATTCATTTGAAGAAATAAAGAAATAAATAATGCATTCAGTTCATTCCATGCAGAGAGCTCAGGGGGTGATTGTAAAAAAAAAAATAAAAATCAATAATAATAAAAAAAATAATAAATTGCACAATTTTCTTTTTTCTTTAAATGGCCAGTATCACACCGGGGCGACCCAGTGCTATCTCAAGGCTAAGCAAGGCTTGTACACTGGGGCTTTAAGCCTCAAGTCGGAAAACTTTGTACATTTCTATTATTGCGCATACAGCCCAGTAGTTTTACTGCCCATAACACGCTGCCTTGCTGTAAACACTGCCCAAGACCGCAGAGCACGATTACAGTGACAGCATCAGAGCTGCAAGTGGATGCAATTTTTTTTTAACTTGATCTAATAATAATTTAGCTAAGCTAGCAGGTAACTAAATAAAATACAACTCAAGCAATTTTGTACCAGTATGGGTCTTTTAGTGGATCATGATTAGCTCATTGGCTAGTTCGGGTGAGCTAGCTAAGCCTAGTTTCTGTACTAATTTGGACTGAAATGGACTGAGAGAGATAAACCCCGCCTTCCACCTTGACATAGACTTAAGCATCTGTTGGCCTCAGGTGGACGAAGGGTAGTCATCAGGCCAAAATCCTCATGCTTCCTAGTCTCGAAGTAGCCTCGAGGAGGAGTGACCAAGTTCCAGAAGTGCTAGTTGGTACGGTAATGTCCTTGGCTTGCATTAACCTGCTCAGCTATGGCGTGATCATGGGAAAAGATAGTACTGTAATTGATCACAGAAGCAACAGTCAGCTCTCTGAAGTTTTTAGGTTAAATACAGTTATTGAATACTTTCTAACCCAGTTAGTTTGTACGTGGCGAATGTATAGTCTGTCGCTAGTGCTAATCTCTGAACAGTGCTAGTACAAATCCGAGCATTTAGCATACATCCAGTATTAACACTGATTATTGTGTTCTTTAATTTGGAGATAATTTCAAAATTTTATAAGTTATTTATAGCTCCTCCCTTTTACATCATAAATCCGGGATAGGCCACGCCTACAAGCATCAATATTAGGATTCAATACACGCATACAGTAGATAAACTACAAGCAACACATGTGAGTTGTTGCTAGAAAGTCGGTAGGATAAGCTCTGGTGGGAAAATAAATAAATAAGCAAACCCCAGAAACCAAATGTGTTGAATTTTCCTCCAGTCCGTGTTTTTGAAGCAGTAGCAGTATCTCCCAACTCTGCTCCTGGAAGGTGCTCGTCTTTTATTTCGCTGATAATCTGGACTCTTAATGAGTTAGGTAAAAGATGTGTTTTGGGTTTTTTTTTCAGTTGATATGCATGTGTTTAAATAGGGCATGAGGCAATGCTAGAAGCAAGGATATAAACAAACCAAACAATAACAAACACTGACTCTTGGGATTGAAACCCAGTTGTGCAGTGAGTTGGAGCTTCCCACACGAGCCCCAGCACAGTGCGTCACTTCATCGCTTTATTATTTCAAGGTTATGCAATTATTTATTTTTCAACCTGAAGAAAAACATTTTTTATTTATTTATTAATTTATTTATTTATTCATACCCATGTGCTGTTACAGTGTCACGGTGGGGGAAGGTTTGGCATCTTGTTCAAACCCTGGTTGCTATATCGGCTGGGCTTTCAGCCCTAGAGGTTCAAACATGTCCAGCAGGTTTCTAGGGTTAGAGGTCACATGAAAAACAGCACCTGGTACTGGAATACAGGACAGCAGTCTGGTGTCAGGTGCGATGCATAACATACCATGTATCTGGATTTGTTAACTGTATTTGCAGAGTGATTTCACACAGTAAAAATCAGTCTATGAAGCTCGTCTGTGAGACTGATGCTGATATTGTATATAGGACCTGAAAAGAGATGTGTACTGGCAAACGAAAAATAAAAAAAATATTATTCAGGCTTTTAAAGTCTTTGGAATTAAAAAAAAATATTAACATAAAAAATGAGTACAGCTGTTTGGAAGACTGTGTTCATTATTTATCCGATACCACTTAGGGCTGCAGGGAAGCTGGAGCCAATCCCAGCTGACTTTGTGTGAGGGGCGGGTCACACCCTGAGTATGTTACCAATCCATTGCAGAACTAACACAGATACAAACAAACATTCAGCATTCACACCCTTGATTGATTAGAGGAGCCAGTTGACCTAACATGTGCATGTCTTTGGACTGTGGGAGGAAGCAGGCGTGCCCAGAGAAAACCCAAACTCAACACAGAATGCCCCCGTTGAGTTGCAGGCTTGAGTGGCAAGTTAAAGTGGCAGGTTCGAGTGGCAAGTTTGAGTGACAGGTTTAAACGCAGAAAGCTCTAAAAGGACAGCATCAAACCACCGCACCGTGCTGCCAGTATGGCTCATTCTGGGATAAACAGCAACATTTCCAGGACATAGAATCTCAAAATAAAAGTTGTCTTTCTGGTTAGTTTTTAGTTTTTGACAGTCGATCCTTTAACAAATGATAAGGAAAGATAGCTGCACAAGTTCTTATGAGAGGATTTTGAACCATCTTCTGGGATGTCAAAATGTTATGGATGTTACTGTGTCGATACTTGAACTACAGTTTTCAAAGAGCAGCGGCAACTCCAAAGAATTCCTTCACATAAAATGTTTGCTACGCTTCTGCTGGTTGTCCACAAAAACATTTCATGCTGCAGATATCATTAGATAAATGAATTGCTTTAGTTTAGCGTGATGGACGTCACCCAGTAGGTTCCCAGAATTTATTTTTTCATTACATGATACAGTGGATTTTATAATGTCTAATATACTAGAAATTGGATTCATGTAAGCATTTGATGTAATTTCATAAATTTTAAAGCTTGTTTACTTCCATCTAGGCAAGAACTAAATAAATCCAGATGAATTTGAGATTCTATGTCACGGAAATGTTGCTGTTCATCCCAGAATCAGCCGTTTACAATATAAGATATTGCGAGTGCAGGATAGCAGGCGGAGTGTGTATGTCGATCTACTCATGGTGTGTGACTCAGCCTGCCAGTTTTATCTGCTAAAAACGTATTAAATTCTTTTTTTTCCCTTTTTTTTTTTTTTGTCTTATGGTTTCCTAGTCTTTCAACCCGTCATTGTGTTTAATTTTAATTGCTCACTCATGTCAACACACATCAGAGTGAGTGTGTGTTAAAATACAGTGCACTGACAGGACATTTTTTATTTATTTTTTTAATTTTGGATGGAACATCACAAAACTTGCAGTTTAGAACAATCTAAAATCTACCAGAGTTTGTTTCTGCTCTTCAGTTTTCACTCTGCATTCATTAACCCATCATTCATGTGAACCTAAAAAAAACAAAAAACGACGTGTTATAAAATGACGTGACGCACTTTAAATGGCGCGTTAAATAATAAATAATAAAATGCATTTTTAAATGAGCACAGCGAAGATGAACAACCTCGACTGTTTCATTCACCCAGCTCATTTAAGCAACCTTTCAGTTCTGTGTTCCTCAATCCTGAGGGGTAATGAAATATCTCCAGGATGTTGTGTCATAATATGAAAATTCGGAATTTATAGTTCTATTCTATAGAACGAGCCTTTTATTCCTTTTATACCACAGCAATTTGCTGTACACACCATACCTATAACATTACACATCACTTATATTTACATTCATTCATTCATTCATTTAATCCGATTATGGCCGCGAGGGGGCTGGAGCCTATCTCAGCCGATTCTGAGCGAAGGCACCCTGAACAGTTTGCCAATCCATTGTGGGGCAACACACACAACCATTTATACTCACACTCACACCCAGGGGCAATTTGGAACAGCTAGTTTGCCTAATGTGCAAGTCTTTGGACTGTGGGAGGAAACCAGAGTACCTGGAAGAAACCCACACAAACACAGGGAGAACATGCAAACTCCACACAGAAATGCTCTTAACAAGCCTGGAACGTGAACCCAGGACCTTCTTGATGTGAGGCAGACGTGCTAACCACTATGCCATCATCCTACCCTTAGTTACATATCATGTTGTGAAAAGTGCATGAAACAAGTTTATACCTGTATCTGATGATGTTATAGCAGCTATAAATAATCTTTTTCCCTCTGCAGCCTTTCCGTATTGTAATCACCGTATTGTATCATCATCATTATCATAGTTTCCCTCGTGGCCTGCACTCAGCCTTAGAGCGCGACTGCAGACGAAAGCGAAAGTCCAACAGTCGATTCAGTTCAGCATTATCCATCATCGTTCTCCTTGCTTGGGTCCTATCCCCTCCCAGTAGCTTCTCGACATTGTTCCAGGTCTTATTAGTAGTTCGTTTTTCAAATAGCACCTGCTTTTACAAGGTTCTCTTTTCCATGCAGCATACGTGGCCCATATATCCTAAATATTGGGCGTGACAAAAATCCCTTATTGAGCATGAATTTGTATGTCAGTTTGTGGACTGCATCCTGACCACACTCATGCATGGATCTTCACCAAAATTGGTGGGGACACTACCCTACCTGTGTCACAGAGAAGATATGGTTTTGGAATGTCAAGGTCAAAGGTGAAGGTCAGAGCAAGGTCATAAATTTTGGGAGTAGAGTGCTTATGACTTCAAAACGAGTGCTGATATACATGCCGTTACTATGGAACACTAATAGGAAACTATATATATGGACTTTAATATGAAACAATTTCCTTTGATCTTAAATGATCTTGAAAGGTCAAACCCCAGCCATCACACAAATGCTTCAAACGAGACAGTGTTTTTTCTCTCTAATTTGGTTATGTATACGTACTACAGAGCGTATCGTAAAATGGGCACGGGTGTGTGTGTGTGTGTGTGTGTGTGTGTGTGTGTGTGTGTGTGTGTGTGTGTGTGTGTGTGTGTGTGTGTGTGTTAAAACCAGTACCCATGTAGCAGAGGTACCTTACACTCTATGTGCCTCTCTCTAGTTTCTTTCTTGAAGTTAATAAGAGAAAACTCAAGTTGTCACGTTACTCAAAAACCGCACGCCGTGAACTCCGCAGTCTTCAAATGAATGACATCAGCATTCAGTGAGTAGAAAGAGCAGAGTAATTAACATCTGAATTTAAAAAACTTCTGAATTAATTGGTTAATTAGCTGTATCTCTCTCTCCCTCTCCCTCTCTGTGTTTCTCCCCATTTTTTGATGTGTTAATGTGGTTATAATTAAGAGTTTGAAAATGCACTGTTGAATTAAAAAGGCAGAATCGCACAAGTTACCATCACTGCTACTCGTCTCTCTCTCTCTCTCTCTCTCTCTCTCTCTCTCTCTCTCTCTCTGTGTGTGTAACAGTACATTTATTTCTGTGTTGGTTTTCTGAAAACCTCTCATGAGCCAACACACTCACAGTGTGTGTAATGGGTGTTAATGGTTCTAAAACCATTTGCATATCAAACAGAAACAATAACAACCTGGAACCAAATCAACAGATTAAGAGAAGCATTTTGAGTGTATTTGATATATAAGAAATCCACAGTATATACACTGGAGTTTGGTTAATCATGGTCTCTTGTGCTGTCATGGCTGGAATATTCAGCAGTGCTTCTCTCACAGTGAGCTGTTTTTTCTCTCTTTTACTGTCCCTCTGTCCATTTATCCTCAAACTTACAGTCCAGGAATCTGCAGCTGGATGGTATTTTGGTCTTATTGTCCCTGTTAATGATGTTTTACTCTGTCCATTCCTCCTGGCTCAGTCTGTCCTCCTTCTCTTGGCTCAGTGTCTCCTCCAGGGTTCGGCTCAGGCTCTGTTCCGATCCTTGGCTCAGGCTCGGTCCTGTTTAAGTCTCAGTCCTTGTTTTCTCAGTCCTTGTCATTCTACTTAAAAACACCTGAAATGGTACAGTGGTTTGTACGTCCATCTCACTGGGTTCGAATCCCGGGCTTGGTGAGGGCTTTTCTGTATGGAGCTCGCATGTTCTCCCCGTGCTTGTGTGGGTTTCCTCTGGGTACTCTGGTTTCCTCCCACAGTCCAAACATCTGCACATTAGGCTAATTGACTGTTCCAAATTGCCTACTCTAATGTGAGTGTGAATGAATGTGTGCGTGTATTGGCCCTACAATGGACTGGCGTGCTGCTCAGGGTGTACCCCATCATTGCCAAGGGTTGGCTGAGATAGGCTCCAGCCTCCCCATGACCCTGGTAGGATGAAGTGGTTCGATGAATGAAATGAAATGAATGAAAAATCTGACTCTTTAACTCAAATGTGAAATCTTTGCTACCGTACGGTGCTGAGACACAGAGACCACCATTAACAAAGTCCAGATGTTCATCAACAGCTGTCTGCACCTTTATGTCTCGTGTTTCTGGTCTTGTCTCTGTTTCTCTGTTTCAGGATTTTACACTGTGTGTGAGCGTGTATGGTTTCAAGCGTGAGAGTGTGCATGAGTGAGAATGAGTTAGAGTGAGTGTGTGCACGAGCGTGTGCGAGAGCATGTGTGTGCATGCATGTGAGGGTGTGTGAATGAGAGTGAGTGGGAGCGAGAGCATGTGTGTGCATGCATGCAGGTGTGTATGTGTGTGTGTGTGTGTGTGTGTGTGTGAGAGACAGAGAGAGAGAGAGAGAGAGTGTGCATGAGTGAGAATGTGTGAGTCTGAAAGTGTGTGAGGGTGTGTGCACGCATGTGTGTGTGTGTGTGTGTGTGTGTGTGTGTGTGTGTGAGTGTGTGCATATGTGAGAATGTGTGTGTGTGTGTGTGTGTGTGTGTGCGTGTCTGAAAGTGTGTGAGGGTGTGTGCATGCATGGGTATGTGCATGCGCGTGAGGATGTGAGCGTGTGTGTGTGTGTGTGAGAGAGAGAGAGAGAGAGAGAGAGTGTGTGTGCACGTGTGAGAATGTGTGTCTGAGCGTGTGTGCGAGTCTGAAAGTGTGTGAGGGTGTGCACGCATGTGTATGTGCACGCGCGTGAGGGTGTGTGTGTGTGTGTGTGTGTGTGTGATTTCACTGATTGAGTCTTGCAGGAGTGTGTATAATAAGTGGTGGGGCAGCTTTTTCAAACAGATTTTGTGTTTATCACCTGTTGTACTTCCTGGTTCTTTGACAGCTCCTGCTTCATTCAGGACTCCCTCAGCTATTCCAGGCAGCTCCTGCTACACTAATAACTCCTCGGGTGAACTAAGGGCCTTTTTGGTGTAGAACTATTATGACCTTTGAGGAAATGCGGCAGGGTGTGAACCAGGTTTTGTCTCCAACCGAACCAGGAAGTATTATATTATTATACTGTAAAGGTTTGGCTTTAAAGAAAACATTTCAAAAGGAAAAATGAATCAGTTAATACATAAAGTGGGGGTTGGTAACTTTTAACTGTATACACACACTGTTATATTAATTGAAATGATCTTTATACCCCGACCACAATTAATATCTTATATGATCTGAAAAAAATCTGTCAGGTGTGGCCACTGTAATCCTGTAAAAACGCCGACCAATCACTGCCTCGCGGTCCACTGGGAAATATCCAATCAAATGCTCCCATGTCTTCTTGCTTGTGCGTGACCCTACTGTGCATAAATCAGCAGAGTTGTTCCCCGCCTCAGGTATAAAAGTAGTACCGGCTCCCACATGGAGCCCCCTACACCCAAGGATTCCCGAGTGCTCCTACTTAATGGGGTTTTTTTTCCTCACTACTCTTCACTCACTTCGCTCAGAATCGGCTGAGTGTGTGTGTGTGTGTGTGTGTGTGTGTGTGTGTGTGTGTGTGTGTGTGTGTGTGTTAATAATCTCTGTGGTTTCTGAGTTCTCCAGAGTCTTCCTGGATAATCTTTAAAATCATGAATGAACCCTGATTATAGCTTAAACCATAAACCGTGTTTCTGGGTAACGCCATTGATTCTTTGAGAAGTTTAATTAAAAGTACAGTGCATTTACATGGAGCTCCATCTGCTTCTCATGTCCTACAGCTATTTGTTCGAGGTTAATGAGTTCATTAGTATCAAAACTGACTGAGACACGTGAACGGGGTCTCGGCAGAGGTTTTTTTTTTCCTCTCTGTTTTTTCTCCCCTAATTTTAGTCGTATCCAGTTGCCTCCCTATTACAAACGACCACCACCAACCAGGGAGGGGCGTAAGCGTACACAAGCTTCCTCTGTGACATGTGATGCTGCCACCCACCTCTTTACAAACTGCTGTGCATGCGCATTTGGAGGCGGCCTAACACACTCGGAGGGAAAGCACTATCTGCCCCTTTTGTACGAATGAGCTCACAGACGCCCATGGATTGGCTGGTGATCGCTGAGAGTGACAGGGGAGCGTATGCTATCCCTCCCTCCCGTGAGAGCTCGGCCAATTATCTCCCATGGACCCCCGGTCACCAATGCCTGGAAATCGAATCTACGATCTCCAGGTTGATGGTCATGCACCTCGTCGATGTGCCACCCGAGAGCCCCTCGGCAGAGTTTTAATTTCTTTATTCTATAAAAAGCTGTGATTGGCTAAGTTTCCATTCATTCAAATTGATGGAAATCTTCCCTGTATGTGTAGAATCAGAGGGGTGTCAATCATTTTGCTTTTTTCCTTTAAACTCTTGGAATATTTCCAAACAAATTCTGCATTCATGACTCCGTGAGATGTTCCGTTCAATGTAGGCTCTTAAAGGTACAGTGTGTACGATTTAGTGGAATCTAGTGGTGAGCTTTCAGATTGCACACAACTGAAGCCTCTATAGTTCTGGACCGGGGCAAGATGGCGGCCTCCACGAGAGTGGACCCGCTCCACACTGAGTTATAAACAGCCTATTCTATAGTTCGGAAAATGATATGTGATTATCGATGGATTGATGCTATACTTACTTCATGCTAATAGATCCTCCAAAATGTCACACACTTTTTTTTTTTAACAGGTTTTGGTCACGAGCTTTGGGTAGTGACCGAAAGAACGAGATCGCGAATACAAGCGGCTGAAATGAGCTTCCTTCGCAGGG
>JBCNYH010000009.1:21942960-21955267 GCA_039654325.1 Tandanus tandanus
TAGATAGATAGATAGATAGATAGATAGATAGATAGATAGATAGATAGATAGATAGATAGATAGATAGATAGATCAATTATACATTATTTATTAGTTTAGGAAAAGTTTTTAAATGATTACATCATAATCTTATGCATTATTGTTTCATTTTTTGTTTGTTAATTTAGCATGGTGTAATAATGATTCTCATGGCAGAAATCATACTCCATGTAGATGCAATCAAGTGTGTATATAAACCATTTTTATTTATTTATTTATTTTTACAGTTCGTTACAGAATCTTCTCAATGACTCCTGATCTGCACCCCACTGACCAGACTGGAGGAATCTTTGTGGAAATCATAGTAAGTGCTTAAACAGGTCCGCTGGGGTTTTTTTCACTCCACAGTTTGTAAAAACTTTATTACACCTATTTGTATACTCAATTTGGATTGGTCGATTGCATGACTCAGTAGTCTGATATATCTTTTTGACAGAGAGTGCATAATTTCCAGTAACAATTAAATAATTTTAAATTGTTAAAAGTCTTTAAAAAAAATATTTAGCAAGTAGCTAGTGCATAGTAGATTAAGCAGGATAATGTTCAACAAGCAAGACTTTACTCCTGCACATCAAGGTTCAGATTCCCCAGCAGAGTTTATTCCATGATGAACACCAGCTCACTGTACACTGTATGATCCCTTATGTGTCATGTGATTTTCTTGTGATATATTGATGTAATGGCGGTACTGTGGTATAGTAGTGAATGGTTGTATGAGAGTTGACCCTGTGAAGGACTGGCAAGCCATTCAGGGTGTAACACGCTTTGGCCTACAGATGACTGAGATAGATCCAGCCTCCCTGTGACCCTAATAGGATTAAGTGATTCAGCAAAAGAAGAAATGTTTGCATGTATTTCTGTAACAATATCAGAATAATAATAAAGTTTATGCTCCTGTTAGGGATTTGTAACTGAGTGTAAATATCCTTTTTTTCCTTGAATCACCAATTGTGTTTTTCTTTTTCCCAAGAATCCTCAAGGAATCACGATTAACAGAGACACAATTTTCCCTAAACAAGGAACCATAACATCAACATACAAAATCCCGGAAGTTGCCAAGTTAGTCCACTTCTTCAGTCCACTTGTTTTGGTCATTAAAGTTTAAATATCTGGAGAGTAGTTTTAATTTGAGATTCTCTCTCTCTCTCTCTCTCTCTCTCTCTCTCTCTCTCTCTCTCTCTCTCTCTGTTTTTTTAAGACCTGGAATTTGGTCTGTAGCAGCACGGTATAAAAACACCCCACAGAAGAACTTCACTGCTGAATTTGAAGTTAAAGAATATGGTACTCTTTACAGAGAGAATAATAAATAAATAAATGCATGTTTGTATTTGTAGTTTTATATGTATTAAATGATTTTCCAATATTGCAGTGCTGCCAAGCTTTGAGGTAGCATTGAAACCAGCCAAGGCTTTTTATTACGTGGATGATAACGACCTTCAAGTGGACATAACCGCCAAGTAAGAATTACATGTCAGTCACAGTAACTGACTATAAATGACAACAATTTTGTAGACACACTTATTGTGTAGAATTTCCCATGTCATGAAACTTTACAAACACTCTTTCAATTACTGCTAAATGACTGCATATGCATGTGTTTTGTTGTAAATCAGTGATAGTGCTCTATTTTATAACTGGGCGTGCCATGTGTATCACCTAATGGATGTGAATTATATAAAGGTATCTGTTTGGAAAAAATGTGGATGGCGTTGGGTTTGTAGTTTTTGGAATTAAGAAGGATGACACCAAGACGACCCTGCCTGCATCGTTACAAAGGCAACAGGTGAGTTCCGTGACCTAATGTTTCACATCGGTGGTACACTGGTGTTGATTGTTAAACAGATTTAAATTTATCTATGGTGGGGTGGGAGGCATGGTGGTGTAGCATTTAGTAGTCTTAGCACCTTACATAATCTATATATATGTGTATATATAAAATAAACTTTAAATGCTTCATTGGGTTTTCTCTGGGTGCTCTGGTTTCCTCCAACAGTTCAAATACATGCACATTAGGATAAGTGGCTGTTCCACATTGCCTTTAGGTGTGTAGGGATGTTTGACATAGAGAACAGGTTCTGTAGGGGTTTCTGCAACAGAAACCATGAAAGTGTCCCAATGCAGTATGGGTGTGGAATGAGAAGTGGGTGAAGTAAGTGGTAAATATATGCATCATCTGAATTACCCCAGTTTATTATTATTATTTATTTTATTTAATGAATACATTTATTTATTCATTTATTTTATATACTGTATTAATCTTACAAGGGAAATTATTGTACCTGCATTTAACCCATCCAAAGTGAGCGCAGATGCACGTAAATAGTGAGCGCACACACACTGCAGTGCCTGAAGAGCAGTTGGGGGTTAGGTGCCTTGCTCAATGGTACTTCAGTTTATGCAGGGGTTTCTATGCCTCTGTGCCAGTGATGGCCATTGTGTTTTTGGGTTAACCGTCCATCGGTAAATTCATCCGGGACATTCTCGATATCACTTTGAGGGATTTTCCTCAAACTTTGCACAAATGACCATCTTGACTTAAGCATCAACTGATTAGATTTTATATTTAAAAAATTAGGCAGCATGACGCTGTAGGGGTTAGCATGTCCACCTCACATGAAGAAGTCCCTGGGTTTGAGTTCCGTGCTCAGCAAGGGTGCTTTTGTGTAGAGTTTGCATGTTCTCCCTGTGCTTGTGTGGGTTTTCTCCAGGTACTCCGGTTTCCTCCCACAGTCCAAAGACATGCACATTAGGATAACTGGCTGTTCCAAATTGCCTCTAGGTGTGAGTGTGAGTGGTTGTGTATGTCTTGCTCTGTGAGGGACTGGCAAGCTGTTCAGAATGTACCCCACCTTTGTCTAGAGTCGGTTGAGATAGGCTCCAGCCTCCCCTGACCCTAGTAGGATCAAGCAGTTTGGCATATTAATTAATGATAATATTAAAAGGTTACTGCATTCTTACCACATGGGAGCATATAACCACCGAATAGTTCTAGTTCTATTTTTTTTTTCATTCATTCATTTTCTGATCCACTTAATCCTAATTATGATCGCGGGGAGGCTGGTGCCCATCTCGGCCGACTCTAGGCGAGGGCAGAGTACACCCTGTACAGCTCGCCAGGCCATCACAGTGCAGAAACACGCTGATGGCAGTGCAGCCTACTCTTTACGAAAAGTCAGCAATGGTTCGTTTACATGCCTCTCACCATAGACTGTGAGAGACATGGCTGGCCTTTGATAACCCAGTTAGCTGCACAAAGTATAAATAAAATAGATGCTAACGTAGATCAATCTGACAAACAAATACCTTCCTGCATGTGCAACATTTGTGTCATATCTCACAAAATCTCAGTCAAGAAAAACATGTTAATGTGTGTGTGTATATATATATATATATATATTTTTTTCTTTTTTAATTTACACTACTTATTCGTATCGTGTTCTGTTGTATATAGATCATTAATGGAGAGGGACGTGCACGGCTCACTAAAGAGATGATCCTGCACTCATACCCAAATATTCAGGAACTGGTTGGAAGCTCTTTGTACATTTCAGTCAGTGTTTTAACTGAGACGGGTAAGACTCCAACATTTTTGTGTGTGTATTGAACTACATAGACATATTATGAAATGCAATTTCTCTCTTTTTAACTCTAAATTATCATGACCAATCTTTCAGGTAGTGAAATGGTTGAAGCAGAGAAAGGGGGTATTCAGATTGTGACCTCACCCTACACCATCCAGTTCAAGAGAACCCCAAAATTCTTCCACCCTGGAATGTCTTTTGATGTCACGGTACAAAATATTATCTTTCCCAAAAGCCTTTCATTCATAGTTGTTTAACCATACTTACTTAGTAATGACGCACGAATGACGCACTTATGTACTTAGGTGACGCACGAAGTAATTAGCATAAATTATTTACACTGGAATGATTTTCATGTTAAATATGATAAAAATGAAACCAGGATGTTTTAGTGATATGCACCATGAAATACTTCTGAATGAAATATGAATTTTTGACCTGCATATGAGACAATCTGAATTCTGAAATCTCTACTCTGAATTCCAAAAGGTTTATGTGACCAATCCTGACCAGTCACCTGCCGAAAATGTGGATGTGGTGATCAATCCCGGTGATGTGAGGGGTCGAACCAAGAGTAATGGCATGGCCAAGGTCATAGTGAACACCCAGGGAGGAATCAGTACTCTACCAATTGAAGTGAGTGATGTAAAATAAAGTTTAAGGATGTTTGGTTTTAAAAAAATTCATTACTGGATTTCAACTTGCTTTTGTTAAAATGCTTTATAAGGAAATCTATAATAATCATAGAGCTGGTGAAGGAAAAAAAAAAGTAGGCCAAGTCGCTTGTGTTTTCAGACCATTTTTTCCAGTAGCCAAATTATTTACCAGCTTCCATATTACATGACTCAACAGGTCAATCCATTTGCCTTTCTGTAATTACTTTTAACCATTGTATTAAAAGCGGGGAAGTGAAATTTTCAGGAATGGATTTTTAAAAGCCTTTTGTTTTTTTTAACATTTTCTGTTTATCCAGGCAAAAACAGCAGTACCAGGGATAACACCGGAAAGACAGGCTGTGAACAAGATGACTGCCCAAGCTTACACCACCAAAGGGGGTTCCACCAATTACCTACATTTAAGTGTAGACGCTGCAGAACTGCAAATCAATGATCAGATGAACATCAATCTAAACTTCAAAAGTCAAGTCCAAAATCAAGATTTTACATATTTGGTTGGTATTTCTCACATACACAGTGTTTAAAGAAATCTTAGTAATATTGTGATGTAGTGCTACTGCTTGTGCATTACAGTAATAATAATGCTAACCCTAACCCTAACCCTGGTGCTTCTCTTTGCATCAGATCCTTAGTAAAGGACAGATTGTGAAAGGGGAGAGGTTTAAGAGACAAGGGCAGTCACTGGTGACTCTATCTCTACCCGTCACCAAGGAACTGGTTCCATCATTTCGAGTGGTGGCGTATTACCACGTCGGATCCTCTGAGGTTGTGTCGGACTCAGTCTGGGTTGATGTGAAAGACACTTGCATGGGAACGGTAGGCAGTCTGCTGTATTCTCACATTAATTAAAATGTTAGTCTAATTAGGGGTGGCATTATGAATCAGTGATTAGCCCTGTCGTCTCACAGCAAGGAGGTTCTGGGTAGAACCTTGTGGACATGTGTGATTGCAAATAGGTGTGAATGTGATCGTGAATACTGAGTGTGTCCATTTTTGCGATAGCCCTGTGATAGGGTGAACCCCACCTCTCACCGGTTCACCAGGGATTGACTCCAGCTTCCTCCACAACCCGATGGCTAAGCGGTATAGATAATGGATGGATGGATGTTATGCTGAATAGTAATATATTCTTTTAAATTCATGAACACACAAGTATTTGAAAAGCATCTACATACACATTATATACACTGTATGGCCAAAAATAGCAACGCAACAAACATAGTTGTTCAAACTGGGGGGAGATTGCTCACAGTGTACAAGATATCTCAAGGCCAGGCTCAAATAATCGAACATAATATTACAAGTCATAGTCAAGATGTGCACCAAGTTCTGGTGAGTTTCCATCACAAAGTCTACATTAAATACGTTTAGAGCTCACATTTTACCGAAGTGCTTTATCCCGTTTGGGTTGCAGAGAGGCTGGACATCAGCCGACTTTGGGAAATTTGGGTACATCCAGAACAGCTCACCAGCCCATTGCAGGGCCAACACACACAACCATTCACACTCATGGTCAATTTGGAACAGCCAATTAGCCTAATATGCATGTCTTTGGACTGTGGGAGGAAACCAGAGTAGCTGGAGGAAACTCACACAAGCAAAAAGAAAACATGCAAAAGCCACACAGATGTGCCCTTGCCGAGCCCGTTACACAAACCCAGGACCTTCTTGCTGTGAGGCAGACATGCTAACCACCACGCCACCATGCTGCTCCATTCGGACCTCGCCCTCCCAGGAATTCCTATACTCATTTATTTCTGAAAGTTTACAATTAACTTGCTGAATAGCTTTCCATATGTTAGCCACTACATTGTTAGCTACCAGTTTTTACTTTAGCAAGTTTCAAGGCAAACATTTGACTAGGTAGCACACTACAGTTTGCATTTGTCCAGTGTGCTACCTAACAAAGTTTTCCATCAAAATACATGTTTCTCCCATTCTTTTTTTTTTTTTCTTATTGTCTTATGTAACATAGCTGAATCTGGATGTTAAGGAGAGTTTAAATATCAAGAAGATATTTGAGCCTGGTGATGAGTTTCATCTCATAGTTACTGGAGATCCAGGAGCCAAGGTTGGTCTGGTAGCTGTGGATAAGGCTGTCTTTGTCCTCAACAAGAACAGACTCACACAGAACAAGGTGAGTAATACTCACCACATTTTTAACTTTCAGTAACCTTGTGGTTTTATGTTTGGATTTCTCAGTAATCAGGTAACATCACTGACAACTTATTTGCATCATCCAGATTGGTACTGGGACCCACCTCAGCATTTGTTAGAGAAGATATACTGTATATACCTGTTTACAGTGTTTCAATTCCTATTTCCATCTACAGGTCTGGGACATTATTGAGAAGCATGATACTGGCTGTACAGCAGGAAGTGGTAAAGACAGTATGGGAGTTTTCTATGATGCAGGTCTGATATTTCAGTCTGATAAAGCAGGAGGCACCAGTGAAAGAACAGGTAACGTTTATATCTAAGTACCGATTGAAACACTGTATGATGTAATAGGTAAATAAGAGCAAGTGGTATGAAGTATTCATTTTTACCAACTCAAATTGGATTATTTTCCCCCTCACTCTGCTCATAACAGAACAATTTCCCAACTGTTAGAATTATTTATTCAATTTATTAAAGAATCAACCGATTTAATACAAGTTGCTGTTATCACCTATGTTTTATCAGCTTAAAAATGTTCCTTTTTTTAATAAGATAAATAAATAATAATTTGTTATAACTTAAATATCATGAAAAAAAAACTTTATTTTCAAGTGTTGAAAGGTGCAGAGACTCCTACAAAAGTTAAATGGATTCCCACTGAAAACTTCACCACATTAATGATTACACAGTATGGCCAAGAGTTGGTGAACACACAAGATATTAGCAAAATCAGAATCAGAATACTTTATTGATTCCAGAGGAAAAAATCCCCAAAATATTGAAGAAACCCAATCAGTAAACAATTAAATGTATCTAATAATAAGTCAATCACAAAACCTCCAAATGCTGAGCAAAGACAAGAATTGAAAGATATAATTTATTACAAAAAACTTTTCACACAGGAGATAATGCTTTCTCACTGAAGTTGCATAGATCTCAAAAGCTACTATTTTAACAGAAAAGAAAACGGAAATCTGTTTTAAAACATAAAATGGATGCAAATTAACTCATCAGATCAGTATTTCAGATGCATCCATTGCTGATTTCCCTCGTGTGACACAGAAGAAATATGCACGTGTAACACAGGTTACAGTTAAAAAAATATATATTCAAATTCATTCCTACCATTCATAAAATTTAGAATTTGACAGTGCTGTGATATAAACTAATAATATAATAAAGAGGTAAATTAAAGAATTCATCTACACCTTGTGTAATAATATTTTTTGTTTTGTTTTGTTTTGTTTAAATAGCTCCTGAGTGTCCCGCCACACCGAAGAGAAAACGGAGAGCTGAAACACTTCATCAGATCACCCAAAAACTGTGTAAGTAGCTGGACTTTTTTATTCAGCAGTATTTTTACGGTTTTATGATCATTAATTGAAATCTGGTCATACTGTCTTTGTCAAGATAGATAAAGAGATGGATGAATGGGTCCCTCAGGGGAATTTTAGCTATAACTTTCTCAGTGTTGATGTTAATTTCTATCTTTTTCTATAGTTGGTAAATACTCCGGTGAGCTGAAGAAATGCTGTGCAGATGGACTGAAGAAGAACAGACTGGGCTACACATGCGAACGGAGAGCTACGTACATTTTGGATGGTTCAGAGTGTGCCGAGGCCTTCCTCGCCTGCTGTAAGGAGATCCAAAAACGCAAGGATCAGGAGAGAGACCTATTACATCTGGCTCGCAGTAAGAACCCACATTATTTTTTTATTTGTACTAGAGTTGTTAAAGGGTTCTTAAAATAAATAAATAAATAAATAAATAAACTATTTAAATTGCAAGCTTTGTGGCAAAAACTGTCAAGGAGCATTATACTGATTCAACCACTCACTCTCACTCATTCATTTGCCGAACCACTTAATCCTATTAGGGTCACGGGGGGCTGAAGTCTATCTCAGCTGACACTGGGCAAAGGTGGGGTACATCCTGAACAGCTCACCAGACCATTACAGGGCCAACAACCACACACGCACACACACACACACACACACACACACACACACACACACACACACAAAACCATTCACACTCACACACTCACACCAAGGGGCAATTTGGAATAGCCAGTTAGCCTAAAATGCATGCCATGGGGTTGTGGCAGGAAACCAGTGTACCCCAGAGGAAACCCATGCAAGCACAGGGAGAACATCCACTCCACAAAGAACAAGCCTGTGACTAGAACCCGGGACCCTCTTGTTGTGGGGCGGACATGCTGACCACTACGCCACCGTGCCGCCCCACCTGTTGCAGTCAACACCATTTAATTCAGATGATCATTTTATTACCAAACGTCCCCGCCCAATCTAATGTTATAGTTCCTCAAAACTAAACTAAAGACTCAAATTGTCCAGTTCAGCACCTTCCAAATTAAAATAATCCAAGAAACCATTGCCTGTAAGAAAATCAGCTTATTTGGTTAACTATATGGAAAAGAAAAACAATGACTTGTTAAGCTTAAACTTTATGTTTGCTAAAAAGAAAACAGAATCAGTTTTGTACGACAGTCAAAGCAGTACCAATATTTTAAGCCTTCCAATCTGACCAGTCTAAATAAATGAATGTTGGCTACTTGTCCAAGGCATGATTTATAAATATGTGTTTTCCAGGTGATGATGACGATGATGACTACATAAGCTCTGATGAAATTGTTACCCGAACACAGTTCCCTGAGAGTTGGTTGTGGGATGATATAGACCTGCCAGCCTGCAAAGGGAACATCCCATGGTAAATGCAACAATCCAAGATTTTTATAAGTAAAGCATTCTGAAGGTTAATGGTAATTCTGATCTGATCTGATCTTTCCCTTTCATTGTAGTGATTCAACAAGTCTCACCTTGGGAGCAAACTATCTAAAAGACTCCATTACTACCTGGCAGATCCTAGCCATCAGTCTGTCAAAGACCCACGGTCAGTGTCACATCCTTTTCACATAACTATAATATTTTGACATAAACAGAGACATGTCTAAAATTTGACATAGAAGACTGGCATATGTTGACAAATAATAAAAACAGATATTTCTCTTTCCCTGTAGGTATCTGTGTGGCTGATCCTTATGATATTACAGTAGCAAAAGACTTCTTTGTGGATATCAAGTTACCTTACTCAGCAGTACGCAACGAACAACTAGAAATTAAAGCTATTTTACATAACTACTCCAACAAGCAACAAAAGGTAATTTTAATATAATCCATCATGCTACGTATACAGTACATTTATCTTTTACAAAAGGACTCAGAGCTCAAGGATTGATTGGCTCAGGGCTCAGTTGGTTGATTGATTTGTCCTAAAACTGAGGACATCTATCTGACTTCCTGTCCCCACCAGGTGCGTGTGGAATTCCTTGAAACAGAGAACATTTGCAGCGCAGCCAGCAAAAAGAACAAATACCGTAGCACAGTTACTGTGGATGCCAAGTCCACCAGAGCCGTCCCATACGTGATTATTCCCATGGAACTAGGAAAGTTTGACATAGAGGTGCAGGCTGCAAGTTCATCATTTCATGATGGAGTAAGGAGATCCTTGAAGGTGGTGGTGAGTATCTAGTATCAGCAGGTATACTTTGCTTATATTTTCATTAACGTAAGGTCTGAAACATGATCCTTATTTTTTTATTTACTCAGTCTGAAGGTGTGCTAACTGAACTCCCAGAAAGAAATCTGGAGCTAAACCCATCTAAAGCCCCAGGTGAGATGGTTTCTAAACTGTATTTGATTACCAGCAAATGCTGTGTTATTTATTTCTATTTATTAGCCATTTATTCTCTTACACTCCATTCCTTCTCCTATTATTTTTAAAGGTGGTGTTCAAATTGTGCATTTGAAGAGTGACATACCAAATGGGCAGGTTCCAAATACTCCTGCACAGACATATATCAGTGTTGCTGGTAAGAAGACCCTCATACACATCAATATTTGCCAATATGGACCTTGGATAGCAATCCAATACCAAGATTATTACACGAACAGTTAAAATGGGACTAAGCCTAAAACGAAATGTGATGGGCAGGCGCCCACAAACTTTTGGTCGTGTAAAGCTAATTAGCTAGTAAAGTACAGAAGTACTGTAAATATAAAGAATATTAAAGAATACAGTTATCGACAAAACTTTTGTCGCATGTGTGCCTGATACTAACAACAACTGATAACTTCACTAACTATGCCTTACATTAATCCTACATGTATTGAGATTGTTTTCTGAAAGCAACAGGAAATTGTAAATTTATTTATACTTTTTACAGCTAATAAAAGACGAACATATCCATTCTAGGCTGGACAAAAGACTTGTCGCAATTATGTAACATCAAATTCTGGATCAAAGTAATTAGTAAAATATAATTAGTAAAAAAAAATAATGAAAAGTGCTTGATTAACTAAATATATATAACATACAGGTATTAAAGCAGCTTTCGGGCAATTTATAAAATCTTTTTGCAAAAACTCTAGAAACCCTCAGGATCTCCTAAAAGCAAATGAAGATAATTTGCAAGCAGTAGTAACACATTTCAGACCCCCTTGGTACACATAGGTAAGCTCGGTCATGCAAGGAAAATTATCCACAAAACAACTGACTGCACAAAAGTTGTAGTTTACTAGGACTCATAGCTAGCAATGTCTGCTTCAGCATGAACTGTATATCATATTATTTCTTACAGTCGTCACCATACACCATACAGGTCCTGTACAAGACACAGCTAGAGCACCATGACGTGCTTACCGAGGCCCTAACACATGGAAACTGTTATTAGCAGAAACATGGAGGGAAAAAAATATATTTGATATGAATTATTAATTAAATATCGTATTGCTCTGACCATCTGGAAAATTGCTGGACCCAGAGTTCACCGAAGAGCCAGTCATGTATGAAAGTGATGAAAACATCATGGTTTAAAGTCACCTCCAGTACATAGGTATCACAAAGCTATATAAGATGGGTGGGAACATCACCAGACACAAATATCAACTGATTATTGCTTCTCGTTATGTTTCAAACCTACAGGTGGCTCAGATTTCTCACCATAGGGTTGATAACACACTGTTTTCTCACCACTTGATGAACATGCTGCCCTCTAAAATAGCTTATTTTTGTGTATTAAAAAATGCATTGTGTCTTGGGCCTCAAGATTTTTTAGTAGCACTTACAAATTTTTTTTATTTGTAATTTGAACATCTTGAAGGTGTCTGATTCTTTTACTATGTTAAGTATTCATCATGACAAGCACCTTGGAGTCTGGTATTATCATGGCAGTGTTTGCAGAGGCACTACTGACCTTGAGTGTTGCTCTTAATTTTTCAATGTGATGTTATGCCCTGCGATGGCCTGGCGAGCTGCCCAGGGTGTTCTCTGCCCTCGCTCAGAGTCGGCTGAGAGGGGCGCCAGCCTCCCTGACCCTAATTAGAATTAAGCGGTTCAGAAAATGAATTAATGAATGAATGTTATGCCCTGTGATGGCCTGGCGAGCTGTCCAGGGTGTTCTCTGCCCTCGCCCAGAGTCGGCTGAGATGGGTGCCAGCCTCCCCGACCCTAATTAGGATTAAGCAGTTCAGAAAATGAATGAATAAATGAATGTGATGTTATATTTGCAACAATATTTTATATTTAGTTATTAACAAGGCCATTTGATTATTTTTCTGTAATAAATATAGTCTTGAAAGTGAAATTAAGCCTTTGCGGCAAGACTTTTGTCCAGGCAAAAACAGGAATGTTTATATTTAATAAGGTGTAAATATTAAACTAGACAGCATGACATCTCTAATAGGGACTACCGTCGTATTAATCCTATAAAACATTTTTCTATTCATGCATTGACCTGCAGGTCAGGAGGTGAGTCAGACAATCGAGCAG
>JBCNYH010000009.1:22197172-22210573 GCA_039654325.1 Tandanus tandanus
ACACTCTGTAAAAACGAGTCTGTATATGGGATTTTTTTTGCTTCTATATGTGTGTGTGTGTGTGTGTGTGTGTGTGTGTGTGTGTGTGTGTGTGTGTGTGTGTGTGTAGGTCAGTAATCTGGGACCAAAAGGTCTCCCTGTAACAATACAATTCTGGATGCCATCTCAGACTAATGTAAGCTTTCATCATCTGCAGGACCACACCATCACCATTCCTCAGGTATATGTTTATTTTACTAATATTTATTCAAACAAAATCAATATGAGGGGGTGTGAGCATAGGTGTCCAGTGTGCCAGTGAGCATTAAGATCATTCATTCATTCATTTTCTGAACTGCTTAATCCTACTAGGGTCACAGGGAAGCTGGAGTCTCCTAAGTCCATGGCAGGGCTTACCCACTCACACACACCCAACCATTCACACTCAGTCATACCTTTGAACAGCCAATTAGTCTAATGTGCCACGCAAGCATATGTAGAACATGCAAACTCCACACAGAAATGTCCTTGTCAAGCCTGGAGCTCAAGCCAAGGACCTTCTTCCTGTGAAGTGAGCATGCTAACCCTGCTGGAACAGTTTGCTGTTAATCCAAAGAAGAAGTGTACGTTATGAACTACACTGGATGCTAATGCTCTTTATTATTACGCATCATGCCTCTGGTTCCAGATTTCCAGCATTCTAAAAAAACACACACCAGGGTGGCTTTAAGCTGACTGGGTTTGGTTTAGAATAAAAGACTAAGGCTGCTATAATGAGGGGTCTTTTTTAAGGGTAATATGGCTGAATATCTTTTTAAAAGAAGCTCATCTCCGGTCAGAATATTTCTATGAAAAGCAAAACCGTCTCAGTTAAGACACTTGGGGTATTGATTATTATTGTTATGAAAATAACTTTAATGTGTCTGACTGATAACTATAGTCTAATTTAATGAACTTTTTTCTTCCAGAATATTACAACCTGTAACATCACACCACCTGAGAAATCTGCTGTAAGTTATGGTTGATTTACTTCCTGTTGATTTTATGACTGTTCTTAAAGAGGGTCTTTACTGTAAATCTGTAGCAACAGAATATACACTTAAGAGTGATGACTGATTCCCAGGGACCTGCAGAGTCAACACAGCTCAGAGCTGGATTAAACATGTGTGTAACTGTGGATATTGACTTTGTCAAAAAGAAAGGAGGTTTGGTGGGGAAATGTCTGTTTATAGCTGATATAAAGTGAAGATCTGGCTCGTTTCTCAGGCGTTCAACAACGTGAAGAGCAACTGTACAGCGATGGTTTATAGTAACAAGCACAAAGTCAGTTTAATCCATTCATTCATTCGCCAAGTCACATTTAATCCGCCCCATTGGTTCTGTGATAATATATGTGATGTTTGGTTACTATGACATTCCTGACCCAATGTTATTATGGGATGTTCTGCAGGAGTGTCCATCAGAGCAGTGTGTGAAATTCGTCTGTCAGTCTTTCATACTGAATTCCAGGTCTGATGTCCAGTTTAAGCTGAGCGCACTCATAACGTTCCCTAATAAACAGCAATACACAGGGGTAATCACACACACAAACACACACACACACACACACACACACACACACACACAAACACACACACATCCCTGAACTTTTATCAATTTGTCCTGTTTGTCTGCAGAAATGGTCGTTCAGTGAGTTTAGGAAGGAGGACGATGTTTCTGTCTCTGCTCAGCTGGATTTTGATAAAAAACGTTATCATCAACGATCCACTGTGGTAGGAACACACACACACACACACACACACACACACGCACACACACACACACACACAATGATTGTTCTTTTCTAACATCTCTGCATGTTTTAACTTCCACCTGTTTTATTTTACAGAACAACTCGAGCATATTTCACCATGCTAAGGTACGTTTTGTTGCAGATGTGTAAGTAATCAGTGATATCAGCTGTTAGTGGTTTCAGTCATGTTGTTAGTCATAAGTTATAGTGGAATCATTGATTGGCCAGTGTTGTCAGTGGTGATTGTTTTGTCAGTTGTAAATTATTGTGCTCACGTGTCTACAAGAAGTTATTGGACCTAGAAAAAAAGACAGATAGACTAACTGATCACTGTTGGTCAGGTAACAGTGCTGTAAGTGTTCACTGGTGTCAGCTATCAGTGGTGTCAGCAGTGTCGATGGGGTTGGTAGTTTTGGCAGTGTCAGTGGTGTTGGCTGTGTCAAGTTCAAAACAAGTAAAGTGTAAACTTTATTACAGACATGGACATGCTCTTCAGAGCATCTCTAAATGCCTTTTGTGTGTGTGTGTGTGTGTGTGTGTGTGTGTGTGTGTGTGTGTGTGTGTGTGTGTGATTATAGATCATTGTGAAAACAGAGCTGATCATTCCTCCTGATATGATGCTGATCATTGGAACAGGCGGAGGATGCGGACTTCTCCTGCTCATCATCATTATCATATTACTGTGGAAGGTTAGGACCAATCAGGGTTCAGCTGCAGTAACGACTCTCATTTAGAGCTAATATTCCATACTCAGAACCTGTGTACAATAGAGATCAGCTGGACCAACTTTAACTTCAGGATTCTGTAGAACCAACCAGAACATAACAGTTCTCACAAGTACTCACCAGAACACACCAGAATCCACTAAAACTCATCGGCACTCACGGGTACTCACCGGGTACTCACCAGAACTAAATAAAACGCATCAGACCTCACCAGAACACACCTGAACTCAACAGAACTCACCATAACACATTGGTAGTCATCAGAATACACCAGTTCTAAACAGTGCATAACAATTCTCTCTCTCTCTCTCTCTCTCTCTCTCTCTCTCTCTCTCTCTCTCTCTTCACCTTCTCACAGTGTGGTTTCTTTAAGCGTAAACATCACCCTCTTTGTGAAGACGGGAGTAATAACAGGACTGAAGAAGAATATGACGATGTATGCAGTGCAGAAACAAACGGAAAGACAACAGAAACTCCTTCCATCTCTGAGGAGAAACCGTTTATATCCACTGTTGGTAAAGATGGAGGGAGTGGGAATGGAGAAATGGAGAAAGGAGAATGAGTAGAGTAAAACGTCTTTACTGAGTGAGCCCTGATTGTTTATTAACATGATTCTGATTAATCTAGCTGTAGCTCTGGTCCATGACTAGCTCTGATGTGTGTTTGGGCCATCAGTTTCAAATCTTCATTATGTAAAGAATTTTATGTAAAGTTTTGCGCTCAGCTGTACATTAAGGCTTCAGTGTCCAGGACAAACTGTTCATATGTCTGGTTTTGTGTCGCCTGCCAGTAACGTTGGAGTGACACTGAGGGATCACTTTGTTTCAAATACGAAGCGTGGTTGTTCGTTGTTGTCATTGTTGTTGTTGTTTTTCGTTGTCAGCTTTTACAACTTTTACAAAATCTTAAGAACATAATGCCATTCTGCACCTCCTATTTTAATTTTCTATTAAATATATTTATTTTTATTTTAAGATGTTTTAGTGGTAATGGAAAAGGCAGTGTCAAAGGTCTTCACTGGAAAAATTTTTTATTGGTAGGTTTTTGCAGGCTGTTGGTTTGGTAATCAGTGAGGTTTTTTGTCCCCTGAGAAAAACCTTCATTTCAATGAAAACGCATTGCTATATACAAAATGTTTTAGGGGAAAATAAATAAATAAATATAAATATATAAATTATATATATATATATATATATATATATATGTATGTATGTGTGTGTGTACATTTGTGTGTGTATATTTGTGTGTGTGTGTGTGTGTGTGTGTGTGTGTGTGTGTGTGTGTGTTAGCTCTAACCTCCTCTAGATTCCTGTCTCTAACTTCTTGCTGCACACCACATGTCACCCGAGTTACAGACATTAATACAAACTGTGTGTGTTTTAGCAGAAACATTTGTGTCTGTGTGTACCAGGCGATCTTTTTTCATTTATTTACTTTCTCACGTACTCATCTACTGATCCTCCTCTTCTTCATCATTATCATTATTTTTATTATTATTATTATTTAAATTATTATTTTTATTATGATGTCTTGTGTGGGTTGTTTGCATATAAAACAGGGAGAGAGTTTATTTCAGGAGAAAAGAAGACAATGTAAAAAAGATCTGAAACTTTCTACCTTTTAACTCTTTCATTCCACAGGAAAATGTAATTCATGAAGAGTCAGAACACTTATTTTTATATCTGATTTAGGATTTTATTTTTTATATTTTTTTATGTGTCTTTCTTGATGTGAGATATATAATTTTATCTTAAATATTAAATTATTGTTACTGTGTACACATTAGCTCCTATAAAACGTTTGAGTGAGAGAGAGAAAATTGTGTGTGTGTGTGTGTGTGTGTGTGTGTGTGTGTGTGTGTGTGTGTGTGTGAGAGAGAGAGAGAGAGAGAGAGAGAGGAAGTTGAGGTTCATGATATAATGATTCCTTGTTGTATTTTTCAGTATTAAAGAGGTGTAAGAATATTAAAACTGTTCTGTAATAATACTTTAATTATTTGTTGCATTATTGAATTTGGATTAAATACATCAGATGTTACTGGAACACAGGGTGTATCCCCTCCTCTTTCATGACATCATGGATTGGCTGCAGCTTCCCTGCCAATATAAAATTTTTAAAACACAGGTTTTCAAAAGGAAACCATAAAACATACTGAGATCATCATGAGTCTGTGTTGTTTATGATTATATAGTTGTGTATATAAAGTAAAGTGTTTGCTTTCATAAACACGTTCCTATGTAAATTTACTAAAAATGAAGAATTAGAAAGATTTGAAAGTCTTTTAAAACTCAGAGTAGTCCGATAAAGAGAGTGAACATTAGATGGCACTGTGAATCTTATTCAGACCGAATTCAGATTGAAAATGCCGTAAGAGATGATTAACTCCTGAAAAAATATCTCCGAAGGTTGCACTGCATCCTGGGTACAATTTCGTTTCACTTTAATACTACTTAATACTCAGACCAGTAACATAAGAGATTAAAATGTTTAAACTTTAATACTGAAATGTTTTCTGTAATGATTTGATGGAGGTTTATTCAGTGTGTAACTGTTGTTGAGCTGATTTCAATCTGATACACATTTAAAAACACAAACACACTGAGAATGGCACACCAGAGAAAGTCATTTATCATTACTCTAATCTCTAATTAAATTGAATTGAATTGAATTGAATTGAATTTCATTCACACACATACACACACACAAAACAACAACAAAGAAGAATAAAGTGTACATTATGACAGGTGTCTGTATGTGAATTTCATGTGTGAATCAGGTCTCCGAGAGAAGATATCCAAAACTTATAATAGGGAGCCTGGGCACGAAAAGGTAGGTGAAAGAAAAATATTATCTTATCTGATTTCTGATCTCACTCCTGTTCTCTGGTCTGATCTGATCTGATCACTTTTATGACTGCCATTGGCATACTCTTTGAAAAACCAACCAGGATCTGCCCTTCAGTGTTCCTCTCCTTGACACTGCACCTGCTTGTCACTTCCTCATCATCTCTGTTGCCCTCACCAACATGCGCAGTGAGGTCCGCTCCAGTCACCACTCTTTCATCCTTAGAAACACTCAACCACTCCATCCAGTTCCCTCCAAAAGTCCTCCTTCTCCCTCCCTCTCACACCCTACTTGTGGTGTGTATCTGCTGATGATATTCAGCATCACTCCTTCAATTTCTAGCTTGACACTCTTTACTCTGTCAGACTTTCTCTTCAGTTCCAACACACTCCTGGTGAGCTCTTCCTTCAGGATTACCCCTTCAATATTTCTCTTCTTGTCCAGGCCGTGGTAGAACAACTTGATCCCACATCCAATGTTCCTTGTCTTACTCCCTTTCCCACTGGTCTCTTGTAAACACAATATATAACTTTCTCCACTTCATCATACCAGCCAGCTCTCTCCATTTTCCATTCATTGTGCCAACATTCAAAATCCCTACTCTGACCTGAACATGCTTAACCTTCCTCCTCTCTCTCTGTCTCTGGAGTCGTCTAGCTCCTCTCTTCCTTCTCCTTGGCCCAACAGTGGCCCAATTTCCTCTAATATCGTGCTGCCCAACAGTAGCGATGGCAGTCATTGTTCACTCAGGCCTCAAGCAATCTGGTAAAAACATCCTGTTTTGAATCTGCATGTTTGATTTTATGCCAGATGCCCTACCTGAAACAACCCTCCCTCCCTCATGAAAAAACAATTTACCCAGGCTTGGGGCCAGCATTAAGAGCACACTAGCTTGTGTGATCCCAGTGACTGGGTTACTATTCTGCTACCAGGGCAGTTGTGGCTTAGTGGTGAAGGCGATGGGTTACTGATCTGCAGGGTCAGCAGTTCAATCCCCACTATCACCACTGTTGGGCCCTTGAGCGAGTCCCTTAACCCTCAATTGCTCCGTTGCATAAAAATAATAATTGTAAGTTGCTCTGGATAAGAGTGTCTGCCAAATGCTGTAAATGTAACTATTGAAGTTGAATTAGGACAAAATCAGAATATGTGTTACAAAATCTATTCTTAGAACAACATTATAGTTTGTTCAGTGCAAACACACTACAGTTTAATCACAGACTACAATTCGACTGTACTGCACTGTAAACACACTGCACTAATTGTATTACATTGAATATATTGCAATGATTAATATTTAATCACACATTAATTATATTATTCACATGACATAATAAGTCACATTATATTTATTCATTATATTGTATTTGAGTAATAATTACTGCTTTGCATCATAAAAAGTTGATTTTTTTCAGCAACACACTGAGATTATAATGAAAAACACTGAATGAGTAAAATGTAATCTCTTTTATGACATACAATGAAATACATTAATGAACTCAAACAAGCTGAGGCAATTACCGGAGGTGTAGACTCAGGAAAAAAAAATATTTTGAACTAATGTAACCTTGAACCCTGAAGATTACCTGAAAGCATAGAAAATTTTTAAATAAATAAATAGACAGAGCTGTACAGGGTGTACCCTGCCCTCGCCCAGAGTCGGCTGAGATGGGCGCCAGCCTTCCCGCGACCTAATTAGGATTAAGCGCTTTTAAGAACTTTTTGCCAGGTGCAGCAGCAGACATTAGGTCAGCGGTTGCAGACTGCCAGAGGTGCTGAATAGAGGGAAAGTCAGATAAAGATATGTAGCGGCCAATGAGATATTTCCCACTACTGGGAAGATAAGAACAGCCAGTTAGGTAGTAGCCCCCACATGCGGAAGCGAGGGAATAGCAAAGGAGATGTGGGGCACTGGTAGCTCTGTAGTTAAGCCTCTGGCTTATTGATCAGAAGGTTGGTGGTTCAAGCCCAGTACCTCTTTGTTGCCACTGTTGGGCCCTTGTGCAAGGCCCGTTACCCTCAGCAGAATAGTACAAATGCCAGGGGTGTGAATACTTTTGCAAGCCACTGTATCATTAATTTATTAGTTTTCATTAATCTGTAGTTTTCAGAATCTTAGAATAAGCTGTACAGGTCTACATGGGGAGTGAGTCCCCTCCCATGGGGGCCGCCATCTTGCACCGCCATCTTGCTACAGTGGATCACAATCATAAGGTTTCAAAAGGGGAGGGGTCGGGAATTACATTTCTGTTGGTTGCAATCTGAAACTTCACCACTAGATGCCGCAAGATACCATTAAATCTTAGGCCACTTTACCTTCAACTCCTGAAAAAATGGCTCCAAAAGTTGCAGTTCATCCTGGGAAAAATTTCATGTCACTTTAATACAATTTAATACTAAGTTATTGCTGACATTGTAATAACCAAAAATACAAAAGTTATGGATTAAATATTAACTCGGATAAATAAATAAATGAATAAATGAATAAATGTGTCTGTGTTAAGAGCAGTGAAAAAAAGAGTGAAATGTTCTCTGTAATGTTTTGATGGAAGTTTATTCAGTGTGCAATTGCTGTTGCGCTGATTTCGATCTTTATCCTTTATTAGGGTCACGGGGAGACTGGAGCCTATCTTAGCCGACATTGGGTGAAGGCAGAGTACACCCTGGACTGCTCGGCAGGCCATTGCAGGGCCAGCACACACACACAGCCATTTACACTCACACCTAGGAGCAATTTGTAACAGCCAATACTTTTGTGTTTGGAATGAGGGAGGAAACTGGAGTACCCGGAGGAAATCCACACAAGCACAGGGAGAACAGTCCATATGTTAATGATTAATATTTAATAATACCTTGCATTCCATATTAGGGATAAAACAATCTTTTAAATTCTTTTTTCAGTGAAACAAAATGAAGGAGGTTTACACTGGGCAGTCGTAGCCTAATGGTTAGAGAAGCGGCTTTGGGCCCGAAAGGTCGCTGGTTCAATTCCCGAACCAGCAGGAAAAATGTGTGGTGGTGGGGGAGTGAGCTGCACCTTCCCTTCCTCCACTTTCATGGCTGAAGTGCCCTTGAGCAAGACACCTAACCCCCAACTGCTCTCCGAGTGTGTGTGCTCACTTTGGATGGGTTAAATGCCGAGGCAATAATTTCCCTTGTGGGACTAATACAGTATATCAAAATAAAATAAGAAAATCAGTTTACTCCTCACTACCTGTCAAAACAGACTTTCTAACATTATGTCCTGTTAGTAGTTTCTCTGTTCCTCAGACATGAGGGCAATTCCATGAAAAATGGGACATAACCAGGCAAAAATTATTTTCAGTTATAGATTCCGAATAGATTTTTCTCTGCCTAAGACTGGATGCACTGCTCTAGCCATCTACTGTACATGTGCCACGGTGGATGAATTCTGAGACAGTGGGGTGTGAGGTTTCTCTCCATAGTCCATGGACTTCACTGATGTTGTTTTTTCATTTATGTGATGTTTAGGATCAATTTTCAGGTTTAACGCATGTTCTTATTACATGTACCTCTGGTACGGTCGGGCATGTAGGGGGATTAGTGGAAACAGTTTTTAACGTCCGTCACTTAGAATTTTTCACAAAACTGAAGCCCGTGCTGCTAAATGCATCACCTGCTCTCTACTGCAGTCAGTATATTAGCAAGCCTCCTCCCTATATATCTCGAGTTCCCAATCATGCATCCTTGTTAATTTTCAGAGAATTTTAAAATAAAGTTTAATGAAATTTCCATGCACCGTCACGGCCCATGAGAAAATGAAGTGAGGAGACGCGATAAAAGAAATGAGAAGCACTGGAGAACTCATCAGGTGTCAGGAGTCTTTATAGATTAAAGCCGTTTTAATGTCTTCTGATGTTAAAAAACATGCAGAACGTTTTAAATAATTTTTAATGGGAATATTTCTATCACATGGTGAAGAACTGTGTATTTCCACAGAAGGAAGCTTGAGGGACAGTGGAATGGAATGAAAAACTCATAGTGAAGCGACACACTCCACATTTTATTATATTATTGAACAATATTATTATTTATTAAACCAAATCAATTTACTCTTTATATATATATATATGAATGAACACAGGCATGAACGCACTGCGCTGAGAGATTTTATTCAAACAAATATTACACAAAATTCAAATAAACAACTACCATTCTTTTCAGCAATATATATACCACACAGGAACAGCACGATCTGATTGGTTCACTATCTCGTGATAATAAGCAAATTTTGAATGAGATGAAGTATGATATGGAGAATTATTCTTTTTGGGAGGGGTTTTATCGATAACACCCTCCGAGATCTGAACGGTTCTCCACATCATTAAAAAAAAACCTTTTCTATAATTGTTTTATTATTCATTGAAAATATTTTGAACGGAATCAACTTGTCCGGTGTCAGTGCTGGATCATTTGGCTCATAGAAAAATATCAAGAATTATTCGATAGTTTTCCGCCAATCAAAAACAAGAAAATATTTTGAACGAATAATAATAGACATTATTCACCCATAAAACTCAGGATATGTAAAACTAAACCATAAAAAAAAGTTTTGTCATGTTCCCATGTAGTACTAAAACAATACTAAATAATATACTTGAACAGTTATTCACTTCAGACTCGGTGGATGCAGTTAAATTGAATAGCATTCACCTACATCCACCTAACCTTTGGTGCATAATTGTTTTATAGACATAGTTACAGCAGAGTTGTTTAGAGCAATTGGATTATACAATAAAAAAAAAGTGTTATTATTAGTAGAGTTCAGAATTACTGAAGTGATGAAATTTAGCAGAATATCAGTGATACATTTTATTATTATTATTATTATTTTTATTATTATTATTATTATTATTATTATTATTATTATGCTCAGCTATTTATTTATACATGTGTAGTAAATGCTCTGTTCATCAATAAATTACACTCGGAAATAAAAAATTAGGAATATTAAATATTAAACTCATGAAGGCACATGTCTGAGTAAAACAATGAACTTCATCACATCACCATAAAATCACTCATCAACTGAGCCAAACTTTATGAAATTCTACCTGTGTGTGTGTGTGTGTGTGTGTGTGTGTGTGTGTGTGTGTGTGTGTGTGTGTGTGTGTGTTGCTAACAGTAATCACTATAATTAGCAGCACTAAATGTAAACAGTATTAACTCTAATAGCTGCATTAAACTGACCAGCGCTACGTGTTACACATGACACAATCTGGCTACACTAACACTGCTTATGTCATCACTTACTCAGTTCTACCATCAAATCAATATTATTGCTCTATTAGCCATCTTATTCTACCAGCAGTGCTAACATTACTATTGCTAACTGCTTTAGTAGACAGTGATGTCCAGTGCTAAACAGCGAATGCTAAAAGTGCTATCCACACTATTAGTTAAATAGTGTAGCAAGCTAATAGCAACCATGCTAACACCTAAATAATTGTTAATATTCTGCAGTTGATACTAACAATGCTAACTGCGTAACAGAATGTCTTAATGCTAATTAAAGCACTTCGATCAGTGCTATCCAGTGCTAATCATTTGATGCTAATCATTCTAACTATTTATTAATGAATGTTACTCAGTTTTTATTAACCATGTTAACTCCACAGTTTATAACAGTGTAAACTAATGCTGTCAATGCTAACTCCATTTTCACTGATAAATTCATGTTGGTAATATTAGCATACGTAATGCCTCGAGTGGCAGGCATGCTAATGCTAATGCTGCGATTGATTAATATATGCAGTTTTAACAGCCTAATGCTTCTAATGCTAGGTTTACCTTTTATCAGTGATATCCTGTGTTAGTTTGTGGTAACGATGCTAACAACCCTTTTGTTTATCAGTTAGAGTTTAGCGTTAGCATGAGCAGTACAGTGGAGTTTAGCGTAAGCTTCATAGATAATAAAGTGTTCACTCGCTGCTGATTAGGTGCTGCTTGCTGGGGTTTCATCTCCGCTAGGACTGGTTTCGCTTTTCAGACGCAGAATTGGTGCCACTCCGGTTGCAGAGGTCAGAGCTCCATCACTGATGGATGCAGGTGAGGTGTTTTCTGTGCCTCCCTGCTCCTCATGAACGCGCATGTGCTTGGTCAGGTGGTCTGAGCGCATGAAGACGCGTGGACAAACACTGCAGCTGAAGCGCTTGGCACCAGTATGGGTCTGCAGGTGACGCTGCAGCTCATCAGAGCGTGTGAAGCGTTTACCACAGAAGAGCCAGTTGCAGACAAAGGGCCGGTCACCGCTATGCCAACGTAGGTGAGCTTTCAGGTGTGATGTTTTCACATAGGCCTTCCCACAGCCTGGAATATGGCAGTTGTGCAGGTGTTTGCGCTTGTTGGCATCATCATTGTCGTTGCTGGCTCCAAGCGACTCTGCGCTCAAACAGTTCGGGCAGCGACAGGCTGTCTGACCAGGAGCTCTGGATCCTGACCGGCGTTGTGATTTGGGCCGGGCCGGACCGCTTGCTCCCTCTTGCGACTCCTCCAGGGAAAAGGAGTTGGCATGATGTGGAGTATGCAACATGTCCGGTGCTAGGGGCTCCATTTTAAAGCCATCAGGGGGGTAAAGTGGACCAGCATGGGGTGAGGATGGCAAGCAACACATCTGAGTTTCAGGGTTGTAGGTGCTGACGGCTTGCTGCAGGCCCATAGACCCACCCTGTGCCATGGCCCCACCCCCAACCCCAAGCGCAGGAGACCCCTGCAGGTCCATCCATCCTCCTGCAGCGCCACCATGCAGGTCCCACCAACCAGACATGCCCACCTCCTCTGGGCCTCCAGGGGGCGCCGCACGAAGCCATGGTTCGTATGGGTGTGCCATGGAGATTGGATGTGTGCTTTTGTCTGAGTGAGGTGGGTTTTTGTTTTTTTTATTCTAGTGGGCAAATTGTTGCTCAACACATTGCAGGCAATCTTCTAGATGTAATAAATAAAAGATCTGAAAAATGGGGGGGAAAAACCTCATTACATTACATCACAGTGGGTTCACACAAGAATTAAATCATTTGCAGTCATTTGCTTATTTGTTTATTTGATAATGTGTTTATAGTACATATTTGACACCAGCAGTAGTTGTATTGTGTTTGTTATGGGTGACTGACTTAAAACCCTATTGTTTTTATTTCGTTCAGTAAATTCTTCTGCCATTTTTTTGTCCATAAAACTAAAGCCGTGCAGTGAAAAGTCAGCAAATTTGGTAGTATGGTAGAGGGTCATGCTACATTATTTATTAATTTTACTTCCATAGGTCACATGGCCTGGCAGCTATCTTTGGTTGAAATAGCCATTTAAAAAAGCCCACTGACCTAGCTGACTTGCTGACTTAATTCTATTATGGTAGCAGGGAGATTGGAGCCCATCTCAGCTGACACTAGGTGAAGGCGGGGCACACCATAAACAGCTCACCAGACCATCGAAGGGCAACACACACAACCATTCACACTCACACTCACACCTAGGGGCAATTTGGAACTGCTAATTAGTCTAATGTGCATGTGGACTGTGGGAGGAAACCGGAGTACCAAGAGAAAACCCATGCAGGCACAGGGAGAACATGCAAATTCTACACAGGAACACCCCAAGCCTGGGCTCGAACCCAGGACCCTCTTGCTGTGAGGAGGATGTGCTAACCACTACACCACTGTGGCGCCCATTATAGAAAATATTATCAAAATAAATCACTGTTTACATGTTTACACAAATACAATTCTTTCCCATAACCCCCCACCCCTACACACACACACACACACACACACACACACTGCTGACAGAGGCATCCTACTCTGGAAGCATTGCTCTTCTGCTCATGCCTTTGACTCCCCCTCCCCACACACACACACACACACACACACACACACAGTGAGAAAAGACATAAAAACATGTCTGAACATGGCACACACAAACATACATATAAACTGCCAGGTACTTCCCACAAGCTGGAGGAAGAGTTGTATTTAAAGTGTGTGTGTGTGTGTGTGTGTGAGAGAGAGAGAGAGAGAGAGAGAGAGAGAGAGAGAGAGAGAGAGAGAGAGA
>JBCNYH010000009.1:22234626-22246786 GCA_039654325.1 Tandanus tandanus
TCTCTCATCTCACATCTCTCATCCTCTCACATCTTCACATATCCTCTCACATCCTCTCATAACCTCTCACATCTTCTTACATCCTCTCTCATCTCACATCCTCTCTAATCTTCTCACATCTCTCATCCTCTCACATCTTCACATAACCTCTCACATCTTCTCACATCTCTCATCCTCTCACATCTTCGCATATCCTCTCACATCATCTCATAACCTCTCACATCTTCTCACATCATCTTTCATCTTCTCACATCGCTCATTCTGTCACATCCTCTCACATCTTTTCACATCATCTCTCATCCTCTCACATCCTACCACATCATCTCACATCTTCTCACATAATCTCATACCCTCTCATATCATTGTACATCCTCTCACATCGTCTCATACCCTCTCACATCTTCTCACATCATCTCATAACCTCTCATATCTTCTCAAATCATCGCTCATTCTGTCACATCCTCTCACGTCTTCTCACATAGTCTCATACCCTCTCATATCATCGTACATCCTCTCACATTTTCTCAGATCATCTCACGTCTCACACCTTCTCACATCTAATGTCTTCCATCATTTCACATCTTCTGACTTCCTCTCACGTCTTACATCTTACCAAATCCTTTTCACTGGAAATATGTTAAGGTGAAATGCTCTACACGTCAGTCTGTGTTAAAGGCTTCTCTCTGTGGTTTGTAGTTAAACTAAGAACCAAACAGTGACGATGTGGTTTAACGTTAACTCTCTCAACTCCGACCTGAGCACATTTTATTCTGCAACTTTAAAGGAATTGTGAAAAAAGACCCGAAACTTCCTGACACAATCGCAATGCCTCCACCGTCTCCACGACAGGAAGTGTCTGTGTTTGATGATGAAGATAAATCGAAGGTAAGAGGAATGACTTTAGGAAACTCACATGAACAGGTCACATGATCTGATCTGATCTGATCGTTCACACAGTATACTGACATTCACTTTATTTTTTACCAGCTGTTGTCACGACTACTGAAGAGTGGCCGTCAAGAAGACCTGCAGGTGGCTAATGCAATGATAAAGAGCACGCTACAAGAGGTGTGTGTGTGTGTGTGTGTGTGTGTGTGTGTGTGTGTGTGTGTGTGTGTGAACACTGATTTCTATAATTGGGGTTTTCGGAAAACGAGGAATCAGCAGCTAAACTTTGACATCCATCCAATAACAAAAACATAACATTCTCATGTAACACGGTCCTGGTCACTTCCATACAAAAGTGAGACTAAGCACCCGTAGGAGCAAGTACCCGTGTGCATCCCGGTTCTCAGGGCCCGGGGTGCCCGTGAGGAGCGAGTGGACTCATTCAGTTCAGACAGGGGTGCTGGAACTTCATGTAGACTTTAGTGCATTTCCACCATACATTCCTCGTGCTATTGATTTCCAAATGTGCAGAGTGATGTTTAGAGCTGTATTTCTCCACCCTCACCGATGCTAATGCCTCAATCCAGGGCTTGGTGGAAACGAGTCAGTTGTCTGTGTTTGTAGGTTCATAAAGATTTTCAGTGTTTGTAAAAATGCTCATCAAATTATACCTTTCTTTACTGTAAATATTTCATATTTATTGTGAATGTGTCTATATATATATATATATATATATATATACAGTGAGTGACACATCCAGTGGAGAATATGATGTGCCTCATCTTCATGAAGATTCAAACATTGATTTAATGTAATGTAATGTGTGTGTGTGTGTGTGTGTGTGAGAAAGGAGCAAGAGAAGATTGAGAAAGAGAACAGACGGCTTGGTACACTTCAGGAAGTGGAGAAATGCACAGCGCAATTTAAACTTCTCCTGAACCAACAACATCCACAACGTACCCCAGAAATGCAGGTCTCTCTCTCTCTCTCTCTCTCTCTCTCTCTGTGTGTGTGTCTGTGTGTATATGTGTGTGAGTGGAAAAGTGAGATGAGCGATATATCTAAAAGGAGATGTTAACACACTTTTCTCTTCAGTGGTTTACTGTAATATTAAAAATGTATTAATACTCAGTACTTGCTCATTAATATGTATCATAAACTCATTAATATTCATAAATATTTAAATAATACATGAGAAGGTAATGATGTGCAGTAGAGCTGATTCACTTTTTACACTTTCTTTACTGGAAGATCAAATCAACAAAGCCATAAATTGTGTGTGTGTGTGTGTGTGTGTGTATGTGTGTGTGTGTGTGTGTGTGTGTGTAGGAGCTGTATGAGCGCTGTGATAGGCTGAGATCAAGTCTCTTCCGATTGGCTAGTGACACTGGGAACAACGATGATGCTTTAGGTTATCATCATCACACACACTCACACACACACAAACACACACAATGTCATGAGTTTCCTACTGCAGAAACACTGAGACACTAACTCTGTGTGTGTGTGTGTGTGTGTGTGTGTGTGTGTGTAGCTGAGATCCTGCGTAGGAATGATGAACTCACACATGTGATGACTCTGTACAGAGAGAAGCTACCGAAACCACAAGAAGAGCTGGATACAGCACTGGGTAGACACTCTAACACTCTCTTCTGATTGGCTGATGAGGACTTTTAGGTGTCTTCTCATTGGCTAAGACCAGGATGCATTCTGATTGGCCACTCACAGTTCAGTAATGTTTATTAATGATTTCTGATTGGTTTTCTATCAGTGAGTCCTGTGAAGTCCTATCACCTGATCGATTTCTCAGTGCTGGAAGACGGCGCCCCCTGTGGCCAGGTGGAGCAGAGCAATTCTCTACTGCTGGATGAAGAAGAGCAGGAAATACATGGTACACACTTTTACACACACACACACACACACACACACACACACACACACACACGATGATGATGATTTTTGTTTCAGGGGGAGACTCCAGCAGAAACACAGTGGGAGTGAAATCCTACCTCGATGAACTGTTACAGGTTTGTTTTACATTTAATAAAGTTATTATTTAAAACCTTTTACTTTCATGTAATTCGGGTAGCTGGTGATGAGGACTACAGCATAATATACTGTTTAAACAGTACAATGTTTTTGGTGTTGTAAATAAGCAGTGTGGAAGAATGTAGATGACGTTCGGAGTGAATTTTTAACGTCTGATATTTTATCAGGGATTTTATTTGTAGTTAAGAACGTGAATATGAGTCCAGCGCTGTAGATCACAATGTTTGTTGCAGTTGGAGGACACGGTGGACGTTACAACAGGTCAAATGGAGATGTCTTACCGAAATGAAGACCACAGTACCCACAATGCATCGGTATTATCCACAGTGTGAGTGAATGCTTGGAAATGGTGCGTTTCTGTTCGTCTGTGTGACTTTAAGCTCTGAGGTGATGCTCATGTTCCTCTTCAGAGATCCAGAGCTGAAGTCCAGATCAACTTCCACCAACAATCAGCCAATCACATCCTCTGGTATTCCTGAACCCCGCCCCATTTCCTCCCTCGCTGGCATCACTGTCTCCCTGGACTCTGTTCAGCCCAGTGAGTGACACATCCAGTGCAGAATATGACGTGTCTCATCTTCATGAAAATTAAAACATTGATTTAATGTACTGAGTGCGTGTGTGTGTGTGTGTGTGTTTTGTAGGTCACATTAAACCTATAACTGTGTTTAATGATCGTGGTGTCCATGTCTCTCTGCATTTCACTAAAGAAGCTCCTCCATCTCACCCCGATGTTGCTGTTATCATCGTCTCTGCAGTTAACACTTCGCCACTTCCTGTTTCAGACTTCCTCTTCCTGGCTGCCGTTCCCAAAGTAAAAATGCAGTTACTTCTGCTGAGTGCTTTTCATTTCTGTCACTTTTACTGAAACAGGAGACACTTATTAACTAAATTTCATACGACTCTGTCTTTAAGAAAGTTATAACAGAGTCATAATTCATAATAAATTATAAACAAAAAATCTGTGCCTACATTTCAAAACAAATTACACTGTCCAGACATTCTCCTTTATCACTTTATTATTCTCTCTCTCTCTCTCGCTCTCTCTGTCGGTCTGTCTGTTTCTCTCATCAGAACATGTGTGTGAGGCTGCAGGCAGCTACAGGAAGCACGCTGCCCCCATACAGCCCACTGCTGCCCCCTGCTGCCCTCTCACAGATAATGCTGCTTTCCAATCCACTCAGGGTATGAATCATGACATAAGTGATTCTGGGGTCAGAATGGTAACACTGGGGTCATTAAGAGGTCACACAAGTCAATGTAAGGTCAGAAAGGTAAGATTGGAGTCATTCTGAAATCACAGGTCATTCTAAGGTCAAAAGGGTCAAAGTGGTCACCTAGTTCATTTTAAGGTCATAGAGTTCATTAAAAGGTCAGCAAGCTCATCGTGGAGAAAGCGTTTGATAGAGTTTTACAATTTCTTGCATTCTGAGGACAGAAAGGTCATTATAAGGTCACAGAGTTCATTCCGAGAGTTCACTCTGAGGTCAGAGAGTTCATTTTAAGGTCAGAGAGCTTATTGAGGCGACATGGGATTTGACTGAGTTTAGAGTTTCATTCTAAGGACACAATTTCATGCTAAGGCTACGGAGTTCATCCCAAGGTCACAGCATTAAAATTTTAATTCTAAGATCACAGCATTAAAATTTTAATTCTGAGGTCACAGAGGTTGTTTTGAGGTCATTCTCAGGTTGCTGTAGGTGATGTGGTTATTTTACACAGTAAATGTGAGAACTGACCATGTTATCTTTGTGATGATGTGAATATCAGCATCAGGGAGGGTGTTATAGATGGATGTTTTATATTATATAATTATTATATCAGGGTGGCACAGTGGCGTAGTGGTTAGCACGTCCGCCTTACAGCAAGCAGGTTCTGGGTTTAAGTCCCGGGCTCCGGCGTTAATGTGTGGAGTTTGCATGGTCTCCCCGTGCTTGTGTGGGTTTCCTCAGGGTAATCCAGTTTCCCCTCTCAGTCCGAAGACATGCACATTAGGCTTACTGGCTGTTCCTTAGGTGAGAGTGTGTGTATGAATGCTTGTGTGTGTTGGCCCTGCAATGGTCCGGTGAGCTGTTCTGGGTGAACCCCACCTTCACTCAGTGTCAGCCTAGATAGGCTCCAGTATCCCCACGACCCTAATAGGATTAAATGGTTCAGCAAATGAGTGAATGAACATTATATCATCTTATTGTGTGTGTGTGTGTGTGTGTGTGTGTGTGTGTGTAGAAGCCAGTGCGTCTGCGTTTCAGAGTGACTCTGACTCTGGGACAGGAACGACTGCAGATGGACGGAGAAACCGATCAGTTCCCTCAGTGGAACGCTTGGACTCACCTTTGACCTTTAACCCCTGGTCATGTGGACACAGCAACCTGGAGAGTGGAGCAACAAATATTGTGTTTAAATAAATTGAGTATTGAACACACTGCTGGTACAAACTGTGTGTGTGTGTGTGTGTGTGTGTGTGTGTGTGTGTGTGTTGAAACAAGGACAAAAACTGCGAGCAGGTTTTGTTGTAGTTTTGTTGAAGTATTTGCTGTTGCGTAGTTTTTTTTTTTTATATATATATATTTTTTTGCACTTGGATTTTGGTATTTTTGACTTATTTGTTGGGTTAATTTGCAAGCCTTATTAAATTTTTTCCATTGAGCTCACTCTCTCTCTGAGTTTTTTTTTTGGTCAAACCCACATTCACATTGTTAACTTGATGCTCGGTTCCGTCACATTCTTGACCCCAGTTTTTGCTCATGAGCTCCACCAAATTTGACTGATACCAACGACAAGTGATTGTTTCTTGTTTATTGCCAGTGGAGCCTTAAAGTCCGGAACATACAAACAACTCGCCACTCACCAAAAAAAAAAAAACAGCTCGCATTTGTGAATTAAATCTCAAAATTACAATATATTAAAAAAAATTATAATACATTACATAATCATGGACAGAAATTATGTTTTATTTAAATTTACCAGATAAACGTACAAGTATACTCATTATTCACAGAACACTGAGTAACAGTAGTCTATACATTAAATTATTTATACATGAGATTAATAAACCACAAAAACAACCAACCACGAATAACTGAGGGTAGAATTCCTTGGTCATGAATTCAACAGCTTACACTGAAACCAAAAAAAATCCCTTCAAAGTCATGTGAAAATCATGTGGAGTAATACAGCAGTGTGACAGTTTAGGACACATCTTCAAGGAAACACTGAAAAAATGGTATTAAACATCAGCAAACCGATAATAATATTTACTATTTCTAGTTTGTATTCCGATAAGAAGGCTGGGCGTATAACCACTCAACGTACTGACTGTGTGACAGCTGAGTCGTACGATAAGTTTACATGGGGAAAAGTTTAAGTCCCAAAATATCACCAAACCTTCAGAAATATTACACAAATAATACCACAACATCAATTACATGACGCTTTAGTTCAACATTTACAAAGGTACAAACCATCTGACTGAAGGTACAGGCTGGACCGTATAAGATTTTAGCCAGCGACTTTCACGTCTCTCTTTCTCTCTAGGCCCATGTTCAAAAACAGGAAGAGGAAGTGGAAACATTAAGTAAGACAGGAAGTGGAAAGTGTGTCACACTATAATCTCAGATTTATTCCCCTAAACTCAGCTAAAGAATAAATGAGACTCCACACATAGTATCATTAAAATCATTTTGTCTTTTTTATCCAAAACAACTGTAGATCCCTACAACAAGCAATCAAGCAGTACTAGTGGTGCCCTCTACAGTTGTCCCTCTCCTGAGTACTGAATTTAGCACAACGACTTCAGAGCCACAGGAATTCTTTCCCACGCCTCAGTGTTCACTTCTCCAAACCTCCTCATTCTCCTGGTTTTTTTAATGAATCAAAAGAGCCTTCTGCGAGGATTACCTCAAAGTCTACTTCCTTCCGCTGGACCCCTGGTGTCCATCAGTGTGTCCTAACGTTACCTCCTTGACAGAAACAGACCATTTTCTAGTTAAGGATTTCAACACGGTCCATTCAGGCCTCAGTCTATACACATGAGAAGTTTTTTTGAAGGTATGAGTTAGAGAGTCGTCCTTACAGCATGATTAGTGACCGATACGGAGCTTATTTTAATAGAAATGACCATAAAAACACTATACTGGGTAATTTTATCCTGTGGATTACTAGCAGGGGCTGAACCAATGCAGAACAACAATTTTTTTCCTGGAAGTGAACTCGTTGGGGCGGGTCATCCAGCACAGATATACAAGCAGCGAGTGACATTTCAGGTAATAAAACTCCCCTCATACTAAAGGCTCTTATCTTTTACTGGTTTCTTTTGGCGAGGCGCTGCTCCGGTCTGTCGTCCTCCTTTGACTTTTTATGAAGGAATCCTGTAGGAACAGCGTCGGGTTTCAGATGTAAAAGCTCGGGCTTCGTGCTGAGTGGTTCTGTCTGGAGGTCACGCTGATAGCAGGTCAGCCCGTTCCCATGTTATGTTTTCTGTGAATTCTGCGCTTTTTGTTTGTGCAGCTGTATGCTTTGCACTCCGTCATTTTCCTGCCGACACACAGCGCAGCACGGTCCCATAATGTGTTATCTTAGACTGGTGTCTGCTGCACGCAGCTCAGCCAATAGGACAAAACAACAAAGTCACGTCACTACCAGGGCTGGAACAGCCAATGAAGAAGGCAACGTCACTGTGCATGCCCAGTTTAGTAGTAGTGTGGCAGCACTCGCCTCTACTTTGAAAAGAAGCAAGGACTGATGTTGCCTGATGGAATCTATGACGTCATACGTGATTGTTTTAAAGAGCCAGTAATACAAATTCACCACAGGTACCCTTTAAATTGGTCTCAGTGAAACTGCTGCCAGATGTTCTCAAGCAACTTGGAAGGTTCTCCTGAGTTTACCAGTTAAATCTAGTGTCCTGACCAGTGAGTCCCATTCGCCACCAGTTGGTGATCATTAGACAGCTCCGTCCTGTTACCCGAGTGTCCAAACCATACAGTCTCAAATCTGAAGGTGCAGTCAGTCACTGACCTCTGACCCATATGATTCTGGTACTAAACACACTTCTGCATAAACTTGATGTGTTCGGTATTGACATTTTGCAGAAACCTAAAACTCTCCTCTGACCCACACACCAGTCCCCATGTCCCCATCATTCATAACACAAAGACTGAAGTCCCCCAGTAGCATGACGGAGTCAGTGGGAAATTCCCTCTTGAGCATTTGCTCCATCTCCTGCAAGAACATTCAGTAATCCAAACTGTTAATCGGTGCACAGGCACAAGGGCACATCCGAGTTCTCCTTCCTGAGACTCAAGATCTCTTAGGAGTCACCGATTCCATGGAGAAAATACAGCAAATCTGTCATCCTGCGACTGGCACATATTTCCACATCATATCTGCGCCGTCTCCGTGTTGTATCTCCTGCGCCTTCCCGTCATTCCTGCTGCGTCTCCACATCGTCTCACGTGCGTCTCTCCATCATATCTGATCCATCTCTGCCTTGTATCTGCTGCGTTTCTGCTTCTCAATTTTACTTTATTGCCGTAATAAATATTACATTTGTATCGCTGAAGCTTACATAGAGGAGGAAACAAACAGGGAAATAAATACAGAGATAAACAAACAAACACTCTCACTTTGTTTTACACACACACACACACACACACACACACACACACACACACACAACAGATAACAGATAACATACTCCAGCATACAGAAAAAAATCGGACTTCCTTTACTGACCACAGTCCTTTACAATAACAGGAAATGGCCTTCATTCTGGGCAGAAATATTTTCAGGATAGGTGGTGTGTGTGTGTGTGTGTGTGTGTGTGTTGCAGGGGTAATTAGTAGGGGTCATGCAGCTCTGAACGGAACTTTCACTTTATTTCTTCAGTTCACACACTGAAGGATTTCGTGCTCGTGATTTGAGATGGAAGTGTGTGTTTTCTCTTCATTACTGGCTGTACTGTGTGTGGGAGTGTACAGCGACTCTATAAATGAAGGTGAGCAGGACACTGTGTGTGTGTATTATATACATCTGCTCTGTTTATAAAGCTACTTGTGTACTTTTTTATTTATTTTTTTATTTTTTATTTTTTTAGAATTTGTTACTCACTGTTCCATATTCAATCACTAGCAGTGCTTTCAAAAATATCCAGAATTTAATAAACAGCGACAGATGGCTGAAACTAACCCTGCGTTCACTGCAACTTACAACAAGGGTCACTCCTGACTCCTTGTGGGTATTTATCAAATACTTTTCTTGTCTGTTGTGGGTGTGGCCTGTGAAGATTCTTTTTAAGTTCTGATGAGAATCAATAGTACTTTCACACTCAACACAATTTAACTTAACCATAAATTAAATAATGCACTAATTATTTATTAGTATATTATGAGACTCTTTCATGTTTCGTGCTCGGCTTCATTATTGCTCTGTTCTCGGATTTGATTAACAAACTGGAAAAGGTACTGGTTATGTCCTTTCACCAGTCAGGGATGAGCTCCGCTACTTCCTTCCAAGCTTTATTATTTTACATAATGTCTTTCATGTGCTTTAAAAGACTGAGCAAGATGTTGGAGATTTACAAGGTTACTTTTTCTGAGTCACAAGAAAAATCCCTGCAGGTCATCTGCAGATACGGGTTTCATACGGGATCAGCCAACATTTAAAAATGTTCTTACTGGAGTCAGTAAATCCTAAGAACCGTCTATCGTCTGTCTATCATCCCTCCATTGTCTGTCCAACATCCATCCATCATTTGCCTATCTGTCATCCTTTATCCATCCAACATCTCTCCAGATTCTGTCCATCATCCATCAAACCTGTTTGTCATCCATCCAGCATCCACCTAACTTCTGCCTATCATCTGTCAATTGTCCATCCAATATCCATATAACCTCTACCTATTGTCCGTCCATCATCATTCATCCTTCCCTCATCCACCCAACACTTGCCTAATCCCTATCCATTGTTCCTCCAACATCCACCTAACCTCTGTATATCATCTGTCCATCATCCGTCCAGCATCTGTCCAACAAACATCTATCATCCATCCATCATCTAGGCAGTTCAGGTAATCAGTTCTCAAAGATTTTAGCAGAAGGCACCAAATCAATCTAGCTTTATCAGCAGGATCATTTCCACAGGATTAAAAGTGCAACCGGAAGGAAACCTGGTGTGTTATCTGGAGATAGTGTTCTGTAATCGAAAGAAAAATTCACTGTGTGTGTTTAAAGAAAAACTTTATCAGTGTTAGTTTCTGCTGACTAATGTTTCTTACAAAAGTGCAGGTGCGTTTGACTCCGAAGAAAACGATTCTTTGAGTGTGGGTCAAAAGCAAACCTGGATGATAAAGAAAAGCGTTTACTTATAAACTTGTACTCTTATGGGGTTAATTTATTCGAAGCATGTCAACATTGGTGATTCCGGTGTCCATTCTTTACCCCTGGGTGCACTATGTCTCCTGCCACCCATCCGTGTTGGTGTGTTCCTGGTGTGTAACTGAAGTCTCCTTCCATTCTACCTGGGGTTAGCAGGGGGAGAGGTAGCTGTGAGATGACCTCGTTTCCTGATTCAGCAGTTAAAAGAACATTGGAAGTGGGATCTGTCACCTAACAGGAAGTGGTGTGGGTCCTGCATCCTGAGGTGGAGAACCTCTGGAAGACCTGACCATTTTTATAATCCATGTCTCTGCGGGATTCCCACAATTTCCAAACCACTGGAAGGTGCCAACATATTCAATCTGTCAAAGAGAATACATAGCCTGGATGAAAACTTTCTGTTTCACTCATGGTTTTTGTGTGTGTTGGCAGAATTATGTTAAACATTATGTTCAGTTTTTTTCATAAAATTTCTACCAGAGGTGGAGTTTCAGACAAGGAAGATGCCACTTAGATGTTGGAGCTGATCTGAATCAAATTCTGAATCCAGGAATTTGTACCTGTGGTGAATTATTGTTACTAGCTATTTAAAACGATCATATAGAACATTAGCGGTTAGTTCATGCAACATTAGTCCTTGCCCCTTATCAAAGTGCACGCGAATGTTTCGACTCTGTGCCTGCTCAGAGACATTTTGCCTTCCTCATTGCCTGTTACAGCCTGGTGGTGACACAATCTCGTTGGATTGGTTGCGCTATGTCACTGGACCATGCATCATAACTGTTGAGTATTAGGCTCTGGTTAAGCATATTCTACCAAACAGTGCAGTAAGCCACCTACAGGGGGCGACACGAGTTTGTTCTGTTCTGTGTGTCTGAAGTGAACCAGCATGGCTGAATTGTAAAGCTTGCACGTTTGAATAAATAATCCTGTATCATCGGATTGTTCAGGCTCAATCTCAACATGGTGGGAGCGGTTATGGAAATCTAAGAATGTTAAGAACCCACTGGGGACATTATTTCTGGGTGAGCCGTCTGAGAATCGTATTTTCACTGGGATTAATTCTGCTGACCCTAGGATTTATTTATGTGCTTCCGGGCATCTACACTACTGTGACTGTTGTCCGTATCTACTGTTTTTTTTTTACTGATTTTTGCTGCTAATTGTGCAAAATGCCTCCCAAACCTGTGTCTGGGATACACCCGCCATCTCCACCTGATTTCACTGGTTCTTCTACCAAGGACAGCTGGAAGCTCTTTAAGCAAAAATGGCAAAACTACAGCGTGATTACGCAACTTTCTGAACACCCGAGGGATTACCAGGTTGCTCTGCTGCTTCATGCCATAGGAGACGACGGTCTGCGGATCTACAATGGATTCACATTTAATACTGAAAGTGAGCATCGCACAACTGCTGAAATAATTGCTAAATTTGATACCTTCGCTGTGGGGGAGGTGAATGAGACTTATGAACGCTTCATCTTTAACCAACGCTCCCAGACATCAGATGAAAACTTTGAGACATTTTTAGCTGCCATTCGTAATCTGATGAAAACACGTAACTATCACCAGGAGTCTGCCGACTCCATTCTGCGGGACCGAATAGTGCTGGGTATACGAGACGAAGAGACCCAGAAGCGGTTGTTGCATGAACCAAATCTGACTCTTGAGCACTGTATCGCCATTTGTAAAGTGGCAGTAAATGCAGCTGAGCAAATCAAAGCCTTGAACCCTGAACCTGCAGTCCGCCGGATCTCTACTTTCAGCAGGAAGGCAGTTCCATACAAACGTACTGATAAGCCAAGAAATTCCACTTCTTTCACGAACGTTAACCATAATACTCCCATGGAC
>JBCNYH010000009.1:22256143-22270205 GCA_039654325.1 Tandanus tandanus
TATAATGTTCAGGATCTCAGTGAACTTTAATTAACACAGTCGAGGTTATAATGTTCAGGATCTCAGTGAACTTTAATAAACACAGTTGAGGTTATAATGTTCAGGATCTCAGTGAACTTTAACACAGTTGAGGTTATAATGTTCAGCATCTCAGTGAACTTTAATTAACACAGTTGAGGTTATAATGGTCAGGATCTCAGTGAACTTTAACACAGTTGAGGTTATAATGTTCAGGATCTCAGTGAACTTTAATTAACACAGTTGAGGTTATAATGTTCAGGATCTCAGTGAACTTTAACACAGTTGAGGTTATAATGCTCAGGAACTCAGTGAACTTTAATTAACACAGTCGAGGTTATAATGTTCAGGATCTCAGTGAAATTTAATTAACACAGTCGAGGTTATAATGCTCAGGAACTCAGTGAACTTTATTAACACAGTCGAGGTTATAATGTTCAGGATCTCAGTGAACTTTAATTAACACAGTCGAGGTTATAATGTTCAGGATCTCAGTGAACTTTAATAAACACAGTTGAGGTTATAATGTTCAGGATCTCAGTGAACTTTAATTAACACAGTTGAGGTTATAATGTTCAGGATCTCAGTGAACTTTAATTAACACAGTTGAGGTTATAATGTTCAGGATCTCAGTGAACTTTAATTAACACAGTTGAGGTTATAATGTTCAGGATCTCAGTGAACTTTAATTAACACAGTTGAGGTTATAATGTTCAGGATCTCAGTGAACTTTAATTAACACAGTTGAGGTTATAATGTTCAGGATCTCAGTGAACTTTATTAACACAGTTGAGGTTATAATGTTCAGGATCTCAGTGAACTTTAATTAACACAGTCGAGGTTATAATGTTCAGGATCTCAGTGAACTTTATTAACACAGTTGAGGTTATAATGTTCAGGATCTCAGTGCACTTCATTAACACAACGAAGGGGACAGTCTGAGGGGTAGAGGACCATTATCCATCAATTCTTTAAAAGAAATTGGACAGCATTCCTTAAGCAGGACTGTGCAACACAGTAGGGTATGTCCCAGACGTAGGGCAAAGGGTAGGATTAGGATGTGACCAATCTCTTCTGTCCAATGGAATATGTGTGATAGGAACATCACGGAGTCCTTGCAAGGGGCCCAAAGCATCTCTACTGAATCCTCTCATATCTCTATACTAGGTGTCTCAGTGATGTCATATCCTCACATAGGTTCTCATACCACTGCTATGTATTCTTTTTCTCCCTCCGACACCAATGTTTCTGCCGGGATCTGTGCATGTCAGATATCTTATCATGGATGGAAGCTCATCAGCTGAAACATTCCCATATCAGTATCTTGTAATCTCTGCAAACAACTCTGATCTCTCCTTTAGTGACTACACGAGACATTGGGGTAACCATTGACTGCTATATAATCACCTTATATTATTAATATTTCTTCATCATGTTGATTTTTCCTCTTTAACATCAGAAGAATTTCTCCATTTCTTTCCTCTCAGGCCACTCAGACACTTGTTCAGTCCTCACTCCTCAACTCACTCCTGGCGGGTCTGCCTCTGGGCACAATCCGACCTCTGCAACTGATCGAGAATGCACCTGTATGACTTGTTTCTAACCTTCCCAAGTTCTCTTACACCACTCTGCTGCTACACTTTCTCCATTGGCTTCCTGTAGCTGCTCGCATTGAATTCAAAGCCAAAAATGGACCTGCACTCTCCTACCTCAGAGAACGTATCACACCCTGCACTGCACCTCATTCTCTCCGATCCTCTACCACTGCTCGCCTAGTATGTTCATCTATCAAGCTTTTGACTGATGGTATACGTAACCTGTGTCCAAGTGAACCAATATCAGAATGTGTTCACTGAAAGTAACTTTAAAACACTTCTGTAAGTCACTCTGGATAAGTGCATTTGCCAAATGCTGTAAATGTAAATATCTGAGGCATTACTTGGAAGCTCCCTTGGATTTCAAAATCACATGACAATTGTTAAAGACAGGGATGTAGATTACACAGTAAACAGAGAGGTTCATCCTTCACCAGCTGAAATCTGCTTCATACTCACAAGTGTCTCCTTTTTCAATGCCTGAACTTTTTTGTTAGTGCCATGAATTTTTGTGCTGTTTCTGAATCATACTGTAGTTGGTGAGGGATTCTGTGAAGGTCTGGCAACCATACACACCACTGAAAGCTTGGGCAGAGAGCTGAAGTTTAATTGTTTATGTTTTAATTTGGTTTCACCCACCGGTCTAAAAATAAACACTGGATGTTGCACTGGGCTGCTGAAGCTGAAGTAACTGGATATGCTTAAGTGGCCATCTTGCGAGCCCCAAAACATTGCCTGCTGTGGTCCCCCACTGGCCTAAACAACCATAATTTCCCTCTGTATTTTTATTGTTCTACAACTGTTTTTTATTTAATTTTTTTTTTACATCTTATTATGCCGTCTTGTGCAGCAATTAACTGTACAAACAGAAAAGGAACTGGAAATGGAAAAACATTTCATAAGTAAGTCGGATTTATAATATATTTAATGCCATTTATGCCAAAATGTCCTGTAAAGTCCCACGTGTGAGAAAAACCAAAATACCTTTTATAGCCTGTTTCTGGTAATAAATAGCCAATAACACTCATTATTATAGTTATAGAATTCATGTTATTAAAATATACTGTCCCTAGGCCAAGTAATTCAGTTATTAGCCAAATGAGAATTTTTTTATATAAAATTATTTGCATCTCGCCCAGAGTCGGCTGAGATGGGGGCCAGCCTCCCCACGACCCTAATTAGGATTAAGTGGTTCAGAAAATGAATGAATTATTTACATAAAGGCGTATACAGATGTGCACATGCATGACGCTGAGTCATAATTATACGTTCGTTTCATGTCATGTATATTTTACATATATATTAAATTCTGTACACAGGACTGTAAATCAATCCATTGTCTTTCCATTAACAGGTTTCCGCACAGTAATCCAGAACTATTAAAAAAGTGTTTAGTGAACATAAGAAGAGAAAACTATGATCCATTGAAACATGCAGCGCCGTTCCGACCGTTTTGAGGAGCGCTGGTTTAACAGAACAGGGCAGACAGCACGGCTCCGTCAGGGTGCTCTACCTACATTATTTCATTTCACACAACATCTTATGAGGCCTGTAAGTAACTTTCAGTCAGTTATAATTATTATTCTTTATTATTAAATCAGTTTTACTGGTGTTTGTGTTATCAGGAATCATGCTAATATCGTCATCATTATAACTTCAAGCTGTAATAAAATAGTAATTATTAATAGTCACTGGAATTATTTCACACTTTACTGTCTAGACGTAATAAAACAATAAAAGTTCCCGATCTTATGTACGATACACAGTATATCTGTTTACAACTGCAGCTTTTAAGCGGGTTATAAACTCACTTTCAACATTTATAAGTAAATAAAATATTTTAGTTATATATGGACTGTTAACATATGTGTAACTAATAACACTTTGATAACAAGTCCTACCCTATACATTATGAAACATATGTGTTTATATGATTAAAGACCTGCTACTTATTGGGTTCCGTAACATGGCTGCCCGCTGGGCTCAAAGTTGAGCGACTCGCTTAGTCACATGCAGCATCCAGTGGTTATCGAGATCAGTGGTTTCATCGTACACCATTAAAGTCTGAAAGGATTTTAATCAAATCAAAATGTAATCCTAAGGCACATACTCAATAAATATTTTTGTACAATAGCACGCCTGATGTTAACGTATTTATTGTTATTTGTTTTATTTAGGTATAAGGGACACATCATATGTTTGTCTTTTCTTGTTTTTTTTTTAGCCAAAGACTGGACATACATTATTGTGTGCGTGGTCGCTGTAGCGGTGCTGATGGTTGTGGGGATCTGTGTGTTCTGCTCATATTACCGACGCACACACATGCGTCAGTACATCCTGAAGCAGCTGAGAGTCCATGGAGCACAACGCTGAGGACCAAAAACAACTCCAGATAATGTTAAAGTTCTCACCTGTTTAATGACACTGCACTCAAATAATATTTCAATAAATTTCATTATTCTGGGTTTCTGATCTTCAACATGAAAAAAACTAAGAATTCACGAAGAGTTTTAAGAGAACTAAGAGTTCCTGAATAACTTGGAACTCTAATTTAGAAAAATGGAACAGTCTTTACATTCCCAGTTTTAGAATGATATTAAACCAGCAAGGCAGCGCACAGTCACAGCATGAACAGTACACACAGAACAGCTTGCTTTAGGTGAGGTCACACACAGTGATGCTACAGTTCCCTCTACACTCACTGTTAGCATGCTAACGAAAGATAAACACAGCTACCCCTGTTCTTCCCCACTTCCCAATTCCAAGTTGATTGGAATGCAGTATCACCCCTAACAATAGTGTAAATACGGCGACCTTCTCTGTGTTGAGTTCCAGTTGTGAATCCTGAGAAAAAAGGGTTCATTTTTATTGCTGTACTTTATTTTCACAGTGTATTGTTGGATCTAAAATGTGTTTATTTTTGTTGCACTGAGACTGTCTGTAGATCATGCTGTATACTCATGTTTATTCATATATTAGAGTAGTTATGGATATTAAAATGTGAACTCGAATATAAAGCTCAGGCCCACTGTTTGCACGAGTTAAAAGCTTTTTTAATACTCAAATATTCTAAAGAGTCAGATCAGTAAAACCCAAACTGAACCTGGCAACCACTGAGGGTTTAAAATAACAAATATGTGATTGATAGAAAGAGCTCTGTATGATGTTTCTGGTTATTCAGGATGTAATGTAGAAATGTTACCTGGGTGTTTTGAGTAATGTTCTTTGAGTTGATTGAGCTTCTGGACTCTGTAATGAGGAAATGGAAAAAAGAAGTGTTGGGATGGTGTTCAGAAAGTACTTTACTGAGGAGAGTTTTATTGCGAAAAGTTATCATCACAGATCCATAAATAAATAATTCGTTATCAATCATGTCTTCACAAATAAAACTGAAATACACTTTACTTCTACATTGTTATTGTTTAGTCAGAACTCTGTCCATGGGCGCTAATAATAAAAAATCTCTACATATGGCAAGCTAAAAACTAAAAGCCCACATAGAGCGCAAACCTGCACCAAGCCAGAAAAAGATGAAGTACACAGCACCCCCTGCTGGGCCTGCTGTTATACCACACTTCAAAACTAAAGAATCATCTAGGTCCAGAATTTGACCTGGATCATCTCCAAAATCTAATGGAGTGTTAGTTGGGCTGTACTCGGCCCCCCCCCCAAAAAAAAATTATTCAAAATACATTCATATACTTTTGTAAAGTTCCTAACCAACAAACAAACAAACACAAAAACATATAGCATCCTTGGTTTCTCAGAAGTCAAGATGGGCAGAGGCTCTTCAATCTGTGTAAGAGTGCATAGAAAGATTGTGGAATACTTTAAAAACAATGTTCCTCAACGTCTAACTGCGAAGGCTTTGCAAATCTCATCACCTACAGTGCATAACATCATCAAAAGTTTCAGAGAAACTGGAGATACCTCTGTGCGTAACGGACAAGGCCGAAGACCTTTATTGGATGCCCGTGGTCTTCGGGGCCCTCAGACGAAACTGCATCACTCATCGGTATAACTGTGTCAATGACATTACTAAATGAGTCTTGGCCCACAGCACACAACGGGGAGTCTGGGTGCTGAATTGGCCTGCCTGCAGTCCAGATCGGTCACCTATAGAGAACATCTGGCACGTCATTCAACGAAAAATACATCAAACACGACCACAAACTCTTCAGCAGCTGGAAACCTATATCAGGCAAGAATGGGACCAAATTCCAGCACCACAAGTCCAGAAACTCAGAACCTCGATGCCCAGACGTCTTCAAACTGTTTTAAAAAGAAGAGGAGATGCAACTCCGTGGCAAACAGGCCACCTAAGTATTTTGAGACCTCAAATTTGACATCAAATTTGAAATGAGCTCATTTTGTGCAGAAAATTATAAAATTTCTCAGTTTAAACATTTTTCATGTTATCTATGTTCTGTTGTGAATAAAATATTGGCTCATGTGATTTGAAAGTCTTTTAGTTTTCATTTTATTCAAGTTTAAGGAACGTCCCAACTTTTCCGGAATTCGAGTTGTATAAATGTAACGACAAGCCTTTGTTTTCTATGTTAAATTATCAAGGTTTCCAAAGAAGGTAACATCAGTTATCATGGTACATCATAGTAAAAAAAAAAAACACACACACACAGAGAGAGAGAGGGAGAGAGAGCGAGAGATACATACTTACAGATGTCTGTCTTTCGTAGTAGCTTCGTTTATGTATAAATTATAATCAGATTTTTAACCAGACTTCAATAACCAATAAACACAATCTGTTTTAATTCTTCCAGAACTGGTTCAGCTCAGCCAAATTCTGAAAAAGTCCCTTATGAACACATAAGTCTGGGCTCCAAAACAGTGAAACAGTGTGGTAGCTGATCTGTTACCAGTATATTGTTATTTAGTGAATTAGTTACTGAAATATCTGACTTTGTTGTATTTTTTTCCTGATATTTTCAATTTTAACATTAAAAAAGTTAATAAAGTCCTACCAAGTTGATGGTGTGCATGTTTTATTAAATGTCTTATTCCTAGTTCATTTTACAGCAATATTAAATAAGTATCTTGGGTTATTTTTGTTGTCTTCTATTAGATTTGAGAAATTTGCTCTAGCAGCACTAAGAGCTTTTCTGTAGTTCAAGTGACGCTTCTTGGAAGCATTTGAATTCATTTGAATAGCAAAGGTTGAATGTCAAAGGTTTGTAGTTTCACACAGCACAAATTACTCATCGATGGAAGACCATCAATCCACTGTCCCCACTGCTTTTCCACATGCAGAGGCATGGGTTCCCCTCATCCTGTCTTAAGCCTGCAGAGATATGGAAATAGTAGCCTTGCTCTCAGCAAGAAGGGACTTGCATAAGAGGGTCATATATCAAGCTCACAGCACAAATCAATCCATTTCAGGTTTATCTTTAACCTTGACATCAAAATAGAATTGATCTCATTCAACGATCCACAAAAGGCCCAAATTGGGAAGTTCATCCAAATTAATATCCACAAATTCGAGTCCAGCAGCACACTCGTCACTCGACACAGAAGCCATCTCTGTGATTTGATATCCATTTAGTGAGTCGAAATCCCCCACATTGCAACAGTTCCCTCAGCTGGTCTAGGAGTCCTATGGCTTCCTCGACAGAAGAAACTGATTTTAGGCCGTCGTCCACATCAAAACAGTTCATAACTGTTTGCTGTGTTGTTGTGCTAAATACATTAGTAGTGCCCTTTACAACTTGCTGTAAAGCAAAATTGGTGCAGCTTGGACTCCAAATCCTTCCAAAAAGGTGTGTCTTCATCGTGCACACCAAAGGCTCACTCTGTGGATTATCATTTTCCCACCAGAAGAACTGAAGGAAGTCATGATCCTTAGGTGTTACCCGTTCTTGGTGAAACATACCCTTAATATCCGCCATGAAGGCAACCGTATCCTGCTTGAAGCAAAGTAGAACCTCAACCAGACTATTCGTCAAGTCCAGACCTTGAAGCACTTGATCATTCAGTGTGGTATCACGGCATTTGGCAGAATAAACAAACAAAATCCTGCAATTTACTGGCTTTTTGGGGTTGAATACCAGATGGCAAACACCAGACACAGTCATCAAAATGGTCTAGTTCCCCATCTGGTTGGGCTCTAGATAACCATTGTGAAATAATTGCTTGCTGCTGATAACGGGAGAGACCCAGTGAACTGGAAGCTAACTCCGCAGTGCAACAAGTGGCTGCTTTCCTAAGGGCATTCATCTGGACTGTAACACCATAGAGGCATGCCACCCTCTGCCCAGGACAACCACCAGTGGCCAAACAGCTGTTATCATGAGGTTTGTCAACATAACACTGCACTGCTCAGACAAGGTAGGAAACTTAAAAGGTTTAAATGCATTCATTAAGGAGCACCTCACAAAATACAATGCAGACACAGCCAGAAAAGCACGATATCTAAGGAAACACGGGAAAATTCAAAACGCATGGACTACAAATTGCAAAATATTCATTATACTAAACGGATCACCTGAAAAGGCAAAAACACATCAGATAACTGGAGAAATATCAGTAATCAACATGAACTGGACTGCAAGGTAAAAACCAACTACACACTACCATGACAAGTCCTGATAGAACTCACTCAGTTACATCTGGAGATGACCGCATAACTCAACGACTCAGTGAATATAACCAGATGGAATTAAAAACTTTTGAATACACAGATTACAATCTACAACATTGAACATTGAATCCAAGAACAAATGATCAATTATCCACTTTAAAAGAATTCTGTATGCAAACTTAACTAAAATTAAGATTATTTACACCAGTTTATTACAACCATTCAACATTATAGCCATATCTGAAACCTCGATCAATTCTGAAAAAAGATGGACTTTGAGCTAGTTGGTTATGAACTCCGACATAACAGACAGAACCAGGGTGGAGGAGGAGTAGCTACTCTATATATGTGGATAAATCTCTGGACAGACCATCCATATGGATTTAAAGCTAAGAGATCAACATCATTGGCTGTAATAGAATCAATTGAAGATAATTGGTTGTGAGGTTGGGTAATTACTGTTCAGTGTTTGGACATTGCTTGTGGTGTTCCTCAGGGGTCAGTGTTGGGGCCAAATATATATGTCTATATAAATGACATGCAAGATTTCAGAGTTATTAAAAATTGTGTTGTTTGCAGAGGATACAAATCTATTCCTTTCTGGGGGAAATTTATAGCAACTACTGCAGGTATCACTGAAGAAATTAGCAAATTAAAGATGTGGTTTGAAAAAACAAATGATCATTAAATTTGAGCAGAACAGAAATAATACTATTTGGAAACTATAGAATGAATACACAGGTACAGATACAAATTGAAGGAGTTGAAATTGAAAGGGTTGATGAAAACACGTTTCTTGGGGTAATTATAGAATCAACTGGGAATCACACATTAAATATATAAACTATCAAGCATTCATGCATTTCAGTATCAAACAAAGCAAAGCAGGATCTAGATCATAAATCACACCCCATGCTATACTGTTCAATTACTGTGTTGAAGTCTGGAGAAATAATTTAAGTTTCTTACATTCACTATTAATTCTCCAGAAAAGAGCAATACGAATCATAACACTGGATATCGAGATCACACAAACTCATTATTCTTAAAGTCAAAATTATTAAAATTCACAGATCTTGTGAAATATCAAACAGTGCAAATAATGTTTAAAGCCAAATTTAATCTACTACCAGAAATATTTAAAAAGTATTCAGGCATAGAGAGGCAGGGGACTGTGCATCACATACATGACTGTGCACCATATACATGAGTGACTGTGACCGTGCGTCAGATATAAAAGCATGAGCATAACAGTGTGATGTCCATGTTTCTGTATGTGCATTATGGGAGAAAAAATTTTCAATTAATACACTTTATTGATAAACCTATTAAGAAGAACTGCAGGGTTCATTAAAGGCAGGTAAACATATGGATTAGCGCACACCTGAGAAAAGATCACTATTTCAGCTTCCCAAAGTAAAACATGCACACATTTCACTTTGTTTACATGGCGTTATGGCACGAACAACAGAAAAAATAACCGTGGACACTGATTCCCAGTGATAAGCAATACATATAAATAATTTCAGCCAATCAAAACATCATAAAAAATCCTGGATGGGCCTGAATGTGACATCGATCAGGCTTAGCCTTATAAGCTGATACACTGTGTGCACTGTGCCATTCGTGCACCTTCTACATTAGATAGTTGCTTATTAGCACCGTTCTAGCACAGTCCTGCATTAGTTTCATGTCAAGCCTCACATTTCAGAAGCGAAGAGCCAGCAGTTCTCTCTCTCTCTCAGGTAAGCCATACAGCACCTGATAACGGAGCACGCTTGCTATGTTAATAGGTGTAACTGTATAAATTAAATTAATGAGCCAATTTTAATTTGCATCACACAAAGATCAGAAATCAAGCAAAGCACTGCATTTGCACCAAAGAACACACCCCTTAACAAGAGGTGCACTCATGAGGGCACAGCACCATTATTAAACCCTACAGAAGTATACAGAGAGCAATGGGCAATTTGGGATCAAAGCTTAGCACAAGTCGCTGGAGAGAGTGTGGAAAAAATCTAAATACATGAAAATGCAAACCTGCTCATGGTACTGGAGTTCGCTCACCTTCTTTTGGGAAAAAACCCCCACGAACAATCCGCTGGGTGATTTTAGTCTGAGTGCAACACTCAGTTCTCTCTCTCAGTTTCACTCTCTCATTCACACACACACACACACACACACACTCATCCTGACCAGCCCTAATGACTCAACATGGCTGAAAACACCAAGTGGATAAAAAATAAATCATAAAAATATGGGCTTTTATCCTTTGGGAAGTAGAAATCGATCGCTCCTACAGTGTGCGCTAAACTACAAGTGTTTCATCCTTTTAATAAACACTACGCATTTCCAAAAATCAAGTGTTCATCAGCCAATGACAGCCCTGCACTACTGACATCATACAAGAAAAAAACAGCTTGTATGACAAACAACAAAGAGCATGAACAACAAGAGGGGAAAAATAGCCAGGAACACCTGGGGGGCAATGCAAAAAGGGAAGAAAAAAAAGCTTACTCTCATACACACACACACACACACACACACAGCTTTATCATGATCCTGTTGCTCCAAGTCCTCATTAGTTTACTGGTAAATACGACTCCAAACACCTTCTACATTTCATTCTCTCTAAAGGATTAAGGGCAGACCAGGGGATTGTGGGTAAATAATAATACAAGAGAAATGTGTTCTGGAGGGGGCGGGGCTCATTGGGCATCGCCTGTCTTCACTTCCTCGTACTGGGGCTCTTCCTCCTTCTCCTCCTCTTTACCGCCATCCTCGTCCGTTCGTGAATTTGGTACCCATAGGCCCGATTCGATGCAGCGCTTCATGTGGTACTTCGCCTCCTACACACACATACAGACAGACAGACAAACACACACACACACACACACACACACACACACACACACACACACAGAGAGAAAGGTTTAGAGTGTGGGGGTTTTGCTGAGGGACCTGGAAACAGTGCTGTGAAGACATGGTGTAAATCTTGGCCTCAATGAACCTCTCTGCTCTCACTGAGCTCCTCTACAACTCAAAAAATCTTCTCCATCACCTCCCTGACCTTCTCTACAACTCAACTAACCTTCACCAGGACCTCACAGAGGTTCTCGCTGACCTCATTGAGCTCTTCCACAACATAACTAGCCTTCTTCAGGACCTCACTGACCTCCTCTGAGAGGTGAATGACCCTCTACAAGACACAATGAGCCTTCTCCAGGATTTCACTGACTACCTCAGCAGCCTCAAAGTCTCGGAGACCCTGTTTCTTCGGGATATAACTGACGCCACTGACCTGAGACCTCATGAACCTCTGCAGGACCCTCTTGACCTTCTCCATTACCCTCTTAACCATTTCTGGGAGCCACTAATCTTCTCCAGAACCTTGCTGATCCTCTCAGAGATCTCACTCCAGGACTTGACTAATCTCCTCAGGGACCTCACTTCGCTTGTCCGAGACTTGAATCAGAGACGTTCTCAGAGACCACACAGAACTTTCTGGAACTTGACTGACCCTCTTCAGGATTTCACTAAGCTTCTCTGGAACTTTTCCTGCGATTTGACTGACATTCTCAAAACTTGATTGATCTTCTCAGAGACCTCGAGGAACTTGTACGGGACTCAAACGACCTCTTAAGAGACCTCTGACCTCTCTGGGTCATTACTGCCATGACTCATGCCTCCAGCTGATGATTATTTACACTGCAAGAGTACCTCCACTATTGGATGGGATGATTTTTTCATATCAATGTTGGTGCATTTTGACTTCCATTCAGAGCAGCCAGTTTCAAAAATTAAATAAATATACGAAAATTAAAAAACCAATCGCAAAACAAAAACAAGAGTGAAAAACTTCATGTACTTCCTCACTGCTGTCTCATGTTTTAAAATCCTGATGTATTGCAAATACATATCAGAAGTCACAACTGCCAGGTGGGTGATACTTGAAGCGATCAGTAGTTGTTTGAGGGGGAATTTTGATGGGTTTTAACCCTTTTCATAACAACTGATGATGTCAAATGTCTAATTTTCGCATGTATTTGTATGTAAATATGTATGTAAAACTGTATGTAAATATCTCGTGTAGTTCAGAAATTACAGCCTAATTTGTGGGCGAGCGATGAGCTACTTTGACAAGTAATTAGCAGTTTTTGAGAATATTAATTGGGCTCAAATTACAAAATTAAGCGATGAATATCAGAAGTCACAACTGCCAGGTGGGTGATGGTAGAAGTAATCAGTAATTGCTGGGAGGGGGAATTTTGCTGTATTTTAACCCTTTTCATACTGACTTGCCCTAAAAATATTGAGGGTACTATCTGTGATAAATGCAGTAAGGGAAATAAGTCTTAGGCCTGTGTGTGCTCATTTTGGCTGTTTTTTTAATTCATAAATCTGAAAATGGCTGTTTTGCTCTTTATACCACTTACCTGTATCTCAATAACTTTCAAACTTATAAAACTACACTTCACCCTCGATTTCCCGGATTATTGGGGGGGATAGGCTGTCCAGGAAACTCAAAAGTCCGGCAATCGCTAATATCCGGGGTCCCTACCCCTTCCCGGACATTTACTATAATTGGTCCGGCAATCACCATTATTCAGCAGCAGTCCCGGACTTTTACACACTTATCCGACACTCAATACTCAATATTGTGTTTCCTCAAACTTAAGGAGCGAATCAGCACATTTTTTATCACATTCATTTTAAATGTGGGTTCCGGCTCGACATCACGGTCCTCACTTTCACTTTCATGCCGCTCTCCCGTCACTGATGTCCCTCTGCGGCTTCATTTTCTTCCATCCACTCAGACAGAAACGGGCCAGACAGGAGGGAAGTTGGAAAATCATGACTGACCCGGACTTTCATCATCGATTTCCGGACTTGTAAGAGCATTTTTCCGGCAATACCAAATAATGTCCGGCGCCGGATTTTGTACGGGAAATCCGAAATCCGGGAAATAGGGGTACGGGAAATCGAGGGTGAAGTGTTTTTAAACGAATGAAACACCAATATCCTATTTTTCCATGTTTTTTTTAAATGATATACATTTAATAAAGCAGTTATAAATATTTTTTTTAATCCCTTGGGGTACCTTTTCAATATACAGAAACACTGAAACGCACACAGTACATATTGACCTGAATAAATCCACTTAGTTTTAGCGCTTACTTTTTCTTGCCACTGTATAATGCACTCCCACAGAGCCCTTTATTAGGAATAAATCTCTGCTGAGACACACAGATTGTAGAGTCACAACTGACACGAATCCCTGGATCTACCGTGTGTGTGTGTGAACATTCCAGGCTGGTGGGGGTGCTGTGATGGTGTGGGGAATGTTAACCTGGCACACTTTACGGTCTTAAAACCAATCAATCGTGACTTAAAGGCCACCATTCTTTTCATGATCACAATTTATCATCTGCGAAAGTCTACTTCCACTGATGACGTGATAACGCACCACATCACAAAGTAAACATGTCTCAAAACTGATTTCGTCAACATGACGATGAGCTCCGGGTTCTTCAGTGACCTTCCCAGGAACCGGATCTGAATCCAGTAGAATCACAGCATGAAAATGCTCCTGAAACATCTGCAGGAACTGTGTGGCTCCATCACTTCGACATGGAGCAGAACCTCACAGGAATGTTTACAACACTCCACACCATTGAGAACTGAGAGTGATCGGCAAACAAAGGGAGGAGCTACCCAGTGTTAGCATAGGATTCTTAATAAAAGTGCTCAGAGAGTGTATACACACACACACACACACACACACACACACACACACACACACACACACACACGGTACCACCGGCAGGGTCCCTTTTGCTGATGGCTTCCTGTA
>JBCNYH010000009.1:22420979-22435386 GCA_039654325.1 Tandanus tandanus
GTCTGATGTTGATCCAATCATAGTTGATAATTCTGGAAGATTATTAATAAAACTCTGTGCAGTAGTTGATGTAAAAGAACACTTAATGCGATAAGGTGGTGAGGTGTATATATTAGTGCTAAGATGCATTGTAAGTGAGATAAGATAATGACCTGAAATAGTTAAAATTAAAATTAAATTAAAGCAGTTCTCCAGCTTCGTTGCAGGTTCCAATTCCCGGCAATCTCCCCTTCCCACTCGAGCACTGAAGTCCACTAACACCACTAGTATGTCATCTCTGTCACCATCTCTGTGCACAAACCACCAGCTGAAACCTTCACTTAACTAATGGATTAACATGGTCATTGGTGACACAGCACTACCTGGGGCTATGGAAAAACCAGTGAAGATGGCAAGCTAGTGGAGAATTGGGTTGATTTCGGGTAACCCAGTCCTGGCTTCTGCATCCTCCATCATTGCAAACCATTGTGAGAAGATTGTCCTAGACTCCATCCCACCTTGAGCCAAGCTTTGCAAAGCTGTACATGACCCCATGACCCAGCCAGCTTCACTACACCCTTCAACATGAAGCAGCTGTGTGATGGCATCAATGCTTTAGAAAAAAACAAAGCAAATGTTATTGATGACATCCTATGTGAGCAAATCAAACACTTTGGTCTGAAGGCTCTTCGGCGGCACCTGGATATGTTTAACTCCTGCTTGGAAACCAACAATATAGCCCTAATGAAACCTGAAAAAGACCCAGCCATTCCAGAGAGCTACAGGCCCATCTCACTGCTATGTCATACATTAAAGCTGTTTGAGTGCCTCTTCCTCAACCGCATTGCTCCCTCTGTGGAAGAAAACGTATTGCTGAACAGGCAGATTTCAGGCCAGGGAAGTCTTGCACAGGCCAACACCTGAACCTCAGCCAGGTTATTAAGGATGGCTATGAGAGAGGACATATCAACAGAGCTGCATTCATAGACATTTCAGCATCTTCCAACTCAGTAAATACTCAAATATTAACAAGAAAGCTGTTCACAGTGACCAAGGATCTGAGACTTACAGCAATTATAATGACCCGTCTTTTTAACAGGCATTTTTTTGTGTGTTCTGTGTAATGTTTAACATCTTTACCAACAACCAGCCCATCCACCAGTAGTACACTGGGAATTTCTCTATGAAGACAACCTCTGCATTGCCTCCCAACAACATTCTTTTGAGGAAGTACAGCAAACTCTCACTGCTAGGCCACTACTATGTTTCAAACCATCTGTGTGCAAACATGGACAAGACACAGCTTAGTGCTTTTCATCTGAAGAACTGGGAAGCAAACCAGCAATTGAAAGTATAATGGTATGGAAAATGGCTAAAGCACACACACAAGCCAGTCTACCTTGGTTTCACTTTGGATTGTACACTACCCTACAAGGCCCACATCTCCAATATAAAGACAAAAATTGATGCCAGGAAGAGCATTTTCAAGAAGTTTGCTAAGACCAAATGGGGCACAGATGAATGTACCATCCACACAATAGCCCTCAGCTTTTGCTTCCATTTGCTAAATACTCATGCCCAGTCTGGTGTAGATCATTTCATGCTTCCAGGGTTGGCACAACTCTAAACACTGCTTGGAGAGTCATCACAGGGCACCTTAAACCAGCAGCAGTGGATGATCTCTATCTGCTGTGCAGCATTGTTCCTCCACTCATCAGGAGGTAATAGCCTGTCTCAAAGGCAGAACCTGAGACAAGAGAGTGACCCACTCCATCTCTTTTTGGGGGAGCCATCACCTAAGAGACAGTGGCTTGCAAAAGTATTCATACCCCTTGTACTTTTCCACATTTTATCACGTTACAACCACAAACATAAATGTATTTTAGTGATATTTTATTTTGTGGACCAACACAAAGTTATGCATGGTTTTCAAAATTTTTGACAAATAAAAATCCCAAAAATGTGGCATGCATTTGTATTAACTCTGGCCAACTTTCTTGTCCCTACTGAAGCAAAGCATCCACACAGCATGATGCTGCCACCACCATGTCGCAGTGGGGATGTTTTTCGCCACACATAGCGTTTTGCATTTAGGCCAGAAAAGTTACATTTTGGTCTCATCTGACCATAGCACCTACTTCCATGTTTGTGGCAAACTGCAAACAGGACTTCTTATGGCTTTCTTCTTGCCACTCTTCCATAAAGGCCAGATTTGTGGAGTGTACGACTAATAGCTGTGAACAGATTCTCTCCCTTGAGCTGTGAATTTCTGCAGCAACCCCAGAGTTACCATGGTCCTCTGGGCTGCTTCTCTGATCAATGCTCTCCATGTCATGGTAGGTTTGCAGTGTACCATATTTTTTCCATTTTCGGATAATGCATTGGACAGTGCTCTGTGAGATGTTCAAAGCCTGGGATATTTTTTTATAACCTAACCCTGCTTTTAACTTCTGAACAACTTCATCCCTGACCTGTCTGGTGTGTTCTTTGTGCTTCATGATGCTGTTTGTTTACTCCTTTTCTTTTACAAATCCCTGAGGCCTTCATAAAACAGCTGTATTTATACTGAGATTAGATTACACATAGGTGAACTTTATTTACTAATTAGGTGAATTCTGAAGGCAACTGGTAGCACTGGGGAGATCAGCGTATAGGGGACTGAATGCATGCCACACTTTTCAGATTTTTATTTGTAAAAAATTTGAAAACCATGTATAATTTTCCTTTCACTTCACATTAAGCACCACTTTGTGTTGGTCTATCAAAAAATTTACATTTGTGTTTGTAATGTAACAAAATGTGCAAACCGTCAAGGTGTATGAATACTTTTGCAAGCCACTGTAAGTCTAGACACAGCTTTCTCTACTCTGTCCAGGCCCTCAACAACAGACTTCATTCCCAATGGATGGACCTCTGGTTGTCCCACCAAAAGGCTGCACCACACATAATTTACAGCATTTAGCAGACGCTCTTATCCAGAGCGATAGCTAAGATAACATCAGCCTGAAGTAGTGCCTCACATCTGGCTCCCACAAGCCATGGTCCTTCTGGATGAGCCTAAATTGCCTTCACATTGCAACTGGTCACTGTGAGATCCTCATGAACAAATAGATATTTAACATCGAGGAAACAATCACATGCAACTGTGGTAAAGAGTAGACTTCTGCCTTCAGCACTAGATGATGAAGTTGTGTAGGGACTTGAGAAGAAGAAGACACACACACGCACAATAAATTCACTTTTTTATTATGATTTATTTTTGTTTAGAACTTGGGTTTAAACGGTCCCCTGTATGATGCAGTGACCTTCGCTGAGGACGACCACTGGAAGAGAATTAGGAGCGCTCTCACTCCATGCTTCACCAACGACAGACTGAAGGAGGTGTATTTGTGTGTGTGTGTGTGTGTGTGTGTGTGTGTGCGTGTGTGTGTTTGTGTGTGTGTTGATGTTAACAATAGATGTTATTTTCTGTTTCTCAGATGTTTGAAGTCATGAAGACACATTCTCACTCGTTGGTTGAAAATCTGAAGACGACATCGGAGCGAGGAGAATCAGCCGATATTAAAGAGTAAATAAACCTGTTTGATTTAAAGAACATGGATCTTGGAAGTGTCAACACATGGTTGTGTAAGTTTATCACAAACAAAGGAGATTTCTGAGGACCTCAGAAAAAGAGTTTACAAAACTATCTCCTAAGAGTTTGGACTCCACCAATCCACAGTAAGACAGATTGTGTACAAATGGAGGAAATTTAAGACCACTGTTACCCTCCAAGGAGTGTTTGACCAACTAAAATCACTCATAGAGCAAGGCATGTGATAGTTGACAAGGTCACAAAGGACCCCAGGGTAACTTCAAAAAAACTGAAGGCCTCTCTCACTTTGACCACTGTTAATGTTTATGAGTCAACCATCAGGAGAACACTGAACAACAATGGTGTTCATGGCAGGGTTGCAAGGAGAAAGTTACTGCTTTCCAAAAAGAACACTACTGTTTGTCTGCAGCTTGCTAAAGATCACATGAACAAACTGGAAGGTTATTGGAAAAATGTCTTGTGGGCAGATGAGACCAAAATAGAACTTTTTTAATTTTTATATTTGGAAAAGGGAAAACAATGAATTCCAGCTTAAGAACCTTATCCCATCTGTGAAACATGTTGGTGGTAGTATCATTGTTTAGGCCTGTCTTGCTGCATCTGGACCAGGACGGCTTGTCATCATTGATGGAACAATGAATTCTGAATTGCAGCGCAGTGGCGCAGTGGTTAGCCCATCCACCTCACAGCAAGAACGTCCCGGGTTCGATTCCCAGGCTCGGGCGTTTCTGTGTGGAGTTTGCACATTCACCCCTTGCTTGCATGGGTTTCCTCAGGGTACACCGGTTTCCTTCCACAGTCCAAAACCATCCACAGTAGGCTAATTATCTGTTCCAAATTGCCCCTAGGTGTGAGTGTGAATGATTGTGTGTGTATTGGCACTGCGATGGTGTGGCGGGCTGTTCAGAGTGTACTGTGCCTTTGCCAAGTGTCGGCTGAGATAGGCTCTGGCCTTCTAGCGGCCATAATAGTAGTAAGCAGTTTGAAAAAGGAGTGAGTGAAAAATTGACATGCAAGGGAAGGGAGTCTCTGTGTGGAGTCTGCATGTTCTTCCCAAGCTTGCATGGGTTTCCTCCCACAGTCCAAAGACACACATTAGGCTAATTGGGTGTTCCAAATTGCCCCTAGGTGTGAGTGTGAATGTGAGTGGTTGTGTGCGTATGTGTTGCTCTGTGATGGTCTAGCAAGCTGTTCAGGGTGTACTTCACCTTTGCACAATGGTGGCTGATGCCACTGGAACCACCACTGTGGGCAGAGTCATAACAAAAAGGAAAGACAAAAAGCTTAGAAGAGTAGACATGAAAGAGTTAAACAATGCTTTCAATTCTGCCTCATTAAACAGGCATGTACATGGGCTCAGCTCATATCCCAGGAACTCAAGTCTAGACATGTCATCCAGATCCATAAGCTTGGAAGTAGCCATTCGGTTCCACCAAATTCTCAAGGTGGCCAGAGTAAGGAGGTGTCTGTAACATCCGTTCATTCATTTTCTGAACTGTTTAATTCAACTAGGGTGGCAGGGAGGCTGAAGCCTATCTCAGCCGACTCTGGGTTAAGGCAAGGTACACCTGGAACAGCTAACCATTGCAGGGCAACAAATATACACAAAACATCCTCACTCACACTTAGGGGCAATCTGTAACAGCCAATTAGCTTAATGTGCATGTCTTTGGACTGTGGGAGGAAACCCATGCAAGCCTGGAGAGAACATGCAAACTCTACACAGAAACTTCCATGCCAAGCCTGAGAGTAGGACCCAGGTCCTTCTTGCTGTGAGGCGGATGTGCTATCCACTTCTTGCCGCGAGTACTGGTGGTAATTTTCATTCATCGTTAATTTTCTGAACCGCTTAATCCTGATTAGGGTCACGGCTGTTATTATATTATATTATATTATATTACAACCATCTCAGAGGGACAGCTCGCCAGGGCATCACAGGCTACTATGCTATGCAGCCTGTGAGAGACACAGACAGTGAGAGACATGGCTGTCAGTTAGCTGCACTGGGGGGACAGCAGTGAGAACCCGGTGATAGTGGGGCTTGAACCCCCAACCTTGGGATCAGTAATCCAGCACCCTACCACCAGGCCACCACTGCCCCTGGTGGTAAAGTTGACAAAAAAATCTGCATTTTGTGGGTTAAAAATGGCTCAGAACTGGTTTCCATACATGAACTGGTTAATAGTCAACGGTTCAGTACTTCTGTATAAAAAATGAAGAATGTTAACACCTGATAGTCAGAGGTGGCGACTCACACCTCCTCCAGCACTGCCTTTGAGTGCTGGTTAAAATTTGACAATTCCCCTGATACCCATCACCTCACCACCCCACCCCACCCAAAACACACACACACACACACACACTGCTTGCCTTCTCAAGCTGCTTAAACATGGGCACCAGTTGAAACTGCCTGTGTAAAAATGATTTGTTACAGAACAACTTTTACACCAGTGTTCTCCACTTTTTGCATTAATAGGTTGATTTATGGGCTTTTGCAGCAGATGGGTGGTCCTTCTCCAGTGGTTTATTTGTGTGTTGTCCCTCTGCCTTCCTGTTTGCCACCGATTTGAGAATGACCATGTAAACAGGAAAGTGGACTCAATGTGCCCTGGGCACAAGTTGTTCTGAGGGGCCCCATACCCTTTTTAGCATTTTTGAATTATGCAGTGGGAGGAGTCAGAACTGGGGGGTAAGTTACAAACATTTCTGCATTTTGTTTTGCTTCATGTAATTGTAGGTTTTTCGGAGCGTACAGTATGGATGTTGTGATGAGCACATCATTTGGTGTCAATATCAATTCCATAAATAACCCCAACAATCCATTCGTATCCAACTTCAAAACACTGATGAAAATTGAATTGATCAACCCTCTGATCCTCACCACAGGTACATTTTTATACGTGATGTTTTCTGTTAGATTTATAATGTTGCCTTTGTGCATGTTGTTATGAATGTGGATTTACACCAGTTGATGTTTTCTGTCTCTGACAGCACTGTTCCCCTCTCTGACGCCACTTCTAAAGAAAATGAATATGTCCATTTTTCCAACCACTGTGACGGATTTCTTTTACTCCACCCTGCAAAACATCAAGAACGAACGTGTGGCTCAAGATCATAAAGTACAGCTGGGCTGATTTATTTAGCGACTGTTACAGACTGCTAAAATAAATTACTCTTTAATACACTTTAGATATTAATGAGGTTTTATCCTTTTATTCTGTTTGATGTTCTGCAGAGACGAGTGGACTTCATGCAGCTGATGATTGATTCCCAGAAATCAGAAGATGATGATCAGGAGGATGGCAAAAACACAAATAATGGTAATTTCCTCTTATAAACATTCATTCATTCATTTTCTAAGTCGCTGAATCCTAATTAGGGTCATGTGGGGGTGATTGGAACAGCCAATTAGCCTACTGTGCATGTTTCTGGACTGTGGGAGGAAACTGGAGTACCCAAAGGAAAACCACACAAGCACGGGGAGAATATGCAAACTCCACACAGAAACGCCCCGAGCTCGGGAATTGAACCCAGGACCTTCTTGCTGTGAGGCAGGCGTGCTAACCACTGTGCCACCGTGCTGCCTTATTCTGTTCATTCTTAATAAAATAAATAAGATCTGTGATTAAAGTGAAAGGTGCAGAAAGTTCACAAAAGATCATGTTTTATTCTTCATGTACAAAACTAGTGAACAAATCCCAAGACACAAACAGTAAATTATTAAACCCAACAGCACTGCTTCTTATTGTACAGTTTTTTTAACAAATGTTTGTTAAAAAAAAAAAAAAGGGGGTCTCATTTTTTAAAAAACTCTAAACACAAGGAGGCATGGTGGTGTAGTGGTTAGCACATCCACAGGGGTTTGAGACTTAGGCTTAGCGAGCTGTGTACCGTGTGAGGGTGTACCATGCCTTTGTCCATGAAAATGAACTTCATACAAAACCATTTACTCATAATATAAACCTTATAAAAACTGAATTCTATCACTGTAAGGGTCACACACTTCATTAGCACACTTAATTTAAACCGGTTACACAAGGCAGTGGCACTTTCAACATTTCTACTTTTCTTATCATATTGTTTGGATTGTTTTTTTAATATATATTAAATATCCAAAGGTATTGATGACGGTTTAGTCTTGAGAAGGCCATACTGCAAACTGATGAATATTAATTTCTCCTCATGCAGTAACTGATGATCTTTAAGTTTTCTCCTCCAGGTTGATATTGAGATCTGAAGAATGTTCTTGAAAATTGTGTTGTCTTTGCGAACATGTGCTTGATGTTCTCGGAGGTGTGTAGCAGTACTGGCTAAAACCAGCTCCTGAGAATTTGGAGCTCCTTTTGACCTCCTACCCCCTCTTGAGGTACTCAACCCTCAATCATATAGAGACCAATTAATAAACACATCGGTTTTTACAAAGTATTAATGAAATCATAGGGAAAACATATTTTTCACCTCTGCTGTCTGAATTAGTGATGAAACAGGAAATCTGCAGAAATTAAACCTAACACCTTCTCCAACCTCTCACATCATCATACCATGGTTTAACACATGGTCACGTAGTGTTGCACTAATCTTCAATAAACCTGCTCCTCATCTTCTCTTACCACGTCCTCCTTTAGGTCGACCAAATTGTCTTCATACTTGATGGTCATGTCTAATCAGCTGGATCGGAAGGCTGTGCAATCATAAAAACTGTATAACTAAAGGACGTGTGTGTGTGTGTGTGTGTGTGTGTGTGTGTGTGTGTGTGTGTGTGATGCCTGAAGGTTTGAATGATCATGAGATCCTGTCCCAGTCTATGGTGTTCATCTTTGCTGGTTATGAGACGACCAACAAGTCCCTGCAGTTTCTCTTCTACAATCTGGCTACAAATCCACAGTCGATGAAGAAACTGCAGAAGGAAATCGATGAAACGTTCCCTAATAAGGTGATACAGTTATAAATGTGAAATATGTTGGACAATTAGATTCTCATTATGGAGACTGAGACTGCAGTGTACACAAACACTGAGACAGCGCTGTACAGGGAGACTGAGATGACAGTATACACAAAGACTGAGACAGCACTGTACACGGAGACAGACGGCACTGTACAGGGAGACTGAGACAGCACTGTACAGGAACACAGAGACAGCGCTGTACACGGAGACTGAGACAGCACTGAGCAGGGAGACTGAGACAGCACTGTACACAGAGACAGACAGCACTGAACAGGGAGACTGAGACGGCACTGTACACAGAGACAGACAGCACTGAACAGGGAGACTGAGACGGCACTGTACAGGGAGACTGAGACTGCACTGTACACAGAGACAGACAGTACTGAACAGGGAGACTGAGACGGCACTGTACAGGGAGACTGAGACTGCACTGTACATGGAGACAGACAGCACTGAACAGGGAGACTGAGATGGCACTGTACAGGGAGACTGAGATTGCACTGTACACGGAGACAGACGGCACTGTACAGGGAGACTGAGACAGCACTGTACAGGGAGACTGAGACTGCACTGTACACGTAGACAGACAGCACTGAACAGGGAGACTGAGACGGCACTGTACAGGGAGACTGAGACTGCACTGTACATGTAGACAGACAGCACTGTACAGGGAGACTGAGACTGCACTGTACACGGAGACAGACAGCACTGAACAGGGAGACTGAGACTGCACTGTACACGGAGACAGACAGCACTGAACAGGGAGACTGAGACAGCACTGTACACGGAGACAGACGGCACTGTACAGGGAGACTGAGACAGCACTGTACAGGAACACGGAGACAGCGCTGTACACAGAGACTGAGACGGCACTGTACACGTAGACAGACAGCACTGAACAGGGAGACTAAGATGGCACTGTACAGGGAGACTGAGACAGCACTGTACACGTAGACAGACAGCACTGAACAGGGAGACTAAGACGGCACTGTACAGGGAGACTGAGACTGCACTGTACACGTAGACAGACAGCACTGAACAGGGAGACTGAGACGGCACTGTACAGGGAGACTGAGACTGCACTGTACACGGAGACAGACGGCACTGTACAGGGAGACTGAGACAGCACTGTACAGGAACACGGAGACAGTGCTGTACACAGAGACTGAGACGGCACTGTACAAGGAGACTGAGACAGCACTGTACACAGAGACTGAGACGGCACTGTACACGGAGACTGAGACAGCATTGTACACGGAGACTGAGACAGCACTGAACAGGGAGACTGAGACGGCACTGTACAGGGAGACAGACAGCATTGTACACGGAGACAGACGGCACTGTACAGGGAGACTGAGACAGCACTGTACAGGAACACGGAGACAGCGCTGTACACAGAGACTGAGACGGCACTGTACAAGGAGACTGAGACGGCACTGCACATGGAGACTGAGACAGCACTGTACACGGAGACTGAGACGGCACTGTACACGGAGACTGAGACAGCATTGTACACGGAGACTGAGACAGCACTGTACACGGAGACTGAGACAGCACTGTACAGGGAGGCTGAGACAGCACTGTACAGGGTAAACACACCCAGAGACAATGATGGAGATATATGTTTAAATTATAAGTGTGTTGTCTGTGTGTTTTCAGGGTCAAGTTGATTATGATGCTGTGATGAACATGGATTATCTGGACGCTGCTCTGAATGAGTCGCTCCGCTTATACCCGGTTATTTTTCGTCTCCAAAGAGTCTGCAAAAAAACGAATGAAATCAGAGGCCTTACCATCCCAAAGGACACTGTTGTTGTGATCCCTACTTACGCCCTACATAGGGACCCTGAATTCTGGACTGATCCAGAGACCTTTAACCCCGAGAGGTACGACACATGCATCAGTTGAGTTTACCAAAATATACAGATTCCATTAGTCCACTTTTTTCCCTGTCTGAACAGGTTTAGTTTGATTCTTCCTAATTGTAATATGAATTTGTGCCTTGCTTGTCCTGTACACTCGACCCTCGATTCTATGGACCCCGGTTTAACGGATATCGGAAGCTGCAGACAAAGTCTGGAGTAGCCAAATTGTCCAGGAGGGCTCGGCGGTTGGCAAGGGCAGATGTTAGTTAGTTGGCATGGGCAGACATTATTTGGCAAGCGTGTCAGTGCGTGAGTTTGTTTACCGCAGTCAGCAGTACACCCACGCTTTCCCTTGTTATTTCAAAAGTTTTATGTGGTGGGTTTACATTGGATTTACATTTACATTGGATGATGTGGTTGCATATACATACGTAGCATTTTCCACTATTTTTCCGTAATTAAATGGTTGTTATTACCCACTTCCCAACCTTTCTAGGAAGCTACAGACAATTGTCAAAACCGGACTGGTGCTCCCTCCCCTTTGTCCATTAAATCGAGGGTCGAGTGTACATGTCATTTCGTATCTGTTGATGTCCGGTGGACTTGACTAGCCGCCAGAGTACTACCTGACAATATGTCGGGTGAACCGGAGGTGTGCCAGACATAGATTGCATGTTCAGAGGATGGTTACTGAGGAGGAGCGCATGGGAATTGATGAATAATGGATGTGTAACGGAGGTCCACAGGACAAAACTGACCACTTCAGTATCAGTGCAGTATAACTACCGTACATGAAAGGGTTTTTCACTGGGTCTGAAAGAGACAGAGACATAAATCCTCCGGGGTATTGTAAGGGTCTAGAGCACCAGCAGAGACGACTTTCACCCCCAAAATATATTAGAAAAGTGTCTTTTGGTGGAATTACTGATAGAGGTGTCTTTAAACTTTGATAATTATTCTAGTTGCCTTTTGGAATATAACTACTTATATCACCTATTGAGTTAAATTTTGTACATTTGGAACTCGAACCCAGGACCTGCTTGCTGTGAGGTGGATGTACTAACCACAACATCATCATGCCGCACCGTGTAAATTTAATCCAGTCAGAGTAAAGCTTTTGGTTGACGTTTTTTATATAAGTGTGGTTTGATGATATTTTATTGCTCGTGTTGTTTCAGGTTCACTCAGGGGAAGAAGAAGAACATTGATCAGTATATGTACACGCCGTATGGTTTAGGACCCAGAAGCTGTATCGGGATGAGATTTTCTCTTGTGATTATAAAACTGGCTGCTGTTGAGATACTGCAGAGATTTGACATCAGTCTATCAGAGGAAACGAAGGTCAGGATCTTCTTTCACTAATCGTGTAAACCTTGTAAAGCTGACCTCAGTAACGCTGGTTATATCTTCAATTATTTTAACAGTTAATGATTTCATTGATCATTGATCCTGCCCTTACTGTTGCCATAGCAACCAACAATTTTAATTTTCTCATTTTCTAATCAGGTTCCTCTGGACTTGATCAACACTGGATTTCTGGCTTCTAAACAACCCATAAAACTCAAATTCACAATTCGGAAAATCTAAACTCTGACTCCTGCCACATTAACTCATAAACTCAAAACATCTCACTGATATTTACTGTATTTCTGATTTTTGTTCATTTCCCGGACTACTGATGTCACTCTGTTTTAGGAATTAAAGTAGATTTAGTATTGTGTGTGTAATAATCCTACTGTGGTTCTCTATATTATTCAAACTTTTTTTTTTACTTTTTAATGTCACTGTTGTTTGAAATGGATTTTATAAAATGTTAGAGTGAAGCATGTTCTTATTTACACATTTGTACAAACATAATCGAGATTTTCCTTTTTAATTGTGAATTATCATCAGTGTAGCATAAATATGTAACAGTTTAAGGTGATTTTATTACCATCACCAACAAACTGCAGTCTGACATTCATGTGCATTTAGTTCATTCTCTCTGTGTTTAGTAGAAAGGTCAGGAGTCTTATTCATTAAACTTGGTGAGAATTTTAGAGTGAATGTGTGTATGTACGCACACACAAAAAATGTTTTATACAATATTGTGTATGTTTTTTCACAGAGTGCTGAACCACACCCATCTTCACTTGTCTCTTTCACACCCAGTAACAATTCTGTACTCTCACCTGTTACCAATTCACCTGTTTACCTGTGAAATAAAACAAACAGGTGTTTTTATAATGCTCCCGTCACAAGTGTTTCTAGAATGTGCTACAAGCATCAAATCAGGAATGAGTGTAAAATTACAAAATAAATTAATTAATTAATATTAATCAGAACTATAAACACATACACACACACACACACAGAGAGAGAGAGAGAGAGAGAGAGAGAGAGGTTGACATTAGCAGATTTTCATGTACAGTCATGTTCTTAGTTTTACACACAACCTGTTCACACATGTTCTGCATTAATCTCAGAATCTTCGTTATACAATATTTTCTTTATTTAAATGTTGACATTTTAAAAGTTCTCTCTCTCTCTCTCTCTCTCTCTCTATCTCTCTCACGGGTAATAATGTGATGTTATGAAATTCGCTATCCTTCTGGAATCAGCGTTGTAAGGCAGCACACATATATATATATATATATATATATACACACACACACACACAGTACATGTACATATTATTATTATAACACACACCAGTTAATATTCATTATGGCTAAATTCTCTTCTGCACTTTTGAAGTGAAGAAACAGGATTTATTCCAGGATAATGAATTTGATTTCACCAAAAAAAAAAAAAAAAAAAAGATCTAATTACTAATTACTTATCACAGTAAGAAGGTTCTGGTTCGAATCTGAGGCAAAGGCCTTATGTGTGGAGTTTGCATGTCCTCTGGGTACTCCAGTTTCCCCCCACATTCCAGGGACATGTACATTAGGTGAACGGTCTACTCTAAATCCCCCATAGGTGTGAGTGTGAATGGGTGACTGTGTCTGTGTTACTCCTGGTATACACTGGTGACCTCTTCAAAGTGTAACCCTGCCCCCTCTCACCTGAACTCAGCTGGAGTTGCCAACAGCTCACCTGTGACCCTGATGACTAAATGCTACAGATAATGGATACAAAGACTGTAGCTCAAGTTCACTATGTGCGAAGAACACAGCATGGTCTGCATACAGAAGTTCTCGAATTAGAACTTGGCGGACTTTGATCCTGGCACGAATTCTTGCCAGATTAAAGAGGCTACCGTCTCAGTGTGAGGTCAGAGAAATTCCAACTGGGTCCAGAAAGGTATGTTGTAGAAGGACAGAAAAGAATATGCAAAAGAGAGTTGAAGCCAGGATGCTTCCTTCCTTAACATCAATAGTAATATCAAAGAAGTCTGAGGAGGTGCTCTCAAACTGGACTGAGGTCTGCATGGAATCATGAAAAGAGCGGATGATAGTCAGAAGTCTCTGTGGGCAGCCAATAAGTTGTAGCACAACATACAGTGCCTGTCTGTTCACCAGGTCAAAGGCTTTGGTCAGATCTAAAAAGCCCATAAGTAACGGATGATTCTGCTCCATAAATTTCTTCTTTAGTTGTCTTAGGGTAAAAATCATATCCACAGTTGAACATCCTAAATGAAATCCACACTGGCTCTCTGGGTAAACACGACTGGCAAGAATGTTAAGTCTGCGCAGTACAACACAATCTATAACTTTACCCGCAACATTAAGAAGAGAGATTGCTCTGTAGTTGTTACAATCTTGTTATAATCTTGCCTTAAAGGTATTAATATCAGAGTATTGAGGTGTGGGATTCATTACAGTAACCAAAATATTACAGTCTCACGGTTTGGGTCCTGTACACTAATCCACCAAATTATAGCAGTACGAGTTAGAATCTCCTCTGGAACAATGTAAGTGATCAGGATCCACTATGGATATATAGTTTAATTCAATATAATAGAGGGGGCAGTGGTGGCCTGGTGGTAGGGTGCTGGATTACTGATCCCAAGGTCGGGGGTTCAAGCCCCACTATCAGTGG
>JBCNYH010000009.1:22460915-22474185 GCA_039654325.1 Tandanus tandanus
AATCATTTTATTGGTGGGCGGGTGCCAGTTTCTGCAGACCAGTCAGCTGCACCAATGTAGTTCGCCGTGATTCTTTTATACTTTTTATTGTTTTTGTTTTTTTTCCCCCAGTTAGGCCACTTAAGAGCCCAGGCCACCGGGAATAGTCCCGCTGCTCCCGACGGCCAGTCCGGGCCTGCCCTCTGCCATTAGGGAATACCTTTACCATAAAGGGGTGTAACCTTATGGAACAATGTTGAGGTAGATAGTACGTGTTAAAGTTACCTTCACATGAGTTCTAGAGCCCAAGTTCCCCAGCAGAACATTGTGGAACATCACACTGCTTGCGGTGGCTTCTTCACACAGTCCATCCTGTTCTGGCTACATACCAGGACACACCCCACAACACCTGCTCTTACAAATCCAGTCGTTTAATATCACAGTGTGATCCTCGTCAAAATCACTCAGATCCTCACACTCGTTCATTTTTCCTTCTTCAACTGACACTTTTCTTTTCATTTTCCCCCCTAATTTTAGAAGTATCCAATTCCCACCAGTCAAGTGTTGCCTTCCCTATTACACGACCACCTCCAACCAGGGAGGGGCGTAGGCATGCACATGCCCCCTCCTTGACATGCGATGCTGCCACCCGCCTCTTTACCAACTGCTGCGCGTGCATATTTCGAGGCGACCTGACACACTTGTAGGGAAATCGCTATCCGCCCCTCATACAAATGAGCACACAGATGCCCAAGATTAACGGGTGATGGCTGTGAGTGACAGGGAAGTGAGTGTCTGCCATCCCTCCCTCCCGTGAGAGCTTGGCCAATTAGCTCCCATGGACTCCAGGTCATGGATGGCTGCGGCATCAACTCGGATTCGAACCAGTGATCTCTCCACAACTGACTCTTGACTTCCTGTATAATACATCACTCGGCTTGTCAGGTGCCGCTGTAATGACCTAATCTAAATTCTAAAAATTTTAATGTCTCTTTCTACCTTCTACACACACTCCCCTCACTTGTCAGCACATTACCATATGTGTCCTAATCATCCTAGCTTGTGTTACATCTTTCCCTGCTCGATCCCCCGGTCTGGCCAGTCATAAGTCCTTTTCTCCTTCCTCTGTGTTCAGCTTCTCTTACAACTCACTGTACACCTCTTCGTTCGCTTTTGACACCTCTCTCTTCACTATCCCTTGCCACTACCTTACAGTCACTAATCTCCTTGAGGTTGTGTGCCCTGTATAGGTCATAGTCCACCTGTGAGCACCTTCGTCCTCTCTTATATCTCACTCTGTGTTCCTCCAACTTCTTAAAATATGTATGTGTGACTGCCATTTCCATTCTTTTCACAAAATCTATCACCATCTCCCCTTCAGCGTTCCTCTTCCTTGACACCGTTCCTGCTCGTCAGTTCCTCATCTCCTCTGTTCCCCTCACCAACATTTGCACTGAGGTCCGCTCCACTTCATCTAACTCCCTCCAGAAGTAATCTTTTTCCTCTTGTTTTATATTTACTATATTAATCCTGCAAGGGAAATTTTGGCTAGATGCATTTAACCCATCCAAAGTGAGCATGCATACATTGCGGTGCCTGGAGAGCAGTTGGGGGTTAGGTGCCTTGCTCAAGGGCACTTCAGCCATGAATGTGAAGGTAGGGAAGGTGCTGCTCACTCCTCCCACCGCCACACATTTTTTTCTGCTGGTTTGGAAATCTGGCTCTGTATTCGTCTGTCTCCTTTTCTGCTTCTCCTTAGCTCAACAGTAGCCCGATTTACACAGTGCCCTGCTGGCCAACAATACCGTTAGCAGTTGTTGTTAACCCGGGCCTCGACCAATCCAGTATGACCATTCTGTTAAGAATCCCCATGTTTGATTTGGTGCAGGTTTTGCACCAGATGCTGTTCCTGACGCAACCCTCTGCATTTACCCTGGCTTGGGACTGTCACTAAGGGCACACTGGCTTGTCTGACCCCAAGTTTTACTGGGGCACTGCAGGAGGGAGATGACATCATGAAGAAGAAGGATTATCTATAAGTACTGAAACAACACTTTCATAACATCAGGAAGAACATGAGCTGTTGGTTTAATCATTGACTTACTTTAGTCTAGAACAACGATCCTAAACGTCCAGACAATATCAAAGTATATTTAAACTTCTGATCCCGAAACCTGACTCTAGTAAATACAACCTAAAAATAAATCTGGATCTGGATTTTTAATTCAAAGCAATCTCTCATGGAATGATCTTGTACCAGACCGATAAAAGAACGAGCGAGTTGAATGTAGTGTACGTGTGTGTGTGTGTGTGTGTGTGTAAAACCAAGAACATGTCTGGACATGAAAACTGAATGATGGTGTCACTGACATGACTCAGCGAAATGTAAATCTCTGTGTGTGTGTGTGTGTGTGTGTGTGTGTGTGTGTGTGTGTGTGTGTGTGTGTGTGTGTGCGCGTGTGTGTGAGTTTATAGTAGTGATTACGGTGAAGCTGTCATTAGACCTTTTAAATTTCACAATGGAAAATCACACTGTTATATAATATGAACAATAACCTCCACACACACACACACACACACACACACACACACACACAAAATGAGGTACTCCTTTTTTAAACTAGTAGCTTAAATTTCCTGATAAACATTCATTCATCCATCCATTTGTCAAACTGCTTAATCCTGTTAGGACCGTGGGAAGGCTGAAGCCTATCTCAACCGACTCTGGGTGAAGGTGAGGTAAACCCTGAACAGCTCACCAGTCCACACACACAACCATTTACACAAACGCGCGCGCACACACACACACACACACACACACACACACACACACACACACACACACACACACCTAGAGAACATTTGGAACAGTCATTTAGCCTAATATGAATGTCTTTGGACTTTGGAATAAAACCATAGTACCCAGAGAAAACCCACACAAGTACAGGGAGGAAATGCAAAGTCCACACAGAAACACCCTTGCCGCGCCCAGGCCTCGCACACAGGAGCGTCTTGTTGTGAGGCGAACGTTCTAACCACCACCACACCACCGTCACGCCACAATCAAAATCATAACATTTAAAAAAGAAAAATCTGAAATATTTAAACAATTGTACAGTGTGATTATCCCTCTGAAATTTGTGAACAATGTTATTAAAAATAAGAACACCCCATGAACAAGGCTGATTTTTTTTTTTCTGTTCCGGATATAGATGAGAAAGGCTGGTGTTAATACAATTTGGTGGTATTTAAACAGGTAAACATTTCACACTCTTCATACAGAGTCTGGTTACCTGTCACTCATCACCTCTGGATGAACTTCATTAACACCAGCCGTAAATCTTCTTTATCTAGGACAACTACGAACCATTTACACAAACGCGCACACACACACACACACACACACACACACACACACACTCATGTATACGGTATACGTGATATAATGCTGAGGTTAAAGTTATTAGTGGGAACAGGATATAGAGGGATTATTAAATGTATTGTTTCTAGGTGATGGTGTTTGCCTCACGTGACACCCTGGAACACGTTCACTGGACAAACTCCCTGGACATGCTCAGGTGAACCACTGAGCTCTATTGACCCCTTGTGTGTGACATGGTCATGGTCACATGACACTCCAACGCCCACCATTTTGGATGGCAACAAAAATGTTTTTCATAAGATTCATAGTGGCCATGCGTCAGCAGCCCCGTGGTGAGCGAGGTTCAATGACCCCAACCCTTGTCTTTTTTCCCCATTTTCCCCCTTACCTGGATACTCTTGTGATAGAAAAAAAAAAAAAGAAAAAGAGCTGACAACTATTAGCGGATGACTCGGCTCATGCGCCGATTAAGAACACAACCAGCTGCGAGAATTACCGTGAATTTCAGGACACACCGATCATCGACACTTCAAACGCACATTGCGGCCCCAGGTCCCTCCCGAAGCTATGCCTCTCTAAAGGGTCGCTGTTCTCTTTAATCGGACGTTTGGTCATCTGCGGCTGGAGGCTCACATACTCCCAAAAGCAGGCGCACTTGTCTCGCCTTCCTGTTTCACCGCAGTACCCTCCAGGCCTCATCATATTGAGATGGTCTGTCACTCCGTGGAAGTGTTTCCCACTTAACCCCTCTCACTCAGCCGCCCGAGAACAGCTGTCAAAGCCAGGCGTTTAAGCAGTTAGAGGGCAAACTGTGTCGTATGAAGAACACAATATCATCAAAGCTTGGTGAAATATAAGATCCAAAATGGCAGCCTAAACAAGCTGTAATGTGACCTCACGCGGCTGGATAAACCACACACACTCACTTCCTGCACGGTTAAACTACTGTGGATATGCAATGTCTTTTCATTACCTCAAAAAAGACAGCATTGTAAAACGTTCATTTTAGACATCATGTAAACAATAAACATGGAGTGTGTTTTTTTAATCTCTCTCCTTCTGTCTCGGCCTTTCTTTTACATCTTCCTTCCCATCTCTCATCACTCCCTCTCTATCTATCTATCTCCCCTTTTTTCCGATAGTGAATATCTGATAGATTTCTTGAAATTTAAGAAAATGGAGAGGTTTGTAGTTCTACTCTACACTTCAGTAGACCTGGGGTGGCTGCTTGGTGGAGCGGCCGGTTCGCTGCTTGGTCATATAGAAGAGATAACCGGCTATGAAAAAACATGGCTGGCTGTTAGTGCCTGGAGTTAAGAACATGCAAAGGATTTATCATTTGGCAGCAAACACAAAATTGTACATCCTCTAAATAATGTAAAAACAGGTCCTGTAATGAATTTATGGAATCATGGCATTTATTAAGACATTAATTGTGATTTGTCCGTAATAACAATCTTACAGCCACACACACACACACACACACACAGAAACATGATGTATGAATGTATACAGATTTAAATTAGTTTTTTTGTTTGTTTTTTTAACAGCGGTTGAAGCTTAGAGCAGGAACAGACCAGGAGCCTGGAGTTTCCTGATATAAACGGCAGGTGTAGAATTATATGTTTGTTGTCTGTGCTGGAGCTAAAACGCTATAATGATATAATGATGTATTAGAAGAGAAAGTGTTATATAAAGCTTGAGTAGAGAGATAGAGGAGAACTGGAGGAGGACAGGCTGGGGAGTGGAAGGCTTGGTGTTACTGTTACAGGAGGACTTTCAGAGTGACAGTGTGGAATGTACATGTTTATCCGTGTTCGTGATGGTTTTAAATAGGTTTGGAACTTGGAGAAGATACTTACATGCTTCAGAGTGATGGAGATGTTGATGCACCAGTCGCAGAAGTAGTTGTTGTTCTTCTTCTTGTTGTTCTTCTTCTTCTTGTTCTTGTTCTGCTTCTTGTTGTTCTTGTTCTGCTTCTTGTCCTTCTTCTTGTTCTGTTAGCCTTAAATTATCTGCTTGTTTTCATGCACAAAGATATTTAAAGGGCTGGGGGAGTAGATCACACACACACACACAACGCTGAAACAGCATGAAACCCCGACGGAAAGGCGGATTTTGGTCTTTAAAGGCACGTCACGTGAGGGTGTCGCCCGTCAGCCACTTTAAACAGGAAGCGATTGTGTCCCCGGAGGGACAGACTGAAGTGTGTTGCACCAGCGCCATCCTCTGTGTTGCTGCATGCTGGGGCCGCAGGCTGAGGGTTAGAGACGCAAACAGACTGAACAAAACCTCCCACCCTGCTGATCAGTCACAGGAGCACGTTCAGACTGATACCACCGAAATGTACCACTGAACCACACAGGAAATCATTCCTACCTGTGGACATTACACTGTACAACATCTCCATATAACAACATCCACTGATATACATTTACATTCTACTGTTTATCATATTGATAATATTGTACATATTACTCACCGACACGATTCATTCTGGATCTGTTTATATAGATATTACTAACTTCTCATTTTAGACATATATACATACATATATATATATATATATATGCATGTGTGTGTGTGTGTGTGTGTGTGTATCATAGATATAGATATTTGTCATTTTTTTATTTGATACCGTTTATCTTTTCTTTACTTGGTATGGTGCAACTGTGTGCATACAATTTCCTCCGGGATCAATAAATTATTCTGAATCTGATTCTTCCACGTTACACGCGTACTTACCTCTTTTCTTACATCGTGTAAAATGACTCGATTATTTCACACTCTGAGAAATATTAACAAATTCTGATTAAAAAAAATTGCATACTGTGAAGATTCCTGAGCCATCTTTACGAAACGCTTGATTCCCATTTTGCAATAAAAGTAGGGTGAAGTATGAAGACTACAAGTATGACATTGACAGCATTTGGCAGACACTCTTATCCAGAGCAAAGTACAATTATAATTTTTTTATACAACCGAGCAATTGAGGGTTAAGGGCCTTGCTCAAGGGCCCAATAGTGGGGATTGCACTGCTGACCTTCAGATCAGTGACCCATCGCCTAAACCACCACTGCCCTGCACAATAGTTTTATTAGTGTCCTAAAAATCTCTTTATAATACATCACCAGTTAGTTGGATTAGTTTTCAGTTGGTACCAAATATCGCCTGATGATGGAGAACGCACAGGTTTACAAATATACATGCATTGAACAAATCACCGAAATCGGGGCGCACCCCTCAGGTTTGGAATATTTAATGTCTTAGCTTCACGAGGACGTGTGTCTACAAATTTGGTATCAAATGAAGCGTCTTGGATGTGGAAACACACTAAAAATAATATCAGTAGATTTATCCTCCTCAATTTCCCCCAAAACAAAAATAATGGATTCTTCTTTGGTTTGTCTCCGATTGTCCCATGTGTTCAGGGGGGTGGTGTCACATGACATGCCTTGGTCATCAAATGCTATTACATGTTGCCCATCTTTTATTATTTTTACAGAGCACTCTGAACTATCTTTTTTTTATTTGTTGGGGTTGTTGATGGAAAAGCATGTGAAATGTTTTTTTTTTCTTATTTTTTTTTTTAAATATGTGAAAATTTACGTTCAGCGCTGGGCACAACTCTGCTTCAAATATGGTACCCCCCATAAATACGGCCAGAACGCCATGTGTATCCCAGTTTATTCAGCGTTACCTCTCTATTTCAATAACCAGACATGACAAGGGTTCAGAAAAATGTAGTGGGGGTATGCTGAAGGATTTTAATCAGCGACAGCTAGATGTTTCTTTTTTTTCCTCCCCAGGTGAAAGACAGACAGGAAAAAAACAGACCATACTGGGATCAAGCCAACATTTTTATTGATTCTGAGTCTGGGGGAAAAAAAAAAAAAAAAAAAAAGATCTAAACTAAAATCAAATCAGGGACAGAAGTGAAATGAAAGAGAGTTTAACAGTGATAATAAAAATGGAAACTTCTTTAACTAACAGTTTTAATAAATGTACCACATTCATCAAGAAACTAACTCATTAATCACTGAGACACGACATTTATCTAACACACACACACACACACACACACACACACACACACACACACACACAGAATTCTAAAAGTGTGTGTTGTAATACGGACTCATTCCTCTTCTCTCCCGAATTAGCAGGAGTGTACTTTCGAATTACTCTGCCTCTTTTATCTCACTTGCCCCACCCTCATTCTTCTCTTCCATCTCAGTGGCTTTGCTCTCAGCCACTTCTTGTTGGCCCTGCTCCTGACTGACTAAGTCTTTTGGCACTTCCTGCTCACCCTGCTCCTGATTTGCTTTATTTTCCCCCATTTCCTGTTGGGATGACTCCTCATTGGTTGATTCCATGTCGACATCCTGTTGGGCTGACTCCTCATTGGCTGGGCCCTCAGAGGCTTCATGCTGGGATGCCTCCTTGTTGGCCGGGACCTCAGAGGATTCCTGTTGGGCTGACTCATCCTCGACCGGACCCTCTAAGGCTTCCGGTTGGGCTGACTCCTCCTTGGCCGGGCCCACTGAGGCTTCCTGTTGGGCTGACTTCTCCTTGGCCAGGTCCTCGGAGGATTCCTGTTGGGCTGACTCCTCCTTGGCCAGGCCCTCGGAGGATTCCTGTTGGGCTGACTCCTCCTTGGCCAGGCCCTCAGAAGCATCCGGTTGGGCTGACTCCTCCTTGGCCGGGCCCTCGGAGGCTTCTGTTTGGGCTGACTCCTTGGCCGGGCCCGCGGAGGTTTCCAGCTTAGCTGACTCCTTGGCCGAGCCCTCGGAGGTTTCCGGCTTAGCTGACTCCTTGGCCGAGCCCTCGGAGGTTTCCGGCTTAGCTGACTCCTTGGCTGAGCCCTCGGAGGTTTCCGGCTTAGCTGACTCCTTGGCTGAGCCCTCGGAGGTTTCCGGCTTAGCTGACTCCTCCTTGACTGAGCCCTCGGAGGCTTCTGGTTGGGCTGTCTCCTCCTTGGCCGAGCCCTCTGAGGATTCCTGCTGGGCTGACCCCTCCTTGGCTGCGCCCTCAGAGGCTTCCTGTTGGGATTGCTCCTCATTGGCTGGGCCCTCAGATTCTTCCTGCTGGGACGACCCAGGTGATGCTGGGCCCTTGGAGACCTCTTGTAGGTTGTACTTTCTGAAGCGTTTGTAATCTCGGATCACGCTGACGCAGCAAACCAACTTTATCACCTCAATGATGATGGTGAGCTGCGGATTGGTCAGGTCCACTTTATTCTTGGGATTTAGGCGGCTCACCAAACCTGCGGAGAGAGGACCCGTTAGTTTGTGCATGTTGAATCTGTAATTTGTAGAAGAATTCTGATCACTTGAATGTGAATACTGAGTATGTGTGTGTGCGCGAGGCAGTATTTAATCACCAGCGATGTACTTCATGATGTCCTCCCTCTTGCTGTGGCTGTTGTTGCGGGACTTGTAGCAGATCTGGTAGGTGGCCTGTTTGGGAGTGAGGAACCAGGGCTGCAGGAACGAGTACAGGAACTTCATCATGTCATCAGGGAATGCTCGACACGACCCATACACGGGCAACATCCGAAATATCACCTTCGACTTCAACGTCCGAGTGGTGTACAGATCCTGCAGGATACAGTGCACCAAGTCACCTGGATCTGGGGGGGGAATCAACCAGGAAGAAGGGAGCAAGAGAGTGTAGAAAGGAGGGAGAGAGAGAGAGAGAGAGAGAGAGAGAGAGAGAGAGAGGTGAAAAAGAGAAGGAAAGAGGGAGACAATAGGAAAGAATGAAGGAGGGGGGAAGGGCAAGAGGAAGAAAAGGTATGAGGGAGGGAGAGCAAGAGGGTGGAAGGGAAGGGGAATGAAAGAGGGTGAGAGGAAAAAAGGAGGAAGGGATGGAAAGAAAGAGGAAGCGAGGGAGGGAGAAAAGACGGAGAGTAATCAATCTAACAGAAGTGATCACTAATGTCAGTAATTACAGTATTAAATCCTTACTGTGCACTGAAGTCAACAATGAATATGACGTAGTGTGTGAGTGAGTGAGTGAGTGAGTGTTACCAATGTTGTGCGTGCGGACGAATAAGACGTTATTCGCTCCACTTTCCAGTGCTTTAAAGCGTCTCTTTTGGTTGGCGTTAGTCGAGTGGAAGTGCTGCACCTCTCTCTGTAGTGCTACCTCCATGTCATCCTCTGTGATGCCATCAGTGGGGTCAATTAACTGCACACACACACACACACACACACACACACACCTGAATTACTGCGTCACCCCCTAGTGGACATCCTGTAATGCTGCACATAGTGCTGTTGTAAATGCGAGGCTGATATTATACTCTCTCTTTTCAGGAAGTTAACAATTATCTCATCCTCGCAAACACACACTCCTTTGCCAGAACTGTGTAAAACAGAGGCAATACCAAGAACCCCACATGATGACGATCTGTCTGGAGATGGAAGGTGTTTGGTAACCAGCTGTATGATCAGATGTTCCTGTCAGTGATGACTACCCATGTGAGGGGGGTCCCCCCTCAGTATTGCAAGTAGTTAGGGTGGTTCTGCAGTATCATGGGAGGGTGTACCACTGGCGGATAAACTTGCTGAGCCCTCTTCAGAGTTGCTCGTCCACCTCTGAATCTCACCTGACAGCCAGTTCATTCGTAACACATGAAGCGGACACAGCCTGAAAATCCGTCTCAGCAGATGGCCAAAAATGGTTGAATATAACCAACATTGGTGGAGGGGGCTTGTCTACACCAGCATGTGAAGACTGACCCCAGCAAATTGGGCGAGACCAACATGAGGGTCCAAAGGTCAGGAACGTCGTCCCAGCCAGTGCTGTGGCGCCCTCGAGGCTGGATTGGACATGAACGAGGTCCTAGTTCTCCAGCTGCAACAGTTCTCCATGCCACTGGTTCAAGGGTTCTCCCACAAGAGTGAGAATGCCTTTACCTTCCTAGTCCTAGACCAAGCAGAGTCCACTAGGATTGAAGCCATTATGTTCAAAGTCCAGTTGTGATGGGTGTTGCATGTCTTTACTGTGGATGACCAGCATATGTCCTGCCAGCTGCTGTATGGTGTGACAGCGACTGGGAAGTGAAATCAGGGTTACCCACACAAATGTTAAAAGGAACGCCTTCAGCTGTGCAACATACAGTCCAGAGAACAGTTCTCCGTGCCACTGGTTCAAGGTCTATCCTGCCAAGAAGGTGAGAATGCCCCTGTGCAAAGGCTTTACTGTTTAAAAAATATTCTCAAAAGGTTCTCTCATCATGATTCATCTCAGACCAGACCTGATTCAAGACCTGCAGTAATTGGGGATCAAAGCTATCTCCCTCATGAACTCGGACAGAGCTTCAGGAAAAGACAGCATACCTGCAGATGTATAAAAAGCAGCAGATGGTTTTTTTTAATGCATCCTCCTAAACAGACTTATTGTTATTACCTTTATGAAAAGAAACTTCCCAAAAATACCGTGTGGCTTTCAACCAGGGTGCAGCACTGTGGACATGATTTTCACTGTGAGGTTTAGGAGAAATGCATAGAGCAAAACAAAGCCTTCAACTCCGTCTTCATTTATCTGACAAAGGCCTCTGACACAGTCAACAAAGAAGCCTTCTGGGCTTTTTTTTAGGAATTTCATAAAACTGATCCAGCTTCTTGATGATGGAATGACAGGCCAGGTCCTTTCCACTGGTGACCCATCAGCTTCTTTGACATATCCAATGGAGTGAAAACAGAGCTGTGTACTAGATCCAGTCCTTTTCAAACTCTTCTTCTCATGGTGTCTCATGCCACACAAAACCTAGAGGAGGGTCTGTACATCAGGTATCACCTTGAGGGATCACTCTTTAATCTAAGTTTAAGACAAAAATGCCTTCACAGTCTCATACACAAAGGCCTCCTTGCTGACAACGTTGCACTTCTGGCACACAGAGATGGTGACTTGCAGGTGATGCTGAAGAGACTTTCAGAGGCATCCAAATTCTTTGGACTTACCATCAGCCTCAACAAGACAGAGGTGCTGTACCAACTTGCAGCAAATACCACTCCTGAGATAGCAGACATTACCACTGACGACACTTAACTGAGCACGGCTGACAGCTTCGAATACCTGGGCAGCATTTTCTCCAGCAACGAGACACTGGACAAGTAATTGAGTCCAGGACGATTAAAGCAAGCCTGTCTTGGGAACACTGTACACCAGAGTTTTGAAGCTGTATAACTTGTGCCTGTCCTCTAAGATCAAAGTCTACAGAGCTGTGGTCTTTACCTCCCTCCTGTATGGATGCAAATCATGGACTCGGTATCGCAGACACATTAAGCAACTGTAAAACTTGCACGACCTCCTCTCCATTATTGGTGTCCGCTGGCAGGACCAAATAACCAAGCTTGAAGTTCAACATCAAGCAGAATCCAACAGCAATGAGGTCATGCTGATCAAGGTCCAGATGGTTGTTGCATGTCATTATTGTGGAGGACCATCATATTTCCTGTCCGCTGCTGTATGGGAAGTAAAAACCAGGGTTACCCACACAAATGTGACAAGGAGCACCTAGGTATATATGTATAGAAAGAATCTAGAGCTCCTGAGTGGTGCATCGACAAGGTGCGCGACTATCAACCCGGAGATCGCTGGTTCGAATCCGGGGTCATGCCACAGCCATCCGTGACCTGGAGTCCATGGGAGCTAATTGGCCAAGCTCTCACGGGAGGGAGAGATGGCATACGCTCACTTCCCTGTCACTCACAGCGATCACCAGCCAATCATGGGCGTCTGTGAGCTTATTCGTATGAGGGGGCGGATAGCGCTTTCACTCCATGTTAGGCCTCCCTCAAATACGCATGTGCAGCAGTTCATGAAGAGGCGGGTGATGGCATCGCATGTCAGGGAGGGGGCATGTGCATTCTTACACCCCCTCCTTGGTCTCCAGTGTGAGCGCTCTGTTAAACTCAAAGATAGAACTGGAAATACGTTTTCATACATATTCAGAACAGAACAGTTTACAGTTCTTTACAATTTTTAAGTAACATGTACATGTGTGTTATTGTTACCTGTTCAGGACCATACAGCTGATCTGCATACTCGTTCAGCAGGCTGTAGGCCTCGGCGGTGTAGTTGCGCTCTTTCATGTTACAGGTGATGAGGATACCCTGCATGCCCGGCTCCAGCTCCTTGGGGACTCTGGGCCGCTTGGAGACCATGCAAGGGCCACTATACACACCATACCACATCTTCTTATTCCTCTTCCTCCGGTTCTGCATGTTGCCCGACATCACCTGCTCGACATCACAGAGTCATTTTTATTCTGCATTGTAATTGGTTAAACGGTGCCGAGTTCTGGACTGCGACTGCTTAAAGGGTGCCGAGTTCTGGACTGCGACTGCTTAAAGGGTGCCGAGTTCTGGACTGCGACTGCTTAGAGTGCCGAGTTCTGGACTGCGACTGGTTAAAGGGTGTCGAGTTCTGGACTGCGACTGCTTAAAGGGTGCCGAGTTCTGGACTGCGACTGCAACTGCTTAAAGGGTGCCGAGTTCTGGACTGCGACTGGTTAAAGGGTGCCGAGTTCTGGACTGCGACTGCTTAGAGTGCCGAGTTCTGGATTGCAACTGGTTAAAGGGTGTCGAGTTCTGAATTTTTGTTGGTTAAAAGGTGCCGAGTTCTGGACTGCGACTGCTTAAAGGGTGCCGAGTTCTGGACTGCGACTGCTTAAAGGGTGCCGAGTTCTGGACTGCGACTGCTTAAAGTGCCGAGTTCTGGACTGCGACTGGTTAAAGGGTGCCGAGTTCTGGACTGCGACTGCTTAGAGTGCCGAGTTCTGGATTGCAACTGGTTAAAGGGTGTCGAGTTCTGAATTTTTGTTGGTTAAAAGGTGCCGAGTTCTGGACTGCGACTGCTTAAAGGGTGCCGAGTTCTGGACTGCGACTGCTTAAAGGG
>JBCNYH010000009.1:22517557-22529942 GCA_039654325.1 Tandanus tandanus
ACGACTTCATGAACTTTTTTAATGTTAAAATTGAAAATATCAGGCAAAAAATTGATTCCCTAAACTTAGTCAGATATTAATTTCTTCATCTAAATCATCAACCTGTGTGCTAGATCCAGTACCTACATGTTTATTTAAACAGGTACTACCAGAAGTGATCAACCCGTTATTAAATGTAATTAATTCTTTCCTTAGCACTGGTTATGTACCTAAATCCTTTAAACTAGCAGTGATCTAACCTCTGATTAAAAAACCTGACCTCAACTCATCTGTGCCTCTGACCACGGCTGTGTCTCCTGGCTTGTGTTACTTGACCTTAGTGCAGCCTTTGACACTATTGATCATACGATTCTCCTTGACAGATTAGAAAATGCTGGAGTTAAGGGAACCTCCCTCTTCTGGTTTAAATATTATTTAACTGACTGTTATCAGTGTGTAGAACTAAATGGTGATTTCTATGTATGTTAGTTTGCTGTTCCACAAGGTTCTGTTCTAGGCCTGCTTCTTTTTTCTCTATACATGCTTCCATTAGGTAATATTATTTGTGAACATGGTATTAGCTTTCATTGTTACGCTGATGATTCACAGTTGTATATTTCAGCAAAGCCAGATGAGAGACACCAGCTTAATAAAGTTGAGAAATGTGTAAAGGACTTTAGACACTGGATGCTTACTAACTTCCTCTTACTAAACTCTGATAAGACAAATGTACTTGTAATCAGATCACAGGCAGCTAGAAATAGGGTTTCTGATTATTTAGTAAGTTTGGATGGTGTTTCAGTTTCATCATGTGCAGCAGTAAAAGACCTTGGTGTGATTATTGACCCGAGTCTTTCATTTAAACTTCATGTAGATAATATTACTCGGATAGCCTTCTTTCATCTCAGGAATATTATTAAATAAGAAATATGTTACTGCAAAACTTGTTCATGCTTTTGTTACCTCAAGATTATTGTAATGTGTTACTGTCTGGATGTTCTAATAGTTGCATAAACAAGCCATCTTATCTACATCAGCTCCTGCTGATGAAGATCCATATGGACCCAGATGTGCACTAAGACACTGTGAAGATGACTTTTCACTGCTGGTGATATAAACTTGCTAAATGATTTAGGACTAACAATTATAGTCCTATAACCAACCGGACTTCAGGTTGGACTGTAGTGAAGTTTCTCTTACATAATTTGTATTTTTATCTGGTTTTACCCAAATGAGGATGGGTTTCCTTTTTTGAGCTTGGTTTCTCTAAAAGTTTCTTCCTCGTGTAAACTGAGGGAGTTTTTCCTTGCCACCATCACCACAGGTTTGCTCATTAGAGATGTCTAGGGTTTATAGAATAAATGTTTAAATTTTTTTTTAAATTTGTTGTACTGTGTAAAGTTGTTTTGCGACAATGTCAATTGTAAAATGTCCTATACAGATAAAACTGAATTGAATTGAATAGCAAAATTAAACAGGAATATTCAGCACCAAAAGCTTCACACCATCAAGACGGAGTGGGGATGAGTTCATAACAGCAAATTATAATAATAATAATAATAATAATAATAATAATAATAATATAACCATCATATCAGTGCTTAGAATATAAAGACACCAACATAATTTCACAAATTTCCTCGTCATATCATCAACCTGTGTGGTAGAACCAGTTCCTACATATTTCTTTAAAGGGATACTACCAGAAGTATTTCAAACCACATCTAAACATAATTCATACTTTTCTTTGCACTGGTTATGTACCTAAAACTCTCAGTTATTACATTTTTGATTGAAAAAACCTGACCTTGACCCCTCTCACCTGTCCCAGTATAGACCAATACCAAACCTTCCCTTTACCTCCAAGATCTTAGAAAAATCCTGTAGTGCAGCAGTTATGTTCATATCTTAGGAATAAAATTCATTAAATGTATTAGGATTTAGGCTTCATCATAACACTGAGACAGCACCTGTTAAGGAAGTAAATGAACTACTGCTGTCCTCTGATCAGGGCTTGTCTCCTTGCATGTGTTACCTTGAAATTTAGTGCAGCTTTTGGCACTATTGATCATACTATTCCCCTTGATAAATTAAAAATGTTGTTGGAGTAAAGGGAACAGCCCTCTCCTAGTTTAAGTCCTTTTTAACTAATCATTATATTTGTAAATGTAAACACTGATTTATCTATACATACTAATGGTATGTTTATGGTCCACAAGGTTCTGCTCTACGGCCTGATACTTTTTTCTATACATCCTCCCTTTGGGTAATACTATTTGTGAACATGGCATTAGCTATGTTACTATGTTGATAACACACAGTTGTATATTTGTATGTATATTTCAGCAAAGCCAGATGAGAAACACCAGCTTAATAAAGATGAGAAATGTGTAAAGGACACTAAAAAACCAAAAAAACTAAAGTACCTTGGTGTAATTACTAACCCCAGTATTCATCTATTTTAATTCTTGATATTCATTTAAAATGGTCATAAACCAAAAATTCAAATTCATTTATAAAATTGATTCTGTACCAAACTCTACTTTGGTGTGATTATTATCCCCAGTATTTCATTTGAAGTTTGTGTATTTAAAAATACTAGGATAGCATTAACCATTTTGTTACTTGAGTAGCCCTGACAGTCTGGGTCCCTCTTCTCTCCCTCTTTTTTTCTGTCCAGAGCCACACATGGCACTTCTAAGATACAAGAAATGCTGACATTTTCCTGCTCTCTGGACCTGCCTGATCCACCATGGTGCTCTACTTCTGACTGGAGTTTTCATCACTTTGCTTGTGCTGAGGATGGCCTCATCTGGCTGTGAAGATGGCTTTGGACTGCAATTCATACAAACAGTTTTACAACTATGGTTTATGCCATAAAAATATTTATTTTGTGGCACTAAAAACTGTAACATCAAGAAGTAAGGAAGCCATTGCAACACAAGATCACAGCAATTTCTTCTTAGTTCAAAATGCATTAAAAAATGATAACAGTAGTGTAATCATCATGTATACATATGAATGTATTTATTAACAGTATGTTTTACTCTATATGGTGCAATATTAGGGTCATCTAGAACACTCAAAAAGAAGAACAGGCAGCCAGATGTTTAAGATGATATTGTGTGTTACAACAGCCACCACTTTTACAGATAATGCTAACACATGTACAGTCAGCAATTAAACCAACAGCCAGAGAGCCTTTGATATAGATTTAATTTTTATGCTCTTGCTGTATATTTACTACTACGAAAGGTCCAGAAATGGAACTAGTTCACAGCACAGCATAATTGCATTTAAAAAACAGGGATACAGGATTAACACATAATATGGGCAAATCCATTTTGTACAACAGACCAAAGTCAAAACAGTAAGAGCTAAAGAAAACTACAGAATTTAGAAGAAAGAACAGTGAAAACATTTGCTAATTATATACAGTGGGTATAGAAATGAATCAATTCCCATTCAAAATATTTTGTTGTTTTTCAGCCTGAAATGGGGGCACACACACACACACACACACACACACACACACACACACACACACACACACACACACACAAAATTCCACCTGTGTCTATGCAGTGAAACTTGCAACAGCCAAGTGAAAGATATAATAGTAACATTTTAGAAAAAAGTAAACAGAATTACTGAGATAGTCAATCTCAAAACTCAATCAGGTGTAACACTAATCACCTTCTTCATTACATGCTAAGCTAATAGGCTTCCATCTGTGATCAACTGCAATCATTCTGACTAGTTCAGCATAAAAAGAGCTGTCCAAGATAGATAAGTAAAAATCGCGTTTAGCCCAGAGGTGACAGAAATTCGTCAATGATATGGCTCAGAAACAATGAATACAACATAAATAAATACAGTACCCATTTAAACACAAATACAAATATATTAAAAGGTGGCAGTCAAAAACAATATTTAATAAAAACTATTCTCTATTTAAAATGATTCATGATGGTCATTGCAGAGGAAATTATTTTTGTAGATGTTTTCCAGGCCAGTGGGACCTGGTAGCATCTGCCTAATGGCAGTACCTTGAAAGATTGATGGAGGGATAAGAGGGTCCCCTGTGATCAGGGTGATTTACCTGTCCCCAGAGTGGCTATACAAAACAGACAGTGGGTTTTGAGATGAACCAATGATTTTGCTATCCTGGTTAACTACACAGGAAGGTTTTATCTTGCGTTTTAGGCTGAGGGAGTTGTACCAAGATGAGATTTTAAAGATGAGGATGAATTTGAAAAGTAAGTGTTAACCCTGAGTTAAAATGTCCTTTCTGACTTTAAAAGTCCTTGGTTTCCTTAGCAAGTGCAAGCACGGCTGTGCTTTTTGTGCACAGAGTCAGTATGTTGGGAGAAGGAGAAACATGAATCTAATTCCGTTCACAGATATTTAAAAGATCCAACCTTCTCTACAAGTTGATCCTGGATACTAATTGGTTTAAACAGAGGAGATGGAAATATCTCTCTGCCCCTATGGCACATCTACTTTTTCTTTGTGGTATTTAACTCCAGATAGTGTTCACTGAATGTCTGGATCGGGTTATTGCTGTTTGTATCAGGTCAGAGCACTGGTGTCAGTCACGTGAGCCACTAGAGCCATTTTATCAGCATATTTCTAAAGAGTTTTTCCATTCCATTTCTGTTAGAGGGAGTGTTATTAGTGTAAACAGAGAAGAGAATGGAAATAAATACATTCTTGGGGGAGACCTGTACTTACATTAACATTTACAGCAACATTTACGGTGGCACGAGAAATGCTGCATGTCCGTCAGGACTACTCTATTGAGTTCCGCACTCTAGCAGCTTCCAGTGGCTGGAATACAGAGGCTCTGTTTGGTGTTTTTTTAATGGACTAGCTGAAAACATCAAGGATGAACTAATCACCCATGATCTCTCCATCAGCTTGGATTCTCTTGTCGACCTGGCCATACGCGTCGACTCCAGATTGCAGCAACATTGTAAGTGGAGGATTCCCAGAGACTTCAGTAGAGCAGCACATGATGGCACCATCACTCAGGGTGTTCGGTCGGCTCATCAGGTCTTGCCATCCTCACCCTCTCTGCCAGATCCGGAGCCAATGCAGATAAGCCACTTTCACATTTCTGCAGCAGAGAAACAACAGAGATGCAGTTCAAACTGCTGTCTACACTGCGGAGAGTCCAGCCACTATGCTTCTTCATGTCCTGCAAAAAGGCAAGGCACATCAGTAAGACGGGGAGCACTGGTGAGTTGCACTTTTTCTAAATCCTCCCCGATTCAGTTCCCTGTTACCAGAGACTGGAGAGGTAGGCAGCATCAGCTCACAGCTCTCATCGACTCTGGGGCAGATGAGAACTTTGTTGATGCTTCATTTGCCACTCGATGGAAACTGCCTCTTCACCCTTTAAACCCACCTCTTGTGGCCATCTCTTTAGTTGGGAGAAAGCTTACAGACATAACCCATGTGATCCCTGTGTCTCTGCCTGTTCTGTTTGTGCCTGCAGTAAGACCTCTACACATCCTCCATCGGGCCTGTTGCAGCCCCTGCCCAAATCCAAGAGACCCTGTTCCCACATTGCCTTGGACTTGATTGCTTTTCTAAGTCTGTGCACCTCATTCCTCTACCCAAACTCCCCTCTGCCAAGGAGACGGCTGACTTGATAGTGGTTTGTATATTCAAGTATCATGGTTTACCCGTGGATGTGGTTTCTGATAGAGGCCCACAGTTCACGTCAGTTCTGGAGAGCCTTCTTTACACTAAGTGTTGCCTCTGTCAGTTTATCCTCAGGATTCCACCCACAAAGCAATAGCCAGACAGAGAGGGCTAATCAACACCTGGAGACAACCTTGCGGTGCATGGTGTCTGAAAGGCCATCTTCCTGGAGTTGTCAGCTGCCCTGGGTAGAATATTCTATTAACTCTCTCCCTTCTGCCTCAACAGGCCTGTCTCCCTTCGAGTGTTGTCTAGGATATCAGCCCCCAAGTTTCCTGCTCTGGAGGAGGAGGTCGATGTTCCATCTGCCCGGGCCTTTTTTCGTCATTGTCATCAGACCTGGAAGAGTGCTTCGGCCAGGATAAAGCGCCAGGCTGATCGACATCGTTCCAAGGCGCCTCCCTATCAGGCTCTCTGCCCGGGATCTGCCCCTCAAGGTGGACTCCTGGAAATTGGCTCCCCGTTTCATTGGTCCATACCCTATTGTGAAGGTTGTGAGTCCTGCTGCTGTGCAGCTTAAGCTCCCTCCAACCCTCCACCGCATCCACCCCACATTCCACGTTTCCAGGATTAAACCTGTCCTCAGTAACCGGCTCTGCCCAGTTCCCAAGCCCCCTCCCCCTCCATGGCTCATTGATGGTTCAGAGGCCTTTACAGTTTTTACAGAGGCTTTTGGATGTCCATCGCCGGGGCCGTGGTCTCCAGTTCTTGTGGACTGGGAGGGTTATGGTCCGGAGGAGAGGTGTTGGGTTTCTGGCTGGGACATTCTGGATCGTGGACTTGTCAGGGACTTTCTGAAAGAACACCCACTCCCCCCAGTTAAGACACCAGGAGGTGTTCGTAAAAGGGGGGGTACTGTTAGTACTTCTGCTATTTAGTTTTGTGTTCTAGTTTTATGTGCTTTTGTTTGTCCCCTTTGGCTTTCCACAGACTCAATATTGTGCTCACCTGTGTCTCGTTGCCTGCCTCACTTGTCTGTCTATATAAGCCCTGCATTTCCCCACAAGCATTGCCAGATTGTGCCAGAGTTTTCTCCTGTGCCTTTCCAGCATTTGTATATCTCTGCCTAGTAGTTTTTTGACCTTGCCTGTTCCTTGACCATTCTTGCTAGCTTTTTGTGATTTTTGGATACCTTTGCCTCATACTGTTTTTTACTTCTTGGAGATCTCTGACCATTGCCTGTTTTCTGACCACGAGTTTGCCTGCCGTTTTGGATTGTCTGCCTACCTATTAAACATTGTGCTCTCCACCACCTCTGTCTGCATGTGGATCCTTTCCCACCTGTCAACCCTAACATAATGTACAAGAGGTGGGCATGATTTTGAAATGTAAACATCAGGGATGTTACCATACCACGAATCCAGTATGCTCTGCACTGTGGTGGGAGTTGTGACATAAAATGGGCTGATGTATCTTTGTCCTGTTAAAATCTCCCATTACAAATACTGGTTGCTCTCCAGCTTGACTTACAGCTCATTATAACAATCAGGCCCTGGTACACACACCAAAATATCAGTGATTTGGGAGAATTCCAGGGGTAGATAGTGTGGTCAGAAGGACACAATCATCAGTTCATAGTATGCATTTTGCTGCATCCCTGTCAAATAATGTTAAAAATGTTTTTAAAAAATGTGCAAATAATGTTAAATCCTTCCAGATGAAGTTCTGCATCTCCAGACAGCCATGTATCTGTGCAACAAAACAGTGGTTTGCCAGAAGTCCAGATCAAACCTGGCAAGTATGGAAAGGTCCTTGGTTTTACTCCATATAAGTCTGATATTAGACAGGGTAATGGCAGGTAAAGATAGCCAGCAGCCTCTCTTCCTTAGTCTGCTCCATATCACTCCTTTTGACTATCTTTTCTTTTGTGTTTGCTCATGTGTTCACAAAGTTACAAAAGAAGTACATTGATAATGTGGAGGGATACCTCTGCTAACTCTGGTTGAAAGCAGCTCAGCTCCAACAGGTTGTCCAGTGAGTAGGTGAGTCTACCTAGGTTGATGGTGAATGACTGCACTGGTTGTGAATGACTGCATGCCACACACTAGCAATCTGGTGACAGAGGCAGGCCAGATACAGCACTTTTGCCATTAACATCATGTAAAACACAAGAAAAGAGGAGAAAACACACAAGAGGTGCAGAAAAACCACAAGTGATTCCACGCACACACGGAGTCGTGTCAGGATTCGCTCCGGCAGAACAGTGTGCCCAACTCCTAGAGCAAAAGATTTCAGGGATAAAGTTGTGGAGAGGCACAAGTCAGGAGATGGATACAAAAAAATTCAAATGCTTTACCAATCCTAGTTGCATGGTAAAGTCCATAATCAAGAAGTGGAAAATGTTTGGTACTATTATGGCCCTTCCTGGATCAGACTGTCCCTCCAAACTAGATGGAAGAGTGAGGAGGAAACTGTTCAGAGAGGCGCAAATTTAAAGCAGTTACAGTAATTTTTGGCAAGGAATGGTCATTGTGTGCAAATGTGGTTTGTGTGGGGAAAAAAAGCCATTCTGCAAGAAAATCAACATCAAATGACCTTGAAGATTCCAAGCCCAAATGGAAAACAATGTTTTATTTAGATGAAACCAAAATCTAACTGTTTTGTCTCAATACCAAATGGTGTTTCTGGTGGAAAGCTAATCCAGCTTGCCAGCCAAGGAACACCATACCTACATGCCCTGTTTTGGGGTGTTTCTTTGCAGCAGGAACTGGGGCACTTGTCAAGATGGAAGTAAAAATGGATGGGGTAAAATACCATCAAATTTTTAAGGAAAACCTGCTGCCCTCTGTCAGAAAGTTATCAATGGAAATAAGATTCACCTTCCAGCATGATAATGACCCGAAGTTGACCCCACAGTGTCTGAAGGAGAAAAGGTGAATGTCCTTGCATGGCCTAGTTGGAGCCCAGACTTTTCCCTATTGAAAACCTGTGGAATTACTTGAAAATTCCAGTCCGCAAACATCACCATCCAATCTAACTGTGCTTGAACAGTTCTGTAAAGAAGAGTTGGGCAAATATTGTACAGTCTAGATGTGTAAAGTTGAAAAAATGAAATTGTCACAACTCCATTAATTAATTCATTTATTTATTTATTTATTTATTTATTTTTTACAGTATCTTGTATTGCTTACACCATTGCTGATTTGCACAGACTAATGTAACACAGCTATTGTGAAATTTAAGGAAAGGCTTGACCGGTCAAACACAACTCAGCAAAAACTTGTTGTGGAGTTAACACTGGGTGTGAGTGGTGCTTGAAAGTATATGAACCCTTTAGAAAGTTTAAAATTTCTACATAAATATAACCCCGTGGCACGGTGGCATAGTGCTTAGCACATCTGCCTCTCAGCAAGAACATCCTGATTGCCCCTTAAGTGTGAATGGTTGTGTGTGTTTGCGATGGTCTGGCTGAGATCCACTCTCTGACAGATGGAGCAAATTCAAGTCCACTGGAACCTTCTTCTAATCTAAACAAGAAGCCTGAACGTTTCAAAGAATTCTTGAGGAACCCATTTATCTATCAGTGTATTTCAGTGTGCAGTGCATCTCACATAAATTGACACATATATAATGTCACCTTTTCACCACTGGCAGTTTTTGTGGGATTATATTCCATACAGTATTCTAGCTGTAATACATCATAGGACTGTGTGTGTGTGTGTGTGTGTATTTTTGTGTGTGTGTGTGTGTGTGTATTTTTGTGTGTATGTATGTGTATTTTGTGTGTGTGTGTGTATTTGTGTGTGTGTGTGTATATAAACAGTAGAAGTGACAGTGATGGGTAATTAGAGCGATGGCGTGGATTCAGCTTCTGTTCTTCTCTTTTCTCTCCTTCACTTCTCTCATTTCACTGTCTCGCAGTGGTAAGATCTTTTATACATGTTCTATATCAGAATCAACAACCAACCTTTTGAGATTGTTGACCTGTCCATGGTATTGAGCAGTAATGATTGTACACTTAAAAAAATAACTTTTAATTTTAGTTTTAAATATTTAGTGCCCAGGCTGCATTAAAACTTGAAGATGAGTGAATTTGATTATTTGAGTTGAGTTGAGTTGAACTTGTCTTCCCTCATTCGGTCAACTTAAAATTTTAATCCAACTCTAACACTAACTTTTTAAAACTTAAAAAGTTATAAGTAAAAAAAAATAAATTCTGTTTTACAGTGTAAAGTACATTCTGGGTTTTTTTGCTGAAAAAATATAAAACAAAAAATTCTTTATGACAGATAATGGACTTTCTAACAGCGTGCGTTCCTACTGCATTTAAAAAAATTTTTTTTATAGATTTTCTGGAGCGCTCTGGTTCATACCTGTGTTTGTGTTTGTAACTGTGTTTGAAGAAAACTTTTGTGATCAGTTTGTGAATCATTTAAATTCCACAAAATGTCTATTTCTGAGAGTTGTGTGAAATATATACAATATACGTATATAAATAATATAAAGCTTACACTGTGCAATATGTATTAATAATATTTGACACATTTAGCTTGTAAGGTGGTGTAGTGGTTAATGCAAGTACAAAGACATGCACTTTAGGCTAATTGCCTGTTGCAAATTGTCCCTAGGTGTGAGTGTGTGTATAAATGATTATGTGTGTGTTGGCCCTGTGATGGACTGGTGAGCTCCATGCCTTTGCCCAGAATCAGCTGTGCAACCCTAGTGGGATTAACCAGTTCAGCAAATGAGTGAGATGAGTGAGTGTGATTTAGCTTGTAATCATAAGTTAATATGACACGATTGTGTTATTGTGTGATGACAGTTATAATATCTTTTCAATTACATCTTATCTCACACTCAGATGTTAATGTGACTTCTGTTTTACAATAAAACCCAGCAGTGTGTAAACAATCAGTAGAACCTCCCCGCAGTACCGTTAGTACTGTATTCAGCAGGAACTGGTTATTCTTGGAGAATGTGTGAGGCTGAACAGGACAGTGGTTGGGTTGGGAGTGAGGGAGAATTTAATAGTCAGAAGCATGATGTTACTGTAATTTACAGGTGAGATAAATGTCTTGTGGTCAGATTTTTGGAAACAGAAGCACAAAGTCCCATTTGAATGAAAATAAGAAGAATTAGGAGGAAATTTCCTTGGGACTGGTGGACACAAGCCTCCAAGTGGTGTGATAGGTAAACTCAGATGAATGAATGTGTGAAAGGTGATGGGTTTTGCTGTAAAATGTTTTATTATTGATGGTGGATGGAACCTGATGTTGATGTTCTTCTGTTCTCCAGAGAAAGATCTGTCTGATCTGGAGAAGCTGCTGAAGGAGATCAAGCTGTTGTGTAAAGATGCCTCTCAGGCGTCCTCGCTGCAGGTTGCAGGTGAGCCTCACATCATCAGGTTACATTTAATTTTAATATTAACTTTATAATTTAGTACAATGGGAACATTCTTCGTACAGCTCTGCAGAACCAGCTGGACAGCATGCAAAAGAAGCTCAAAGGAAAAGCCACTGGACCTGCGGAAACCGGTATGTGTGAGGAAGATTTAGCTTCGACCTGGTCGCTAATCTGCTACGCTAAGATTCCAGTAGTTTTGAGTTTTATTACACTTTTAAGTGCAGTGAGAAAACAGAGGAAACTCAAACACCATCAGGCTCCATTTAATCCGGGATAAAGATGTACTGAATATTTCATTAATTCTTTTTATATGTATAATAATCCCTAATCCTGAGTGTGTTCTAATCCTGAGTGTGTTCTAATCCTGAGCGTGTATTTAATTCTGAGTGTGTTCTAATCCTAAATGTGTTATAATCATGAGCATGTTTGAATATATTTAATCCTGAGTGTGTTCTAATCCTGAGTGTGTTCTAATCCTGAGTGTGTTCTAATCCTGAGTGTGTTCTATTCCTGAGTGTGTTCTAATCCTAAGTGTGTTCTAATCCTGAGTGTGTTCTAATCCTGAGTGTGTTCTAATCCTGAATGTGTTCTAATCCTGAATGTGTTCTATTCCTGAGTGTGTTCTATTCCTAAACATGCTCTAATACAGAGTGTGTTCTTATCCAGAGCCTGTTCTTATCCCGAATATGTTCTAATCATGAGTGTGTTCTATTCCTGAGTGTGTTCTAATCCCGAGTGTTCTTTCTGTAGTTTTGAACATCCTGCAGGATTATGTGAAAGCTCAGAAGCTAGAGTTGGACCTTTTAGTGGAGACGGAGCCGAAGAAGATCGCAGGTTTGTGACAGAACAGCAATAAGAGAATAACTTCAGCTACCCAAAACAATGGTTCTCCAGTGGTTCTCTGGAATTTTCTAATGTTTTATAATGATCCAAAGTTTGTAAAGGTAAAAATAATTGCTGTTGTTATTCACATGTCAAAAATAATACTGTTGTGTAAATTTTCCATAATTCCCTGTTTAGAGATGCAGAAACAAATGAAAAAGTTGAGAGCTGATCTGGAAGAGCGGAGTGGAAACATAGATGAGCTACAGTGCCCAACAGGGAACAATAACAACACACACACACACACACACACACACACACACACACACACACACACACACAAAAATGTACATCACATGTTAATATATTATTATAAATTGAATATATGGATTATTTTATTGATCGTGTGATGTTTGTGTTTATAGATGATAAGTGTGAGGACATGTCAGAATTGCTCGGCCGCAATCGGTGTAAGAAAACACACACACACACACACACACACACACACACACACACACACACACACACACAC